>CM060251.1:62500690-63100690 GCA_030684275.1 Acipenser oxyrinchus oxyrinchus
AGTCAAAATTTGAAATATTTGGCTGTAGCAGAAGGCAGTTTGTTCGCCAAAGGGCTGGAGAGCGTACACGAATGAGTGGCTGCAGGCAACAGTGAAGCATGGTAGAGGTTCCTTGCAAGTTTGGGGCTGCATTTCTGCAAATGGAGTTAGGGATTTGGTCAGAATTAATGGTCTCCTCAATGCTGAGAAGTACAGGCAGATACTTATCCATCATGCAATACCATCAGGGAGGCATCTGATTGGCCCCAAATTTATTCTGCAGCATGACAATGACCCCAAACATACAGCGAAAGTCATTAAGAACTATCTTCAGCGTAAAGAAGAACAAGGAGTCCTGGAAGTGATGGTATGGCCCCCACAGAGCCCTGATCTCAACATCATCGAGTCTGTCTGGCATTACATGAAGAGAGAGAAGCAACTGAGGCTGCCTAAATCCACAGAAAAACTGTGGTTAGTTCTCCAAGATGTTTGGGCCAACCTACCTGCCGAGTTCCTTCAAAAACTGTGTGCAAGTGTACCTAGAAGAATTGATGCTTGATGCTGTTTTGAAGGCAAAGGGTGGTCACACCAAATATGGATTTGATTTAGATTTTTCTTCTGTTCACTCACTTTGCATTTAGTTAATTGATAAATATAATCTATTAACATGTCTATTATTGAAAGCATTCTTACTTTACAGCATTTTTCACACCTGCCTAAAACTTTTGCACAGTACTGTATATACAGTATATATATATATATATATATATATATATATATATATATATATATATATATATATATATATATATATATATATATATATATATAATGAAGCCAGCAATAGAAAACTCATTTTCTCTGAATCCCGAAAAAAATATCATCACTCTGGTAGTGCAGCTGTTTTCTGCAGTATCCCAACAAGGCTTATCATGAATGTCCCTCGCATTGATAATGCTGACCAGTGACAATGTAGATTTTGGTATATTCTCAACATCATGTATCGAATTGATTTAAAATTACACTGGTAAACATTCCTTGCTACCTGTCCAAGTGGGTTAGTGCATACAGTATTTTGATGTTCTCAGACCCCTGCTTATAAATGTGTTTGTGTCCTAGTGAATGTCTTCTAATCTGGCCCCTGTATTTTCTAGGGGTGTAACGAAGGGTACATTTGGACCTTCGAAGGTTCACAATACTACCAAAGGAAGGTTCAAACCTTCGATGGTACTAATTTGCATAGTTTACTGGTGACGTCACCGTAACTACTAGTTTATATTTGATTGAAAATCCTATTATTTTACAAGGTAATCCATATAAATGGAATAAAACATTCACATGCAGTTTAAAATATGTTATATAGAACAGTAATCATGTTTTTATAATTTAAATACAAACAAAAATACACGCTGTATATGTACACATAATTGATGCTGCTTGGGATATATACAGTAAGCTTGTATTGCAGCAGCACATTATTGCGGCCAGTTAAAAGAACTACAGCTGACTTAGGCAAAACAAAGCTTTATTTAACAGTCACTGTTCCAATCAGGTTTTCAGTCACAGCCACATTTTACTACTTTGATACTACTACTAATAAAACTAGTAATAATAATATTAATATGAATTTACACTTGTCAAGTGACCCCGGATATTAGTTGTGCCTCCATGATACAGTAAGAGTCGCTTGCACAGTTTGCATTCAACTTTGTTTTTTGTCGTCTGGGCATTTAACAAGAAATCCCAAACACCAGAGGGTTTTTGAGATATTTCTTTCAATACAGCTTACGCTACACAACGCTTTGCTGTCGAGACGGAGAATGAGTTCTGCCTCTGGATAACACGAGCTGGAAGGGGGGTGGGGAAGGACGGGGATGGTGCTCAGTTTTCAAAATTAAAATTATTAGTGTTAGTGTTTCATACTTGAACTACCATAGCACTTCTCTTGTACAGTAGGTATTCAGTACCTTATTTTACGGAAGCAATACAATAGCTTCTGTAAAATAATGTACAGTGCTTTGGCATAATATACCCTGCTCTAGTGCATGGCAGCGGTGCCATATAGAGTTGATACATATAACAATTTGGTAATGAATTTTAATAGATCAAGTTTTGTTTTAGTAATATGCATTATACAAATCAGAAGATCACATTTTGCATGTGAGTGACTTTAATGTATGATTTATAGTATTCGCACATTGTCAAATGGTTTCTGTTAACAGAGAAAAAAAAACATACTGTGCGTGAATGCCGCCTGACTAACCTTTGAAGGTTTTGAACTACCTTCAAATTCCTGGCTAGTGAACGAATCTTCGAACCTTTGAACACAGCCCTAATATTTTCTTTATTGTTTCAGATTTTATCAGATCCGCTCAACCATGAAAGTGCCACCTCGTATTCCTCACAAGCTGGAGGCTAGTCTGCTTCGTGCTACAGGTGAGCTCCTTTTAAACCAGTTTGTTTTCTCATAGCATTCTCACACACAATTACATTTACTCACACATTTGTAATTCACTTTTACATTGGTGAACACATAGGGTCCAGGATTAGTTAATTCGGCCGTTAGATAATCTGGTTTTATTTTTTTATTTTTTTCCTTATATGTGAATACAAATACAAGAGAGTCTAACTTGAGTGTGCTCTTGCTACCATATGGAGGCCTATTCTGAAAAGAGAGGAAATGCTTTCCAGTGTGGTAAATTCCTCTTGAGGCTGAAATTAATTGATTTCCTTTTTTCTTCTCATTTTAAGACAATTTTAGGAATTTTAGACATTTTAGGAACCTTTATAGTGAGTAAACGCTAGGCCAGCTAATGACAGTGTGCTACTTCTTTTTTCTTTATTACTGTACAGCACACTGGAAACGAGTGCTGTTTTGATAATGCCACATGTCATGTTGCTCTTCTTTGTTTCCAAAGCTTTCTTTTATTTTTTTTAAACCTCCTTTAAATAACCATTTTATTGTCTCACTGCAACAAGGCTAGAGACAGATGGGATATATCAACGGATGTTCATAGAGCACTGATAAAACTTAGGGTGTTCCTTGAGGAAAGCTGAAATGTTTATATTTTTGACCGTTTTATTACCAACATAGCTTGTTCTTAAAAACTATAGGCAATTTGGACAGTAGACTGCAAATTAAAATTAAGGGTCTTCTCTAAAAGGCTGCCCAAAACGTGTGTTCATGCAGCACCTGCTGCTGGAAGTAGCACTGAACAGCTATGAGCTTCCCGACAGCTGCTGCCTTTTGGTTTAGTAGTGCTACTGATTTATCATGTGCGCAGCATATCCTTACCATGTCAGGATGTCTGCCTACTCTATTTATCTGCATTGTTAGAAACTCACCCTAGGTCCTGGGTTTTCTGTACTACCATCAGTTAACTATATTATTTAAAGTATTCTGTAGCCAGGAGTTTGAGCAACCCCTGTTAACCATATTGTTCCTTCCCATATAGCTGCATGAACAACTCCTAATAGTCAACCTAGGTAAGACTTTTTCAAGTGTGATCAGTTCAGAGCAGATTTCAAAAATACATCAATTCCATGCAACACTCAACTTGGGTTGAAAACCCTGCTGCCCCTCATACTGCGTTTGCATGTTAATTTAGCCATTCTGCATTGGCTGCCGATCCGTACTGTCCCTGATTTTTTTTTCGGACACTTTCCCAAAGCGGGCCTGATTGGGATGGGTAAAAGTACGTCACAACACTGACCAATCAAGTGACGAGTGGGCGTAAACATTCAATCCACATCCGGGGTGAGCATCTGGTTTCTCCGTGCTTTAATAGTCTCGTGTTGTTTTTTCTAAGACCAAAAAGCTCCAAAGAATTGTTAGGATTGTCAGAAGCAAAGCAATAGCGTCCATCCTTTTGGTTTTGTAAACACATGAATATGACCTTAGCCGCAAGGCTTTCTGGGAAAGAACTGCAAGAATCTGACCTTAGATGCAAGGCTTGTTGGGAAAGAACCGTCAACATCCGTGAAACTTGCATAGCATGGAAACCGTCTTCACTCAACTTGGGTATTCAGTGCAGGTTTAGGAGGGATGAGGGTGAACCCGGTTTAGTTTGGATTTACAGTCGTAAACAAAAATACATTTCAAGAATCACAGTACAAGTAATAATACAATTAAGAGCAAGATAAATACAATGACTTTGGTGTCTAGCACGTACAGTATCACAAAATACGATTCAATAACGGAGCAGATAAGTGTCAGTGATAGTTACATCAGGATATAATTAAATACAAAATACTACAGATTAAATAACACTTGACAGATTACAGTACTCTAAAGTACAGGATTAAATGCAGTAAAATAGGGGGCAGATAAGAGCAAGTAAAGCTTATTTAAGGAAGAGTGGTAAGTGTCCAGAGGGAAAAAAGAGGAGTTTTAATAAGTCTTTGTGTGCTTCAGAAATGTAACCTCCTTGTTTGGGAAAAGAAGACTGTGTGGTCTGCAGACAGTGTGTTCAGTGAGAGTCTGCTTGTTCTTCAGATAAGACATAAAACCGAGGTCCTATTGTAAGTGACTCAGCAGCAGCAGCAGCAGTTGTTGATGATGCATAGTTTACCTACTAGTCTTTAAGTCGCTTTGGATAAAAGCCTCTGCTAAATGACATTATTATTATTATTATTATTATTATTATTATTATTATTATTATTATTATTAATAATAATAATAATAATAATAATAATAATAATAATAATAATACCATAGCATTGATAGTGTATTGTGAATGTGTCCATTGATTATTATTATTGAGTGCTGTGTTGCCTTGCCTGTATGACAGTGCAGTCATTTGACACTTGTAATACAGTATTTTGTGTGATGCACACACAACAACCATAGGTAGATTGTGCAAGGTAAAAATGATTAAAAAAAAACATGTATATAGGTGTCGATAACAAACAAGCACATTGAAATCAATGAACAAATAAGAAATACAGTGTTAGGATACAATTCTGGCCTACTATATAAGGGTGCATGACTTTAACTGATGTCCGACTGTTCTGTTACAGGCCCAGACCTTGCTTTTCCTGCCACTGTCCACGACAGCATGATCTGCAGTAAAACATTTCAGATTCTTTACAAAAATGAGGAGATAGTTGTGAATGATGTCATGATCTTCAAGGTTAAAATGCTGCTGGATGAAAAAAAGGTAATTGATGTCTGCCTTTTATATAGTATTCTATCTAACATTTAAAAACTCAAGAATTTGAATACCCTTCATTTTCTTTTCTAGATTGAAGAATCCCTAAATGAAATGGATTTTCAACTGTCTTTAGATCTGCATTTCACAGATGCTGATTATTCGTAAGTGTTTAGTATAGTCCACATGACATTGGGGCTACACAACTTCTTAAAAGCTTATAGAAATGCATTCAAAATGATAAATTAATGATCACAAATAACTTTCAGTGATTTTTTTTTTTTTTTTTTTTAATATACAGCCTATCACAGTGTGAATCCTCTAACTAAACTTTGACATATTCCTACTATAGTCTTAAAATACTGCTGGTTTGTGTCACACCTAGTTTTAATAGCTGTATCTAGACATGCTGTACAGGTATCAAGTTAAGTGTGTAATTAGACACCTCATTTAGTCCAGAATGACTCATACCAAGTAATTGGAGTTGAATTGCCAACCATAGGAATATCAGGCTTCATTAAATATGTTCAGCAAACTAAGTTAATGTCTGTCTTTTCAGACCTGATGACCTGAGCTCATTACAGCTGATCAGCAGCCGTACATTGAAATTGCACTTCAGCCTGCGCCGTGGGCTTCATCACCATGTCAATGTGATGTTTGATTACTTCCATCTTTCTGTCGTATCGGTAGCTATTCATGGCTCTCTGGTTGCACTACATCAGCCACTCGTAAGGTAAGCCACGTAACATCCCTCTCCCAACCCCAAAAAACAAAAAACATGAACCTTCCCATGGTTTATGGCACAAATTCAAAAGCTTTAGTAATTCTGTCATTCCTTGACATGTTGAATATGTAATAAATTGTCTATTCTTAAATTCGCTACATTTTTCAACACTACAAGGTTATGTTCAAATAATATACAAGCCTGCTTTTGATGAATTCTGCTTTTTACAAGGCCACAGTACTTTGTTGTCCACCATGCTGTCTTTAGATCTTAGTCACAAGCAAAACAAGTCCCTTGAGAAGAGGATTATTCTCAAGCAACATGAAGATCATTCCCATTCGAATGAATCGCAAGCCTCTTAATACAAGCAGAATCTATTTAAATGTGTCTGTTTCTCTACATTCATACTGCTGCTAAATAAACCCTATGTGGAGCTATAAAATGAACCCTATTTGAGTAGTGAAGTCAGTTACAGGAAAAAAAAAACAGGAGACTGGAGCAGAATAACTCAACATTCTGAAAGAGAAAGAATCAGTTCATGTCATGGAAATTGTTAATTTAATATCAAATATGCTTTAAATTAATAAACAAACAAACATGGTTTCCAGCAGGAGGAACCTCTTAAATGACTAACATGTAAAGTATTACATGTAAACTATGGAGACCACAGTAACAGCTACTGTACATGTTACATAAAACCCTTTGTATAAACTGCAAGAGCTTTGTAACATTTTTTTCTTTTGATTCCACAGCTTTCCTCGTCCTGTAAAGAACACTTGGCTTAACCGGAATGCTCCAGCTCAATATAAAGACTCTGTAATTCCTACTCTTGAAAGCGTCGTATACGGGAGCAGCTACACAAAGCAGATCTCCCCAGATGTAAGACTACTGTTTTCATTGTACTTGGCAACATGCTGCATTTTGATGATAAGAAAAATCCTGAATAGACAAAAGAAAGAGTACCTATTCTTGTTGTACATAAACAAAATGAACATGGACTACAAAAATGTGTTTTATAAAATAACAACATGTCTCTGGTGAACTGGTTAACTATCATTGACTTTCAATGTTGTAAGTTTATTTTTACATCTAAATCTTTGTTTCAGGGGAAGACATTTGTAGTGTCGGAGAACTGCTTGCAACATGCCTTCAGTTTCCATTACAACCTCTGTGCCAGCTTGCTGCTTGCTTACCAGGGACTCTCTAGCTATTTCACCATGGTTACGAAGGATCTCCTTTGCTCTCACAGAATGGAACAAGGTATGTTGATGCTGTAGAGGTATCGGAGATTTCAAATCCCTTTCCTTTATCAGCAAGCACAATAAAACGTGCCTTTGTGAGCAAAATTGCTTTTATAAGGCATTGTGTTAACGCAGTATCTGAAAAACTGCACTCAATATTTTCCTTCACTAGAAGTGATATAACAGTCACCCATTCAAAGCTTAAGTCTTTCCAAAAATTATTTCCCTAGTACATCTTGTGATCTTAGAAAATTCCTCTTTTTTATCACAATGTTCTTGTAACAGTCTACAATCAAATTGATAAATAACACTATACTATGCTACAGAAGTTATAGACCAATCCATTCATTAACTAAGTTTGCCGTTACAAGGTTCAGATATCAAGAAATTTTTTTTTTTTTACAAAGCAATTGGCCTTATTCCCAAAGCTTTATCTTCAACTTGTCTTTTTTGAAGGAAGAAATAGTTTTGTATGCATGTTCCAAACTGTTCTAATCTACTGATAGAGACAAACAAAATTCTACAACAGTTTAATGAATATCCAACTTTATAATTAATTTTAAAAAAATGTATACAAATTTAAAAAAATGAGTAAGGACTTTAGATTCTATGATTTAATATTATCACTCAAACTGATTTCTTTTTTTTTTTGGTGGGGAAAAGGTATTCGTGGTAATTGATATTTCACTATCCTGTAGGGTGCGCTGTTTTCTATCAGATTTTAATCCAAAACTTTATAATTTATTTGTCTGTTGTGAACAATGTCACATCATTCTTAACAATTTAGCCAATAACAGACATTTTGAAAATGATTAAATCATTGTATCCTTGCTGCCTTATGTTTTTTGTTGTTGATTATATTACATTGTTTGTTTGTTTTATTTATTTTTATATAAATTACCCTTCATGCTTTGGTTTGTTGCTGCACAATGACTAATCTTAAGGCAAGTTACAGGGCTAGCTTAAAAGAAAAAGAAAATAAGTAAACGTGCCTATATGTGCTATCCTATAACTAGCCAAGGCCAGCATTCAAGTCCTATATGAACGAGTTCTCAGACGGCCCTATCCCCGAAGCCAGAGACGCGTCTCCATAGGTATGTTCATGACCAGCCTTTTTAATGGTACTAAATTATTTTTTAAAATGATTTTCATGCTTTCACTTGTTTTTGGCAATACATATTTTGTTTTATTTTCTTAAGTTGATTTTGTATATTTTGCAAAGTTATACATTTTGCCCAGCTTAATTACAGCAGGGACACAATCTACATTTCTCCATTGTAGAATTGGTAACATTCTCTGTTGCTTGAAATTGTTTACGCCATGAAGAGTTGATTGCTCTCATTTCTTACCCAATGAACTTTTATGTGTGTTCTCTATGATTCAGTATTGCATTTTCTGATGCGATCATTATTTATTTTAATTATTTTCATGTTTAGGTGATCTAGTTCTAGACATATATATAAATAAATAATAATTACATAAAAAGATGCAATGGAGAATCTATAATTAAGTATATTTACATTTAATTCAGCAAAAGTAGGGTAGTTATTTCTTACCAATTTACCTGATTTTTCAGAAAAACTGGATGTTGAAACTCGCCTCTCTGAACTCTGTGATCAGATTAGGGTATGTACACTAAATAAATGACTAGATATTCATGTTTCTGACTCTCGTTTCTCTGTGAATTTCATTGTTTGAAATACTGTGCATTAAAGACATGTAGCTACTGCGCTGGTATGTCCTAGTTAAAAATAACACATTTGGCCTGGGAACAGTACACTATTTCTCTTATATGACTGACTGCACTTAATAGCCTTTGAATTAAAAAACACAAATCATGTAAACAAAAGATTCTGAAAGCTAGATATTACTGGAAATGTATATTTTCAAATTTAGATTTTTCTTTTTATGTGAAGTCAATTACAAAGACACATTTTCATTTGTATACACATTGTAATCCACCCCCTCAAAGATAAACTATGATAACCTATAGGTTTTTAACTGGGCCCTGTAGACCAGTATAGATGTCTGGAAAAGATACTGAAACTGTTAAATAAACAAATGTCAAGCTTGCACAAAGCTGTCATTGTTTTATTTTCCAGTTCTTGTGAATATGAAAATAATTGGAACACCAGAAGTAGTAAACCGTTTTTGTTGGATGTCCTTGACATGTTATTGCTGGTCATGAATTAGTTATTGGGTAATTCACTTATTTATGGAGCCCATATCCCAGCAACATATTGTCTGCTTTGCAGGCCCTTACGATTGTTCTGTTCAAAAAAAACCACAAAACTTTTTAAAAATTATTTTGGAAACAGTTTGTGCCCTTAGGTATATTGGAATTTTTTGGTGGTGATGTGCCATTCCTCTGTTTAATCTTGTTACAGAAAGATTTATGTTAAACAATCCTGATCCCTTAACTTGTAACATTAATACCTCCTGATTTTAAAATGTTCTCTGTGTAAATAAAAAGTGCAAATTGTTTGTTGATACCTTTAAAGGTAAATTGAAGTGATAAAGAGGACTTTACATTACTGGTGCAAGCACTAACATGGTTTGTATTGCCTCACAAACCATGTTAGTGAGCCTTGGTTACAATAACAGGCGAGTTACATTAATATGATTCTATATATACAATAATTTTGTCTTAAAACAGTAGGGTTTTTTTCTGTCCTCCTAAGATGCTTTTGAAGAACAATTTTAACCTGAGAAATAACTGTCTATAGATTGTAACAGCAGAGAGACCCATTACTAGTACTTTTGGGGTTTTGTTTATATAGAGCTGTCGCAACTCAACACATAGGTTGAGTCTCATTACAGTGCTAAAGGATTAAAGGACTGAGACCAGGAGTCTCAATAAGCAGTTGTAATTATAGCATATGTTCTCTTTTGTAGCAAAAAGTGGAAAGCCCTGATGAGCTGGCAGAGCTGATAAACATGAACCTGGCACAACTCTGTTCTCTTCTAATGGCCCTCTGGGGACAGTTCCTTGAGGTGGTGTCTTTGCAGGAAGAAGTCACAGCCTTATTAACACAGGAGCATCACACGCTCAGAGTGAGTACAGTGTCTTATGCAGGGTAGAGAATGCCGTTTAGTGTTGCCTGCTTTATGCTTCATACTTCATTTCCCCCGACAGACAGATTAATATGCATGTGTAGCAGCATTCAGGCTCTGAGGGTGCAATACAATCTTTAATATTAATTCTGAAACCTTAAACATACGTGGAATAATATATTGGTAAAGCATAATTTATCCCCTTAACTATTTTAAAACAATTCTCAAGATACAATAAGCAATGATATACAGTACTTACAGTGGTTTAAAAGGTACTGGTTGAGTTCTGGAGCATGGATACAGAGATTAATTAAGAGCATTATAAGCGTTTTGTTGTTTGAGTTTGCTGCCTGCTTTGCCAGTGTATACCAGTGCTTCCACAAGCAGTTTTTCATTGTTATTGTTATTTTTATCTTTTTTAGGTAAGAAGATTTGCAGAGGCATTCTTTTGCCTTGAGCACCCAAGGCAGGCTGCTCTTGCATATCAAGAACTACAGTAAGTTGTGTGTTTAATAATCCATTTGACATTCCAAAGGCTAATGCTTTAACTAGGAGGCTGTGTGGTCCAGTGCTTAAAGAAAAGGGCTTGTAACCAGGAGGTCCCCGGTTCAAATCCCAGCTCACTCACTTACTCACTGTGTGACCCTGAGCAAATCACTTAACCTCCTTGTGCTCCGTCTTTCGGGTGAGACGTTGTTGTAAGTGTCTCTGCAGCTGACGCATAGTTCACATACCGTAGTCTCTGTAAGTCGCCTTGGATAAAGGCGTCTGCTAAATAAACCAATAATAATAACTACGGTTGTCTGGCCTTTAATTGCACATACACATTCATAAGAAAAAAACAAATTACCAACATTTTGCATTATTCTTTATGTTAGCATGCTAGTATTTCCCCTCCTGGAGGTTGATTACCATGAGGTACCTGTAAGGGAGTGGGCTCATCTGTGGTGTAGTCTCGTAACCAATGCATCATTGCACAATTAGTTTTAATGTGAACCTCGGGGGTTTTATTAACTGTGTGGTGTTTGTGAGTAAGCTGTTGGTTATATTATTACCGTGTAATACAGTTTTTTTGTTCATTTTGTTTTGTTTTGCAGTGCTCACAGCCATCTTCAGATGACTACAGCGATTAAAAACTCAACCTACTTCAGTTCTCTCCCTCCCCTACCAATTGAATGTGCTGAACTTGATGGCGATTTCAATTCACTACCTATCATCTTTGAAGACAGATACCTGGATTCAGTTAGAGAAGGTTGTATTTTTTTAGGTACAATATGTTGTTTTAACAAGCAGCGTGTACTGTGTTCTTCTGAAATTAAACATCAGTTATTTTTGTAAAGTATTCATTAACATGATTATTTTTAAATAACCTTAATTTCAGATGTAAGTAGGAAATCAAAATCCCTATTGCAATAACTTTTACTAATGTGTTGTGCATTTGCCCAAGGGGGGAAAAAAGCCTAATGTAGGGTTTTACAACATACTTCTGTACAGTATTGGATGAAAAGCATAATATTTCTTTAAGCAATCTTGATAAATTAGGCAGATGTTTAGGGCATATTTTATTTCTGGTCAATTTGCAAAGTTCAGTGTCTACTGTTGGTCATACCAAGTGTAAAATTAATACCATTTTTGGTTTGGTATATTTTTCCCCTTAAATGAATATTAAGAAATGTGTAACTACATAGTGCTATGTTAAAGTAATTAACTAATGTCCCCTTTGTTTGTTTTCAATTCAAGACCTTGATGGGCCTTGGCTTGGTGTTCAGAGTGCCAAAAGTTCTTCTGTCTCCAATAAACTCGAGAGGTCAGAGTCAAGAGAATCAAGCGCCACTGGATTGCCCAGTCCAGACCTGAAAATAAGGCCATCAATGGTCTCTGACATGTGGCCCAGTGAAAATGACAAACAACAAAAACCTGAAAAATGCATAAACGAGGAGCCCGACAAGTCAAAAGTAACAAAATTGAAGAAAACAATGAAAACAGACAACACTAAAAAACTAGTCAAACAGAGTTCTAAGGACTCTGTAGTTTTGGTAGGTTACAAGTGTTTGAAAGGCTCCAATAAAGAAGGCAAGTCTTCGGTTAATCAAAAAGAGGAACCTGATGCTGTAATCGGGGAATTCACTAGTGACATAAGGACATACACTAAACAGTCAAGTCAAAGCAGTGAACATCCGTTTCTTCCTTCACACACAGGACAAGCTGTTGTGGACTGCAGAACAAGTGATAATCTTGACAGCACTTGCAGCACAAAAGGAGAATCTAATCTTTCAGATTTGGTTACACACACTAAGCCCCAGGCCGGTACTGGAGATTTAGTGGTGGAATGCATATCACCGCACATAAATGTACAATCTGAACTTTGCAGCCAGCAGACAAATCGTGTATCAGGAGTCAGGCAAATTGAAGTTAAACCAAGTAGTAGAAATCCTTATCAGGGAGAGCAAGTTACAGTTATCCTTCCGTGTCGGACTGATGATAAACAACAAAGCACAATCCCTGACATTTTACTAAATGAACCTTTTGATATGGAGTTTAAAATGCTTCCTTTAACTTCTGAAAATTATTCAGTATTTGAAAAATGCACTTTACCTAGTAGTAAAAATGCCAAACCTTTGGAAAATGCACCGCTTCTGCCTAATCCTTGTGCTAAAGAGTTCCACGTAGTTATTGGTGGGGATTCCATTAAGCTGCCAGATGTCAACACCACCTATGCATCATCTCGACTTTCAGATTCAGGAATTGAAAGTGAGCCCAGTTCTTTTGCAACACAACCATGTATCAGTGTGTCATCTGAGCCTGTTTTGGAACAGTGTTCTCAACTAAATGAAAAACCTCAGCCACCACAGATTCTAAAACCTGAATCAAATGCAAAGAACTTGATAGATGGTCTGTGCACAGAGAGCATTAGTGCTTTAAGTGAAATACAGTCATCTCTGACATCCATAAACTCGCTGCCTTCAGACGATGAGGGTGATGAAAGTTCAAAGATCTCCATCATTCCTGAATGTCTTCTAAGTGATAGCCAGACCCTGCAGGACTTGACTAAAGCTGACCATCCTAAATGTGTTGTTAATAGGAAATCCAGCATTGTGATCCAGGAGCAAAGTGTCATATTTTCGGAATGCACAGTAACTAGAGTTACTTCACACCCGTACTCTGGAGACAAAGAAGCTGTTAATGATCAGGAGGATCCATCACAAGCACACACTGCCACTTGTTCTGGACCTCAGGAAGTTGTTACTGACACAATAGTTCAGGATCCCCAAAAGGTAGCTGATTTGGACAAAACTACCAACGAGCATTTTATTGAGCTAAAATCGGAAATTGTACATATTGGTGAACCCAGCGCTGCTGAAGGCTCAAGCTGTCCTTTAGATGGTGTACAGGGCAGTCAACAGAGAGTAGCAATTAAGAACATGGAGGAGACACCAGATGGCCTACAAACAGCCTGTCAGACAAGTGCGAGTACAAATAAAATTTTCACTGCCAGCAGCACAGACATAGTGAAGCAAGGGTTGGTGGAAAATTATTTTGGATCCCAGAGTAGCACAGACATCTCAGATATAAGGCCCGTGGAGAGCGCCAGCACCCTCATCAGCCCTCTGAACAACCAGGAGGGGGGCGAGGACCCGCAAGAGGAAGACGAAGAGCATGAGATGATCGAGAACGGGTATTACGAGGAAGAAGAGGGCGACAACTTTTTAAATGGAGCGACAGGCACAGAATATGCCGAATATGACGGCGTTGAGGACAATGATAAAGCTCTCAGGTTGGAGCAGCCCCATACGGATCGCTACAGAGATGTCACCAGCTTGCCAGGTGTCTGCACCCCTCATTGCTTGTCCTTCACATCAGGCATCAGAGACTCCCCGTGCAGCGCTAGTTGTTCAAGGAGTAAGCTGGACACTATTACAAAGCAGCCTAGCAATGCTACGACTTGCTCTGCGGCTTCAATGTGCTGGTATAAAAGTGCTACCAAATCGCAAGTGATGGCGTAAGTAACTGTTTCTTCTTAATTCTTTTTTGGGAATTGTGCTTGGTCATATTGCAGATTCCCATTTTGGTTGGGACATAGTTCAAGCTTTGTTAAATGTCTCTGTAGTAGTGGTTTATTTCAGCTGTAATAAAGTATATCATGTTTTTGATGTTTAACTCATTCCCTGTCGGCGGTGACTTTTGTCGCCCTTTTGCTGAGTGTTCTATCCTGCCTGCGCAGACTTTCGTCAACCAAAGTATGCTGTTCACTGCCTTTTGCTTTTTTATCCAGCCAAAATCCTGTTGCTATGGTAAAAGTTTCCAATAATTAAAAAAACACCAATAGTACAGAAGTCTCAGATTTTTTTCATGCCATGGGACATCATATATCGTTGTTGAGAAAAATGGATGCAGCTTGAAATTCAAAGGAGAATAGTGCGGTAATTTTGTTTAACTGGGATAGCAATAGTGAAGGCAAGTTTGAGGGTTTTGTGGAGGAAGATCTGGTGAATGTATTCTTTATAGAGGAAGAAGAAGAAATTGAGAGAGGAGCAGGGTCAGAGGAGGTTTTGACAAGAAGAGAGAATGCAAGTGGGATGACAGGCAGAGGGGTGGAAATGACAAGGAGTGAGGAGTGTGACAGCATAGCTTGGAGACCACCCACTGAGCCAGTTGTAAAAAGTGCTGATTTTAACATATCCAAATCAGGACCGACTCGTGTGTGGAGCAGTGGTGATCCATACGATTTATTTATTTTTAGTATGTTCACCCCCGATCTGTTAGAGTTAATAGTGAAAGAAATCAACAGATACACTGAGGCGATTTGTGCTAATAACACTTTAGGTCCCAGCTCCCGCTTTCATGATTGGAGACAGACTGATCGGAAGGAAACTGAAAGGTTTATAGATGTTCAGATCAGATTACTGGAATAGTGCCACAGAGTCCATTACATGGACTAATTTTTCTAAAGCAATGCCTAAAAAAAGTTTATAAAATTCACAGTTCTTGCCTGCATTTTTTAAACAGCTTACAAATTAAAAGGGATCAGCCGGTTTATGATCCATTATTCAAGGTTTGCCTCCTTCTTGAAAAGCTAATAGGCAACTTTCAAAGAGAATATTATCCATACCGTAATCTGGCTATTGACAAATCAGTGTTTTTTCATCAATTCATTCCAAACAAGCGCAAACGTTTTAGAATTAGTAATGTTGTCCTCACTGATGCTGTCACAAATTACACCTACTCGTTTGATGTCTATACTGGAGGAGCATATTCTTATGACAAAGATGTAGGGATTGGTCATGTGTGGTAATGCAGCTTTTAACAAACACAAACCTGCAGGGAAAAGGACACATTGTGTATACAACCTCATCCGCGCTGTTTGACGAGCTGTATGAAAAGAGCACAGGAGCTTGTGGCACAGTCAAAATAAATCGTAAAGGCATGCCATTTGAGTTTAGAAATTATAAACCGAAGCAGGGAGATCCACCTCTGTTTCTACAGAAGGGACCCCTTTTGGCAACTTGTTTTAAAGATGCAGGCACAGTAAGTCTTCTTTCCACCGTTCACGATGCATCCATAATACCAAAACGCATTTGCAGCAAGGGACCGGAGGGGTACAGAGTAACTCAGAACGCATTGTGTGGAGGACTACAACAGGTTTATTAGAGGAGTGGACAGAGCAGACCAGCTGTGCTCATATTATCCCTTCCAACACCACTCTGTGAAGTGGTACCATCGATTGTGTCAGCACATAAAGGAGGTTGCAGTTGTAACTGCGTTCTTTTTAAAAAAATCACAACGTCAAAAATGACAGGGGCCGAGTTTAGAGAGGATAGTGCAAGGGCTCATGGGAAAAGATACCAGAGATGCAGTGCCAATCCCAGTGATGGAAATGCCAGGAGTGCCAGCAATGGGGAGACATTTTTTGGGGCAGTTTGACAAGTCAAAGCCTGACTGCAGAGTGTGCTCCAACAGAAAGAGAGGATTTACAGAAGGGGAGGCTAAGAAGTCAGGCAGAAAGCAGGCAGCATTTTACTGCAAAATGTGCCCAGATAAACCAGCACTGTGGCCCACATCCTGCTTTGAAGTCTACCACACCAAATTTATTTACAAACAATAAAGTAAGTTACTGGCAGTAATAATAAATATAGCTATCATTAAACTATAATACTGTATATGAATATAGTTGATTTATTATAAACTTCATTTTTAGAATCTCTGAGTAATGTAATAAAATATTGTAGATACTAATATGTAAAAATTGTATATTAAATTAATAAAGCTGTGCAGCAGTATAGGGTTATTGTAGCTCTTTATTAATAGTGCAATTATAAATACATAACAAAACAAAATAACTAATTGTAAATTTGTCCAGCTTGAGAACTAAATAAGTGGCATTGCGTAACATTATTTTAAAAGGGAGAGATCAACAAACATAGTGATAGCACATTTTTAAAGGTATGACTGCCTTTAGGTTGTTGGCATCCATCTTGAATGGGCAGGCTTGGAGCACAAGGTTACATGCCAGCAAGGCAGGGAATGTGTTGTCATTTTTTGCCCTGCATGCCGTGTGCTCACATACAGCACCTGAACGCAGTAATACAGTATACAGCATCGGTGGTAACACAAGCTTTTTGCTATTTTGTTACATTTCTTTTTTTTCATATTTTGTTAAAATGTTAATTTTTATTATTAAAATACCACCTCCAAGTCATCGGAAGGTGAAATGTGATTATTCTAAAACAAAAATGAGACGAGCTCAGCTTGTTCATCACACAAATGTTAAGCAAACTTTCCCAGCTTTTTTCTTCACAAAACACTGCATTAAGAGTTACTTGGGGCCATATTTACTATTATTGGGATGGTGAGTATTTGGTTAAATGCGTTGTACCTTTCTATATATTCATTCCGTCAAACGTTCTCAATTTATAAATACAGTATTTTAAATGTATAATTCCCACAATCAGCTAGTTTATTTGCTGCGTAGTAATGGCAATTAATTAGACTCCAATCCGAAACCTATTCTCAGGTGTCATTTACACAGCACATTTGAGTTACAGTAACTCCCTCCCAGCACACAGCATACTAATGCTAACTAAGATTTAAAATAAATAAAAATAAAAAAGAATGCACTTTTATGTGAAACAAAAAAAAACCTCTCAAAACGAGAGGCATATTTTCCATTATTCTAATAAACAAAAAAATGTTTATTTTAAAACAGTACTGTGTCTAAGATAGCCTCTTGACAACCCACAATAATACTCCCACAATAATACTCCCACTCTCACCCCAACACCCCAATGAAACAGAGCACGAGCCAAGCCCATGTAAGTAAGTAGTACTGCAAAACATGTAACTGTATGTAGGTAATTGTTCGTCGATTTTAATAAGAATTACACAATGAAACCCTTTGTAACCCTATTTCTTGCTGTAGTTTTGTCCAGGCTAAAGAAGATTTTAAGCTGCTGAAACTGCCAGGCTTTGTGTATAGTGATGTTCCTGATCTGGCATCAAGCATCCCTTATTTTAGTATGGAGGAAGATGAAAGCTCAGAAGAGGGCATTCATCTGATAGTCTGTGTGCATGGTCTTGATGGTGAGTGGGTGTAATAATTGTATCTTCAGTAGATATATATGGCTGTGTTTTCTGCCCATCATATGCCCTTTCTCAATCTAGTAAACTCCCCTCCGCCAACACTTAACTAATAGCAGCTGTTCAGTGGTCTTCTGTGCTTTACACACTTACTGTATGTTATGTACTGGCTTAACAGTTGCAAGATACCCAACTTCCTTTACCCAGGAAGTTTGTCAGTTGTCTGTCAGTTTAAATTATGGAATAATGAACATGCTTGCTGGTCTATCTGCTGTCTACATAACCTTTGAATAGCTCTGATTCGTTTCTCCTAGGCAACAGTGCTGATCTTCGGCTCGTAAAGACCTACCTTGAGTTGGAACTGCCAGGAGCTTGTGTTGATTTCCTCATGTCTGAGAGAAACCAGGTAAAATTAAGTCAGGGTACAGATGTGTACATTTGAATTTCATTTTCAGGGATTGCGGTCTCTATCATGACAGCAAACTATAACAAGTTTGTTTTGTTTTTTCCCCCTACCATGGTTTCTAACAATAAACCGTTTCAGTCTAGCCACTGTCCATATCAATGACACAGATCTTTTTCACATATCCATTTTACTTTGTGTTTGCAAACTATTCTATCAGAGATGCCATTGCACTTAAATTAAATTAAATGTAACACATTGCTTAAGAAAAATATACAGGGCACCTAACTTAAATCTTTAGATGTGGTACTTCTGCTAGGATTATACTATTAAAAATGTCTCTGTGTAACTGAGTTGTGAATACAGCTTTGTAGTTCCAGGGTTAATTCTTCTGACCGGGATCTTGCACAATTTGCTCACTAGTGCAGAAGTAGGCTGGTAGAAGCAAAGGTTAGCAGACCGTGAGAACACAAACGGCAGTTACTGTGCCGTACAGTATATCACAGACACACAGAGCTCCTCCTTCCATTTACATGCATTCTTTAGATGCTTCAGGCAGCAGAAATATCTCATGAGTATTGAAGAAAATCTGTCTGTCCAGCCACCTGCGGGACCCATTTAAAAACATTTTTTAAATAATTGTCCTTCAGCTGACCGAAAAGGCATTTCACAGGGCAGCACAATATTTTTGGGGGCTTTCGTGAAATCCCTGCGTGTGATAACAAAACAAACAATAACATACATCCCTTGTCCTCCATATATCCTCAGGTTTTCAATAACTTCTGGTTAAGAATTGTGGATGTTTTATCACAATTTGTTAAGTGGTTCTTTAAATGTATATAAATATGTAAGTGTAAGGTGTAGTTGGGAGTCTGAACACTTAAGGTCGTTTTTTTTAAACCATCAGTATATTTGAAATCGATGTATGTAGAATGCATTTACTTGGTCTAAGATACAGTACCATGTTGTACCATTTCAATCCTAAAGGTTTAAACCCCAAATACAGACCTGCCTTAGGGTCTAATGTATCTACTTGCCATATAAGATGGATGAAGTTTTCTTCACAAAGTAATAAAATATGTTTTTCAAAAAACATTCTTTTCTAATCGAACCTGGATCTGGAATGAAGTTGGCGATGGTTGCTATGTGATGTAATTGCTCGTGCTAAGAGTCTTGACAAGGTTGGTTGTTCATTATTGTCCAGTCATTATATCGACAACACAGGATTACATGGCATTCTATTATTTCTATAGTAATATAATCTTATTGATATAATGGTGAGTCAAACTTAACTCCAGGTTGTATGTATCAAATCTGGTGAAATGTATGTAAAAAAAAAGAGTTCTATTCGGATGGATGCTCTAAAACAAAGAGTTAAACTGCATTCTTACCCCTGGCCCTTTTTGTAAAGTCCATGCAATACGTGACATTTTTTCTTTTTTTTTTTTTTTTTGCAATGATCGGAAATAATAGTCTAATGTCCCTGGCTGCTACTCTAATACGATTTTAAAACATCCTGGCTGTATGAAGCAGGCCGGCCTTCGCTGGCGAATCCAAAGGGAGAGTCGCATTGGCCCAAGCGCTCCTGTGGGTTAGGGAGGTGAAACCGTCAGGGACTGTTTCTCCTCATCGTTCTACAGTGAACCCTGCTGGCCAGGCGCCCAGTGAGCTCAGAGCAGACACCTGCAGGGCTGGCCTTTGTCCAGAGGTCAGTTGCTCGCTGACATCCGCTCTCGAGTTCCTGGGTGAAAAAAGGAAGCTGGCTTGGTCGTGGGATCGAAGATCGCCCACTGAATCTTCTGGTCTCCTGAGCCATGTGGAGAACTGCTGCGGTGAGGAGAAAATCGATTGGGCATTCCAAATTAGGAGAAAATCAAGGGAAAAATTATAATTGGACACACTAAATAAAAAAAAGAAAAATGTGTACTGCTATTTATTTAATGTAGCAGTGACAGCAAAATGTAACTTAACTGAGATATCGGAAGCTGGCAGCAGAACAATTAGAGCATTAAAGCATCTACCCACTTTTAAAACACAGAAGTTTTAGTGAAAACAATGACGTAAGTTTACACACTTTGTTACCATAAAATGAGACTTAGTGGAGCGACATTTTCGAGTTTGTTATAAACCAATGCCATGCTTTAAAAAATACTTGCATTGCACATTTTGACAAAGCGCAGCACGCTATCTCGTTGTAACCCTAACCCTAACCCCCCCCCCCCCTGAATGTTTCTAAAATGACGCCCCTGAATCAGATACATCGCTTTTTACTATATAACTACATTAAATATAATTAATAAATCCTATAGTACAGTATTTATTATGTAGAAAGAACACTTGTTTTAAGTCTTTGGTGTTTGTAAGCTAGACAAATTGCATTTTGAGCCCCCTAGTGGTTGTTTTGTTGTCTTAATGTTTTTAAACTAGTTTATTTTAATGATACCATTAAAATATATATATATTTTTTTTTAATTGCCTATTTAAAATCTTAAAACCTTTATTGGTCAGACAAAACAAACTGGCATTCTTTTTTTACATGGACTACAGCCTATAAAGGAATTTGCTGAGAACACTGGTTGTGATCACTCCCTTGTGATCAAAGCATTCATAATTTAAATGCACTGTTCATACCTTTGAAAATGAAAATACTTTTATCTCTGTAGAATGACACCTTCTCTGATTTTGACTCCATGACTGATCGTCTCTTGGATGAAATAATCCAGTATATTCAAATATACAGTCTCACTATTTCTAAAATAAGGTAAGCTTTAGTTATAGGATACACTCACAGCCATATAAATGGCATTCCAGGACTGGCTAAAACCATTTAAAAATGATAGCTCGATGGAAATAAGATATCAGAGTTGGATTTTGGTTCTTCTACAGTGGGTGGGTGCCTGCGTTTTCGGTTCCACTGCCATAGTTATTGGTTTGGATCAGAGATCTGTATCAATACATGCTCAAAATCAAGCAGCTTGTTTTATATCAAGTAGGACACAATAAATATTGTTAATGTATCATTTGCTTGTATTAAACTGTATCGTGGCATTCATCCTGAGTTGCAGTTTGACTGCATGCTGAAATTCTGGTTCTTTAGCTCCCTTGCAAAGAGATGTATAGATTATTTTGTCCTAGCAGTCAGTATTACATTTTTCAGCAATGGATCACCTTCTTCATCTAGATTGCTTCTATTAACTATCTTTCCAAATTTTTACGAAACTAACACATTAAAAACCGAGGGCTAGTCTTTACTACTAATAATGCATTGTCTTTCAACAGCTTTATAGGACACTCCTTGGGAAATTTAATAATCCGCTCAGTCGTCGCTAGACCCAGGTTTAAGTGTTACCTAAACAAGCTGCACACGTTCCTCTCTTTATCTGGGCCACATCTGGGGACTCTTTATAACAGCAGTGCTCTAGTTAACACAGGTAAGCAGCACCTTGCATAATCTTGCAATTATTTCTAATTGTTAGGAATTATGCTGCCAACACACTTTGTATCTCATAAGTTTGATATATAATAAAGGCTTGTTTACTTACAGAAACTTAACAAAAAGCTGTTACTGGGTAAACATAAATATTGTAATGATCCATATATTGTTGTTTAGTAGAAAAGCAAATGGTGCTTTATGAGACTGCCATCTGATTCTTCATTTTGTTGTTCTTTCCAGGGTTGTGGTTTATGCAGAAGTGGAAGAAGTCTGGTTCTTTGTTGCAGCTGACATGTCGAGATCACTCTGACCCTCGCCAAACATTTCTTTACAAGCTGAGTAAAAAAGCAGGCAAGTGTTAACTCCTATGCTGTAATAAGGGAATACCTTCTATCTGGGAATGGAATGGAATGGAATGGAATGGGGACAAAACACACAAAGATGAAACAGAAGGGGAGAAAAAAAAAATTCCGACCAGTATTTTCTACTTTAATGTCTTGTATATGATGTCCATAACCAGCGCTCCCTCTAAGCTTTTTAGATAATGCCAGGCTTTGTGTATAGTGATGTTCCTGATCTGGCATCAACAAGATAAACTTGCCATTTTGACTGAGAGGGAAAATTATCAGTGAGAAACCTTGGGCCACGCATTAACCATTTTAATATATTATTTTTGTTGCATTATACAATTTTGAAACAATATTCCAATACAAGTATCTCAACAATTCTACAATTTACTTTAAATTTAAAAAATACATTTATCGTGGCTCTGCCTCCCATTCTGAATCATCCTCTGATTTTTTATATATATATATTTTTTAAATGTATATTTACCTTTATGAAGCCTGTCTGAGATCTTATCATATATGCAGCCCTGTCAGTAGACTGCATGCTTAACTGGTGGCCTGCATATAATTGCTTTATACTACTGTATAAAACACTGGCGTAGCACTGCCTTCAATTGTAACTATCTTTAGGGCTACTGATTTTCTATTTTTTGGAATAGCAAATTCATTTTTTTCTGTTTTTTTCCCCCCACTTTTATCAACGTATTAAATATTGAACATGGCATTTGAACATAAATATAATGTTGATAGTTAAAATAAGTAAATTAATAAATATTACCTAATTTTTTTTTTTTTTTTTTTTTTTAAGCCAAGAGTTTTTTTCAGTCAGACTCTTGTTGCTGTAATAGTATGTAAAGCACCTGAAGACGCTTTAAATCATAATGTTTATAGACATCAATTGGCTCATAGCTGGCTAAAGTAAGGGTTAGGGTTAGGGAAACCCTAAGAATTATATTACAACAGTTCAGACAACAAATGACCAGCACTGTTGTGAGAGTCATATTTACAGTCTTCCACTATCAATGTAGTTCAGTCTACAAGTGAAGGTGTTCTGAAAAGACCTGTTTATCTTATTGCTGGCATTACAATAACAATACAGAATATTAAACAGTTTAGTAACAGTCCAGCAATGTCATGTGAGAGTAATCCTATGTACAGTACAACACAAATTAAGTTTAGCATTTTACTGACATTACAATAGCCAGGATAAAACACTGATAAAAAAGGTGTACTGTTGACTGACTCGTTGCTCTACACAGGTTCAGTGCTGTGTATCACCTGATTGTAATTTAAATAGCACCATTTTAATGTAAATGCATAATTCATCCTCAATTGTTTCTTTGCTAATTCTGCCGCCTTATTTGCTAAATTCAACAAGAGGTGTGTCTCCGGACAGAAAAATCTTTGTGAAACAAACGGTGTGTAGTGTAGTGACTACATCCTTTACACAGTAAAGCGAACAATTTCCTTCAAGGAATGTATAGCTAGAAAAATAGCTTTGAGCTTGTTTCTTCATCATCAGATAATATAATGGAATTAAGAAACGGCCATGGTTTAATATTGCTAATTATAGCTTTATTAAAGGCAGGTAAGATGGAAATAAATAAACTAAACAATAATTAAACACGCAATAAATTTAGTTAACTTACTTAATTAGTTTTTCAGCATAGAAGAATGCCGTGCTTTTACTGAAACATTGCATTTTCTTTTTCTTCATTGGTGCAGCTGCCATGTTGAGTTTCAGCAGAGACATGTGATTTAAGTCACATGATAAATAAACTCAACTTGCAAAAAAAAAAAATGCACATGATATTTCTTCAATTACTATATTATACACTTGTGTGTATTTTTGACTCTAATATTTTGATTACATTTTACCAGTTTCAAAATGCTTGATGATATTTCTGAAATGGTTGTTTTTTAAAGGGAAAATAAAACAAAAACCGTCAAAGTATGAGTATTGTGATTTTTATTTGTTTACGGGAGTATTTATACTTCTAAATGATGCAGAAAGATTGTGCTTCACTTATTAGTGTTCACTTATTATCAGTGCCTCACACTTTGTTGTATACAGTATGTTGCATTATATGTTTAATAAAGAACTAGTCCAATTTCAGCCGTGTAAAAACAGTGATGTCCTCACAACCATGTAAAATTGAACAAAAATATATGTGTATATGCAAAACTAGAAATTACAATAATGAACCGATTCATGGGTATTTGAGGTTCCAAATGCTGTGGATTTACAGTAGTTTGTGGAACTACAATCTACTCCTTTTAAATGTATTGTTGATATGTTTATATCACTTCCGTACCTTTCTCTCTTTGTTCAGGGCTTCAGTTCTTTAAAAATGTGGTCCTTGTGGGATCACTGCAGGATCGCTACGTTCCCTATCATTCTGCTCGGATTGAGATGTGTAAAACAGCCTTAAAAGATAAGCAGTCAGGTGAGAAATACACCTTTCCATTACAGGATATATAATTAAATATACATAATTACAAATTTAAAAGCACAACTTGCCAGAGGGTTGCTTTCTGGTACATATAAAGCAAACAAACATGAATTTGACAGGAAATGTATATATTTGTAGGATAAGCAGTTGGAGAGGCAGATTTAATTCTTACATTTTAAGTAGCGCTTCCCCTCTGTCGTACTGGAACTTTGGTATATTCAGTATTGCCCCCATTGTAAGAATAATGAATTGAAGAAGAGGGTTACGACAAATATCATACACCACTTTGAATGAAGGTTTCATACTCCTATCGATGCTATTTTAGACAAAGCTAGAGAAGTCACAATAACTGGTGTGTATTTGTTCCACTTAGATGTTTAACTAATGCTTTATTTGTAAAATGGGAAATCTTTTCAAACCATCAAATGTTTTTTCTGGAATTTGGCAAATTGATTTTTTCACAGAATATCACAAAGGATATAGCACTAGGAATGCCTAGCCAACCTGCACAAGGAAATTAATTTATGTATGTGCATAGGTATTTCTGTGCCCAATTGCTTAATGTTAATTAAATACATTTAATAACAAATTAATAAAAATGCATGTAACAAATATGTTAAATATTGTTAACATTAAAACCAGTAACCCTATAGTAGAGAACGAAAATACAAATTAAAAAAAAAAAAAAGTCTCCACCGCCAATGCTTAGAGTAAAAGAAAGAGAAAAAAAATCACCCAGAAACCGATCATTGCTCTATAATGTGTTTGCAATAACAGTGAGCGTGCTCCTTAAGCAATAAGATCTCCATCTCGTTACTATTGGCACACTGAATTCTCAAGACAGTACTCCTTAGTCATGCTGTCGCTACTAACGTACAGCATCTGTTCCCCATAGAATGAACAGAGGATCAATGGATGAGAGTAACATAATAAAGAAAATAAGTACAGTAGCTATAAATTCATAAATTGAGAAAAACATAGTGTAGTCAAGGCTTATTTTCCACCATGAAACTAAAGAGGCCACCAAATTACCAGGATTACTTTTATATAAAACCTTTCAGCCATGTATTTTAAATGTGTGATTCTTTCTTTTTTTTAGGACCAGTGTATGCCGAGATGATAGAGAACTTGCTTTTGCCAGTTCTACAGAACAAGGAATGTAATCTGGTGCGCTATAATGTTATCCATGCCTTGCCCAACACAGCCAACTCACTCATTGGAAGAGCCGCACATATTGCTGTTCTGGATTCGGAAATATTTCTAGAGAAATTCTTTCTGGTCGCAGGCCTTAAATATTTTCAGTAGGTGGACATTTTGTAGGAAGAAAAAATAATAATTACCTCATGCAAAAGAAACACAAAATGGGTGATATTATTGTCTTTGATTCATTTAGAGTTTTTAAAAGATATTTATACTTTTTATAAGGGAGGATAAATATATCAGTGTTTCTGTATTGTCATCATGTTTATAGTTTATTTGTGGCTGTGCAATTTTTTTTTGTTACTTTTTTCATTGCTTTTTATTTTCTAGCAACCATTTTATTATGTACATTGCTGACATTTAGTTAACGTACTTTGCAGTTGTTAATGTGACTGAATGGTAACGGAATTTTTCTTTCAGACAAACCTGGCTTTTTTTTATAACTGACATGAAGCAGTCAGAAAATGTTTAACTAGAAAATGTAGCTGCTGAGGGAAATATTTATTTTATGAGCTGACCAAGTTCTTATTCATTCATCTTTGTCATCACTACTTCATTAGACTAAAAGGAATTAATTTTATACTCAGTGTGTGTATCAAATTTGTATCATACCACCTGTGGGAAAAGATTTTTGTACTGGAAAGAATGGACAGTCGTTTTGCTATGTAAACTTATTACTGTGTTAATAGTTTTTTGACAATTTCAGTATGTTATCATACAAATCTCAAAAGAGATTTTGAATGTAATTCAAATCATAAAGCTGCCTTGATGATAAATTGAGTTTTGTATAGTTCTCACTTCCATTGCATTTTAATATTTACCCAGCCTTAACACTGATGAAAAGCACAGAGCAAAAAACTGGTCAATCGAATGTGTATAATATTAAAATAACTACATTTTACAAAGAGGTTGTTTTGTTTTGTTGTTGTGTTTTTTTTTTCATTAAAGTTGTTTTATTAACTGAATATGGGCAGTGGGATCAAACTTTTGTTGAAAACATGCTTTTCATAATTGGTGGTGAATGCCATTTTTTAGCAAACTAATTATATTCATGTCCCAGTGTGTGTATGTAAGTTTAATGGTTTTTAACATTTTATTTCCCATTTTGTATTTATTTTTAATGTTACAACATTGAATAAAAAAGGCAGTGTATAAAATGTGTGATTTTAAAATTTGAATATTTTTGTTCTAGTAGGATATTGATGCATGTCATTTTTTTTTTTTTTTTTTTTTTTAAAGTGGTTTGTAACAGCTGTTGCACATGTGCCCATTAAATGTGCCATGAAATAATTCAGAGGTTGACTGTTTTGTTTTTGTTGTTTTTTAATAAATAAACACCTAAAGCAAATCCTGAATTCATACAGCATTGAAGATTATTCAAGAATTCCCACGTTAACTTGTTTAGTTAATTGATATAAGAGACACACACTCATAGTTAATATTGCATGCATATTCTAGGAAGTGTTGATAAACTAGCTGGTAGAAAATATTCACAAATATTTGTTAACATGAGGAAATATAGGTACATTTTATCCCAAAATATACCTGGTATATATCTGATCAATGGTCTCTGGTGCATTTCATATCGCACTCCAGCAGTGATCTGTACTTAATGCTAATGCACGCAAATGATATGCTAAGAGTATCGTGTGTCCCACAATGCTACACTGATCACCTGTTACCACCTGAATCAATCATGACAGCGCCCACAGAGGAGCAACAAGGAGCAACCAGTTCTGAGTCTCACACTTGTAATTAAGCATTTCATGAAGACATTTCTTGTCCCACCATCGTGCTGAGAATAGCCATCATCTTTCTTCTTTTCTTTCTCTCTTGAAGAATCTTCCAAATAATGATTTGCCATCTGGTATCACTTGAATCCATATCTAACTAGCTAGTTAAAACACGGAATTGCACAATATTGATAACAAACATAAACAAACACATACATTTACACGCACTCGCTTCCTGGTTTTGTCATTACTATGGTGCATTGTGGGAGATTTGGAATAAGTGCTGCGTGCTTCAGTTCGCTGATATCTATAATTGATCAATAAGCTACTAACAACCAAACGAGCAAGATGGGCCGAATAGCCTCCTCTCGTTTGTAAACTTTCTTCTATTATGTTCTAACTTGAATATAGATTTCTTTTTCTCCATTTGTTTTTCTATCCCTTCTACCTTCAAAATATAATTTACTGTTGCTACTTCAATTTCTATTTCACTTAACTTTCTGTTTAATGTTTCTTTGCTGAATATATTTATTGCATTTCCTGAATATATGTTCCACTGTTCACCACAATTGCTACATAACCCATTTTCATGGCTCCCAATCCTGTAAAAATGATGATTTAATGCTGTATGTCTTAACTTTAGTCTATTAATAACTTTAGTCTATTAATATTTTTTTTCATCTTTGTTTTGCCATTTCGCTACTTTTGAGTGATTTTTATAATAAGATCTTCCCTTTCCACTGTTTTCCCACTGTTCTTCCCATACACCCATTATGTTTACCTTAGCCACAGCATTCACCTCTGCAGGACTGTGACAGAGACTAAGTGATTCTTGGTGATACATCTCCCTCACGACCTGTGAGGGTTCTGTGTAAAGGGACAGAGTACCCTGGACTGGATGGCCAGACAATTCATTCCCAGGGTTAGGCAGAAGTTGGTCATCTAGAAAGGAGGCGGAGCTCCGATACACTAAATCAGGGGTGGGCAATTCCAGTCCTGGAGGGCCGGTGTCCCTCCTGGCTTTTGTTACAACTTAGCCCTAAATTACTTAATTGGACCAATTATTACCAATTATTGGTCTAATTAAGCAATTTAGGGTAAAGTTGAAACAAAAGCCAGGAGGGACACCGGCCCTCCAGGACCGGAATTGCCCACCACTGCACTAAATCATCGCCCCGGAAGGGAAACGATATGGCAGCCACGGATTGGAGGAGCTGTTGCACTCGTTAACCAAAGGGTCATGATAGATGGTACAAAAGGGGTCGGAGCGATGTGATCTGTTACTTTTGTAATGGCTAAACGTCAACCGGAAGGAGAAACCTGTGTTGTTATTGTGAGAATTTTGTTTGTTTCTTGTCCTGTCTAAAAATACCGTTTGTTATTATTTAGACGGCTGAAATACAATCCGGAGCTGTCGCCAAAGGTCAGCAATAAACCTGGACAACACTTCACCTTAAATAAACTGTATTTGCACCACGCACTGTGGACTTGTGTTTGTGTTATGTGTGGGTATAAAAGATTGGGACTTTTTATTATTTCAGGACCAACCCGTGGATTACAGTAAAGCAATACATGCCACTGTATTACTTGTCATTGTTATTATTTACTGCTGTTTCGCCATCAGGCAAATGGATTATAAAATAAAACACCACTGCACCTGGATTATCATTGTCTGTCTGTTTATTGATCACCTGCACCTGCACACTGCTAACCACTTTGCCACAAGGACTCAGATGTATTATTATGTAAATTTCTTTATTCATAATTGCTTTTTTTGCTTCAAAATCCACAATTTCATTTCTTAAGACACTTGAGTGACTTGGAATCCAGGCTATCAGAATAATTTTACTATTTTTATAGCTAGTATGTAATTTCTGAATAATTTTATATATAATATCTATCCTATCTCCTGTTTCCGATTCTAATGCCTATATCGAGTTTAGAGAATCTGTAAAAATCCACAACATCCTTTTCTTTAAATTCCTGTTTTGTCTATGGCTATAAGAATTGACATCAACTCTGCAGTAAATACTGATAAATGATTTGATAATCTTCCCCTTTTACATATTTCAAATGTGTTTATATATCCTGTTTTACCAGATTTAGGATATTTTGATCCATATGTGTATATCTGTAACATCTCTTCCTTATCTAACATATTCCTGTCCTTATATCTTAGTTTCCATTTTATTTCCTTTCTTGCTAATTATTGTGGTTAACAGTTTACATATTTTTGGTTTCTTAAACCTCCCTTTTGGCATAATTTTATCTCTATTTTCCATTCTTTTTATTTCCTCAACTTTAATCTCTTTTGCCCAATTTGTCATATGAAATGCAAATGTTCCACCAGCTTTTTCCCATTTTCATATTCATGATATCAATTTGTCCCAATACTCCCTCTCACTGGATGTTCTTCACTAAAAGATTGAATCTTATTCCAAAACCTTATATTAAGTCATTTTCATCTTAATCTTAGTGCCATCTCTCCTGTCATTACTTGTGAAGCCTCAATTGGTGATGATCTCATTGTTCCTGTACACATTCTTAATGCCTGTTCCTGAATTGCTTCTAAACTCTTTAACAGACTCTTACTTGCTGCCTCTATAACGTGGCTTTCATAATCTATTACACTTCTTATGTACCTTTATATATAATTAAAATACTTTTTTGATCTGCTCCCCATTGGGTACCTGCTATTGCTTTCCGCAAATGTAATCTTCCTTTACACATCTGTTATAATTTTAATATGTGTATGCCACATCATTTTTTTTATCTAAATAACCCCCCAAATATTAGGCCTCATTAACTTCTTTAATTATTTGTCCATATTTTATAGGTCTTTACTTTGATTTGTTTAGAAAGCATGCTTTCAGTTTTCTCTAATGAAATTTTAAATCCCCACTTTATCACCCATAACTCATAACTCTAACTTATTCACACTCTCCTGTAGTTTATCTTTTACCACCTCCATTTTTTTTACTTCTCACCCATATCACTCCATCATCTGCAAAAAGACCCATCTTACTTAACTTCCAGCTATTTCCTCTACTGCATCATTTATCATTACGTTAAATAAAACTGGGATTAAAACACTACCTTCTGCAAGCGTTCCATTCTGCATCTCAAATGTCTCATCCACCAAAACATGTTCCCTTTCCATCCCATTTTATATACAAGCCATTTTTCCATTACACATCATATGCCTTCTCAATGTCTATAAATATTGCCGCTACAATTTCTCTGTTGCTTAATGCTTCCTCTGCATCTGTAGCAATCCTTATTACGTGATCTATCGTGATCCTATTTCTTCTAAATCCACTTTGATATTTTGTTTAATAATTTATTATTTTCCAAGAAAAAATGTAATCTTGTGCATATCCCACCTCCCTGTTTCCTGCACGCAGGAACTCAATACCTTGGCTGCAGGGCGGTGTCGGATACAATAGTTTTTGTCCCCCCCCCCCTTTATTAGGTTTTTATTAACAATACACATTTACAAAAAGAGGCATTATTGAGATCAACATACAATCCACATAATATTGTAAATATTGTAGTCAAATCAGCATTTTTTCATGAGTGGTACAAGAGAAAAATTAAAATAAAAAACACAACAACCATAAACCAACATAGGGGGATAATAACTTCAACAATTATTAGTGAAGCGATCAATAAGGGTGGATGTCCGGAATGCCTTATGGTTAATACCAGTTTTTTGTAGAGAAGAATGAAAAGATTTCAGTTCGATACAAAATGAGTCTGAATTTTACAAATTTAGCCTTAAGAATGTGGTATTTTCCCAATAAACATAAAAGCTTAATAGCCCCATTGACTAACTACTTTTACCATCGTAGTTATCCAGGTATAGGACCATGCGTTTTGAAATTTTAACTAATTTGTTGAAGCTTCTAAATATCAGAAGGGATGTGTTATTCCAAAAGATTAGGATTATATAGTATATGTGATTTAAAAGGAAAATTAATTTAGCTGGAATGCCATTTATCACTATGAAGAAATCCTTAAGTTTAATTATTATATTGAATTTGCTAATTAATTTGTTATATGTACAAAGATCATCTCCATCATTTAGCAGATCAGATATGAATATTATCCCCCCATCTGTCCATTCTCTTATATGCAAGGATCTGTTCCTAGATAACACAAGTTGATTATTCCAAATGATACTGCTATGTGGAGAAGCGTTATGTTTGAAAGCAATCTTCCATGAGTTGAGAGCTTGTTTATGGAAATTTGAGAGTTTGATGGCAATGTATTATAGTTGTAATTGTAAGATAGTAAAAAATCAAGATTACCACATTCTTTAAAAATGTGATTAGGAATCCAGAACCAAGGGGATTTATTCATATATACACATTTATTTAATCCAGTTAATCTTAGAGATAGTATTAATTGTCTGGAAGTCCAGTGCATTCAAATCACCCTCTGAAAAAACATCTGGTTATAGCATTTCGTTTCATATATTCTGTTTCATTTTTCCAGATGAATTTAAACAATAAAGAGTTAATAGATTTACATGTTTTTGTGTCAATGTACAGAGATAGAGCAGGTAAACTAACCTAGAAATACCTTCAGCTTTGGAAAGAAGAACCCTGCCATAAAGAGTCGAATTTGCTTTTTGTATTTTGGTGTTAGAAATTCTTTCAGGTGATTTACATACATCGATACCCAGATATTTTAGAGTCCTCAATTGCAATGCCATTAATAGAAGTCTTGCTTGATTTATGCACTGAAATAATTTCACATTTCTTAGAATTGAGTGTAAGACCAGAGGCCTTAGCAAAAAGATCAAGACTCTTTATTGTAATAGAGACCTGTAGCTCATTTTTTAAATGCTAATTGGCTGATAGCTAATGTGTTGTCACCAATTTTGATACCTTCAATTTCTGAACAGTTTATAACATTCAAATTCAGTCATTTAGCTGCCAATAGCCTTGTCTATTACCTCTGTGTATTTCAAATCTGGGGAAAGTACCATGGTAAAGAAACACTACTGTTAATTCCATTATATAGTGTTAATTGTATGTATAACATTTTTACCAAAATCAAAGTGAACCAACGCTCTAGAAATAAATGAGTGGTCAACCATGTCAAAAGCCTTGTATGTGTCAAGAAAAAGAATAATTATGGGTAACCTAAAATATCCAACACTAAACGAATGTTATTTGAAATATATCTGCCTTGTAGAAAGCCTAACTGGGTACTGGATCTTACTCCATGAGGATACGAGTTCCCAGCGATAAAACTTCCCACACGCGCTTCCGGTTCAGATTTCGGATAATATTTATTGGGAGACGTGTTAAAACACGAAGCTACTATTTATAAAAAGAATGGCGAATAACATGTCTGTTAGAAAGTGCTTACACGGGGAGGGACGCCTTGAAATTAAATCTTTCTTTTTCACTTTAATGGGCAAGCACAACGTTCCTTCAGTTCTGATGTCAAAAGGAAGCGACGGAACCAGAAGCCCTACTGGGAAGTTTTTGTACACTTCCTGTGTGTGACGTCCCTGATTTCTGCACCGCGGCATTTTTGTAATGCGAGCGAAAAAGAAAAAAGAAAAACATTAGGGCTTCCTGTTATATTGCACACAGTCAAAATGGTAAGTTTTAAGCGTGTGTTATGTATTTTTTTTTAAAGTACTAGTTCTATTGTATTAATATTTACTTAGACAAGAAATGTGAAGTGTTATTATTATTTGTTTATTTAGCAGACGCCTTTATCCAAGGCGACTTACAGAGACCAGCTGCAGAGTCACTTACAATTACGTCTCACCCGAAAGACGGAGCACAAGGAGGTTAAGTGACTTGCTCTGGTTCACATCATGAGTCAGTGGCTGAGGTGGGATTTGAACCAGGGACCTTCTAGTTACAAGCCCTTGTCTTTAACCACTGGACCACACAGCATTATTATTATTATTATTATTATTATTATTATTATTATTATTATTATTATTATTATTATTATTATTATTATTATTATTATTATTATTATTATTTCTTAGCAGACGCCCTTATCCAGGGCGACTTACAATTGTAAGCAAATACATTTCAAGTGTTACAGTACAGGTAATACAATAAGAGCAAGATAAATACAATGACAAGTTCAAGCAAGTACAAGTGTGACAAAATACAATTCAATACAGCAGATAAGTGACAGTGATAGTTACATCAAGATATGATTAAATACCAAATACTACAGTTTAAACATATGGCAGGTTACAGTACTCTGAAGTACAGGATTAAATGCAGTAAAGTAGGGGGCAGGTAAGAGTAAGTAAAGCAAATTTAAGGAAGGATTATTATTATTATTATTATTATTATTATTAATGCCATCCCATAAATACGGGGGGTGGGTTACATAGCAGTGTTACTGCTGGATCTAGACGTTATTCGATTATTCCTTGACATCTGAGAACTGCAGATAAACTGCACAGCCAAACCGAACAAGGACAATGACAGATTCAAGAAAGCCAAAGTCTTCTGAATGTGAACGATTTAGTTTGTTTTCTTGGTTGTACTGCCTTTTAAAATATCTCTCTTTCAATAAATGTAGTTGAAGGTTTTCACTTCTTAATTTTTTTTTTAAATTATTATTCTTAGGATGCAGATGAACTTCTACAACAGGTTAGTAACGTGGTGATCTCACTACCTGTTTATACCCCTGTCTCGAACTGCCACCATACTAATATATACACCGCTGTTTGTTGCTCTTAAGTTATCCTGATTATTTCCCTTTTTGCATAAAGTCCCCTTCTATTTTAAACATACTAAAGTAAATATGGTACACAGAAAGAAAAACAAATCTGTGGAGGATTCTTTGTGTATATACATTTTATATAGGCTTAGCTTTTGTTACTGTATATTGTGTTAATAAAGCCTGAGATTTGGAAAGTGTGTAAGATATAGAATTCCTGTATTGAATTAAATTATACTTTTTTTCCCATTATAAATCGTAACTTATTTTAGACCAAGGCTCTGGCGAAGCACATGTCAGTGTACCAACCCAGTCTTGCTCCTGATATTACAAGTAATGCTGCGGTCTCTGAGAGTGCTTTAGAGGAACTATTGAGTGAGTGTGAAGAAAAATGGAAAGAACTTGAAGAGGTATGTTTATTTCTGTCTAATGTTAAACTCTGTCACTGCAGAACAGAATGGGTTTGTGGATCTAATGCAGGGGTGTCCAATCCTGGTCCTGGAGAGTCGCTGTCCCTCCTGGTTTTTGTTCCAACTGTGTCCTAAATTACTTAACTGGACGAATTATTACCAATTATTGTTCTAATTAAGTAATTTAGGATTGGATTGGACACCCCTGATCTAATGGATCTAGTCTGTGATACATTATCAGTATTTATCTGAATGTATTATAAATTGTTTCTTTACTCTTCCAGTTGCAGAATAAGGTAACGCTGACAGAAACAGATACTTTGGAAGACACAGGCTATGAGGTAGTTCTATTAATTTTAAACAAATGCATTCTGAACAATACGCTTTAAAAAATAACATGTGAGTTAATAGCTGTGGTGGAGCACAGTTCAGATTCTTGAAACTGAGACCTGCTTGTACAGCTGCATGTAGTGAATCTCGTAAAAAAGGCAAAAACATTGGAAGCTAACTTTGCAGCAGTCAAAGTAGCCCATGAGCTCCCCATGGTACGGAAAAGCTTTTTGACAGTGATAGTTTCTGTTTACTTGATTGTGCTATTTTCTCTTACATAAACATAGATTCTGTTTTATTATTTAAACTGTTTACCAACCCTTTACTGCATGACGTTTTCTAAATATCAAAAGTTTTAGATATCCGTTTGTAAACTTATATACATCATTTATTTGTAAAATAAGTGGGAGGGAGTTGCCCTGGAAATAGACTGGTTCATTTTTGGAGGGGTGTTGGTATACCATTATCAAAACAGAAACATAATACTGTATTAAGTGTAAAACAGTGACAGCAGGTGATTAGAATGAAGCGTCCTTTTTTTAGTGCTCTATGCAGTAAAGGGTTTCTACTGATAATTACATGACCAGAGCTTCTGTTTTCTCTGGTTTCAGATTAGAAGTAAGGAATTAGTTGTTGTTTTCACCCTTTCTGTAGACAATTTGAATTATGTCCCAGCATGTTTGCCTCGAACAGCCATAGTTGTATGTATATATAGTTATATTCTCCATAACATATGGGTTTTGTAACATCAACATTTAACAAAAATATTTGCTTCTCTGCAGTTTTCTCAACTTATGACACGTGTGAAGGCTTTAACTGCTGAATTAAACCAGTGGCAGAAAAAAGAACCTGAACGTAAGTGAGCTGGGGAAATTTATTTTATTTTATTTATTTATTTTATTTTTTTGGGTAACTACTGCTGATGAGAACATTAAGAATACAGTACAACGTTGAATATCCGACCCCCTGTGGACTGGGGTATAGGCGGATATGTGAGTCGGATTTGTGAACATCTATAGAAAATGACATTTACACATGCATAAATGGGTTAGTGAACAAAAACAACACTCAAACTGCTTTAAACACAGGGAAATTCTTTTCTTTAAAAGTAAGCAAATGTGAACAAGATTAATTGGGCTACAATACACAGTGTTGCTATGCGGTTTACTATAAGCCATCTCCACGCAAAGCTTTTTCTGTTTCCATAGCGGACGCTGCACTTGCTGCCAATACCATTACTCTCGTAGCCTAATTTTAATTAATTAATTTATTTATTTATTTAGCGAGGCGGTTAATTGATCAGGGCGATTATGTGAAGGTCGGATATGCGCCGTTCCACTGTAATTATATTATTTAATATGTAGCAAAAGTAACAAACTAGTAAAACTGTTTCCACATATTTCAACAAGAAGTTTGTATTGATGTATTTTAATCTTTTTACTTAAAGTAAAAACACACCAAAAAATATCTTATTTTCCTAGTGCTGTCTAAGAACAATGATGTTCTGGTTGCTGTTGGAAAGGAAGAGGTAGGTTTACAGGGTGGGGGGTGGGGGAGAGATTTAATACAAACACTATAATTTGTACTGTGTACTGTAATAGATATATAATGATATTATTATAGGCAGTATAGAAGTGATAACACCTTAGAGTATTGCTATTATAATTTGTATTCTTATATGGTATGTAGCTAGTAAGGTATCTTACAGTAACATGTATTGTTTTGATGTGCATTTAAACCCATCACTCCTGCCCTTCCTCACTGTTCATACCAAGAAGCCAACACAATTAGCTACTTAACACTGGTTTTAGGAATACACTTGCATGCTAATTTTCTGTGTTTTTTATTAATAAAGCCATTGTTTTGTTAGTTGCAGAGAGTAAACAAAGAGCTTGAAATGGTGTTGTCCTGTTGTCAGACAAAGAATGAAAAATTAAACAAAGATTTGAAAAGGTTGGTTACATTGTGCTTTTATTGTCCTTTAATCGTGTTAATTCAGCTTTTATTGTCCTTTAATCGTATTAATTCCATTCAAGTTAAAACCAGAGTGTGTTGCTCAGTTTTATTATACAGGTTTCTTGTAACATGTGCACATAGTAGTAAGTGCTTTTAATTTCACCCAGCCTGAACATCGTGTGCTTTTTACTGTTGACGTATCTGCTAGTTAGTCACTGTGATGTTATACTATTAAGGAATACATCTTCTCAATATTGTATCACAATCTACTATGGTTCAAACATTTCTACACAACTGTCATTGTTTATAATCACTCTGAGTGAATCTTATTGTGATTTACTTTAAATTTATTTTGAAGTGTTTAAGGTGCAGTGTCTTGTGATCAGAAGCTGTTATTCTGTTCTATAGACATGTCTTACATCTGCCAGAGAGTGTTATGTTGGTGATCTCCAGCGCCATCTAGTCAGCACCACCTGAGTTGCCTTTTACAGTGCTGGTAATACAGAATAGGCGTTAACTAGAAACGTTGGCTGATCTAGCTAGTGTTACAATGTCTATGGCTGGCAACTCGAACTGAAGACCTACTTCTGAACTCAAATAAACTCCTCTCTTTCTGGCTTCCCACCATTATTAACCTAGTGTTGTGCATTTTTATTCACAGTGAACAGAAGTGGTTAGAAGAGCAAGAAGAGCTGTTAAAAGCTGTTACTGACAAGGCAGCTGAACTGCAAAATGAAGTGATGGAATTCTCTGAATCAAGGTTTGTGTTTGTTTTATATACTCACAGGGACCTACACGTGTGCCAGACTGCGTGGTGGTTTAGTGATGTGTGCAGATACCTCCTGGAGATGACCAAATTAATTTCACCTTTTGACCTCATTTAAACCCAGGCCTCCAAAGCTGTAAGGCTTATAAACTGCAGTAGTGCCACTTATGTTATGTAGAGTTTAAATGTTTTGTTCCACTACTACTGTATTATTCTCTTTTCTTAATCCACATTGCAGTATATGGGTTAATCATACAGCTACTCTGTGTAGTTTCACACCTGATGTAGAAAGTTTGGTGGGTGCTTAAACATTGAATATGTATCTTATTGTCTTTAGAGCGATGCAGGAGCTCAAGGTGAAAATCAATAAAGTTATAGCTTATCGGAAAAAACTGTTGGAAAATCTGGGGGAGTTTATTGAAGAACACTTTCCTCTTCCGCAGCAACAAAGAAATGCTCGTAAAAAGGATAAGGTAGGTATTGATCTACCATGAAAGCGATGTGTTCCTTTTTTTTATTTCATTAATTTTTTTGGGGGCTTTTAAATTGAATGTAAATGTAACACTTGGGGAAACTGGAAAGAACGTTTAAAATTTGTATCTTCATTTAGAATGTTCCTCAAGAACCCACTGCGGACCTTATTTCATTGCATGAAATACTGGAGGTAAGGCAATTTCCAAAACATCATGTTTTATGTGGGTTATTTTCTCTTTACTGTGATGTCATACTGTTTAGTACATTTTATCAATATTGCATCACAGTTCAATCAGTCTACTACAGTTAATGCTTCTACACAACTGTGCCCCAAGATAATCTTTTTGATTTGAAGGCAATTCAATATATATTTGTTGGTATTTTTGGGAGAAAACTATAATTATATATCTGCCACTTGCTACTGTATGTATTCTTCTTGTAGTGTTTTCTTTCCAAATACAGCTTCTTATGAACAAGATCTTACAAACCCCTCATGAACCATATCTAACAATTGATAACACCTTTTGGCCACCTTATGTTGAGATGTTGCTTCGATACGGAGTTGCATTAAGACACCCTGAAGATCCAAACAGAATTCGGATGGAAGCTTTTCATCAGTGAAGACGTGATTTAATTTTTTTTTTTTTTTTAAACCTGTGTGGGTAAATGGTGCCGTATTAAGTTGCTTGATCTTAATCTTAGTATAATGCTTTCTGCTGTTAAATACATATAAAGTGTAATGAAAAAGCACACAGTTGTTTGACCTGGATCCACTCTTGTCAAATCCTCCATTCTTGTTGTGTCTAGTGTTGACACAATGTCACCTTGTACTGTATGTATTTATCACAAATACATACAGTTATCCTACTTAACTGAATGACCCTGGAGATGCTGACAAGAGTACATCTAGTAATAGTATATTTAATTGTGTATTGTTTTGTGTTTGACTGAAACAGCCAATTAATTTTGTATTTTAACAGTCAGCAGTTTGTGTAAGGAATAGCTATAATGCAATAATAAACTTTACTTTAATGTTCTTCTGTTTTTAAATTAAAATTTAAACTTTACCAAGAGACAGTGGAAACGACTGCATTATGATTGCTTAACTGAAGACTGCCCAGAGAACTCAGAATTGTATTTTCTTTTTTGAGTAGGCCTTGATTGTGATATTATTAATTGTATTTATTTATTTATTTACTTTCAGTCCACTCTTAGTAGTTGTGAAGAAAACCTCCCATTAAGTGCATGATACATATTTAAGTACTATATAGTACACATACATGTAGTTCCGTCAGATCTGTAGACTTGTGTAACCTTTTTCAGTACTGGAATCATCAAAATAATAAAAACCACCTCCCTGTGAATACTGTTATGTTAAATGCGCTTCATGCTGTAGGATTCTTTGCGACATCTAATGGCCATATTCCGATTGATGTTAATGTAGTGTTGTACTTGTGTTGATGTTCAGGGCGATGCAAGGGTTCCAATAACGGAGGTTTTATTTATTTTCTCAATCGGAACACAGTGTAATTTACATAAAACAAAAGTTATCCCTTTTTTCACATCCGGTTTTTCTAACTTTTTGTTCACCTGTCTCTATGGCAAACACAATAGTCCAAAACGAAACTTAAAGGTGCAGCCCTCCAAATCCGAACTGATAAACATATTCTTACGTTAAAATGGCATTAAAATGGCTTTATCAAGCAGGAGAAAATGGAATTTGTAAACTCTGCCAAGAAAATATTTCATTCAAAGGAGGGAGCACTCCACAAATATTTGTATTTAACCCAAAACAAAATAGGTACACGTTTCGTAAGTGTGAGTAATGTTTTTCTCAGTGGTTTAATATTGTACACATTTTGGAGTGCATATGCTTTTTCTCAGTAAATCTACTTTATTAAAATAAAAGTTTAAAATAAAAGTTGTTTTCAGTCTGTTTTCTGGGGTACACTGCTCACAATACTTAAGTTATGTGTTTATTTATTTTTATATAAAGGTTACTTATTTTATCTTTTTTGTAAGATACTTTCTGCGCAACAACTGTAGATAAAGCATTATGTATTGGAAGCCACGCGGTTATTATAATTTTATTATTATTATTATTAAAGGATAATTAAGAGTTACCACTGACATAAACCCAACAGGATGTTGTTTTCTTTCAGATTTAGTTTCTGAGAAGAACAGTCACTGCAGTAATTATTATTGAGATGTACTTGCCGCTAATGCCATTCACAGATTTCAATAAAAAGGCAGCACTTACTGTAGTAAAAGCTTGACAAATTGATCAATCAGCTGTTTGCACCTCTTTATGAGCGATTACCCCTGTACTGTACCTATTTAATCCCTGTAGCAGTGTCAGGTTTACAGTTTGAAAAAACAGCACTGACTGCAACAGCAAGCAAGCATGGCTGGAAAGGGAAAAGCGACGAGCATCAGCACGAAAATTGATTGACCTAAAGCAGAAATGGATGAGCTGCCGAAGAGGAGCCAGCGCGGTCTACCGCAGCACCTCGGTCTTCCTAAATCTACTGTCGCTGATTTAAAGAAACAGCGTGAGCAGCTTTTAATGGAATGGCACCAGAATTCAAACCCACAGAAAGAGGAAGCGCATTGAAAAGGACGTGACGTGAAGTCGAGGAGGCACTACTGGACTGTTTCACAATGCGCTTGTCAGTGGCCCTCTTACAGCCCCAAAAGCCAAGTTTGTATGGTAAGCTTCATGCCAAAGTGAATAAATAAATACATAAATAAAAATCGAAATACATTGCATTTATTTTTTTCTTTATTTTGGCACAATATTTTCACTTTTGTATTTCTCATTGAGCGTCAATCATACTGGAAGGGCGGGACACTGCCGCTGGTGAGTTCGATTCTGCTGGTTAGTCAGCGTAGAATCGACAACTGACGGCTGAAGAAACCATTCAAATTAACATCCTCAAAAATAGGTTGCTAAATAGATGAACATTTAAAAAAAAACAAATAAAATAAATAAACAAATGTTAAAAGGACTAAATTCCACAACTGCATAGCGAAGCAATGGACTTCCTGGAACGGGAACCAAGTTTGTATCGCGCCCCTGTTTCCAGCAGTACTAGTCCGTCACTCATTTGAGCTCGATGATAATTGTTTTGCTCCGACCAAATCCGGGGGCTCGTTTCTATATTGCGAGATCGTAATTTCAAATATGCTAGGTCTTTCGATCAGTTATCACCTGAAATCTGTGAGAGCAACGTAGAAACGCTATTATAGTAGGACATTGTATGACGAGCATCAGGTCTTTCAAGTGACCAAATTACAACTACTGTAAAACAAATCACTTTATATTTTCGTGGGTCATTTGGGATGCAGGGCATATGATTTAGCAACAAAAAATAAATACATAAAGAATGACATGTAACATTCTTAATCTGATGGTGGAACAAGTCAGAAATCGCGTTTGTATTTAATTCTATAAAATCGGAATGTTTTTTTATTATTATTATTTCTCTGCTCACAAAGCTAAAACAAAAAACGAGTTGTTTTTCAGTTTCCAATGTCCTTTTATAAAAGGAAAAACGATTGGATTGAATGTACACAGCCCAGGGTTGCAACTTGCAGCGTACAACGCAGTCAACAACCCCAACTGGCAAAGTTAGATCATCGATTTACATACCGGATTGTCCCGCCCTTCCACTGTGATTGACGCTCAATCGTGCCAAAATTAAAAACCCAAAATAAATACATAAATAAATAAATAACGAAAGGAAATAAATACATACATACATACATACATACATACATAACACAGAAACATGTATGTATTTATTTCATATTTTATTTATTTCGTATTTTATTTGTTTATTTATTTTGTTTTGATTTATTTATTAATGTATTGATTTATGTATTTAATTTTGGCACGAATTATCCTCCATATTCGCCAAGCACAAGGCGAAAAACTTAATTCAGATGTAGCAATGGTTAAAAAAAAGTGCTAATGAAAATACAACCGAAACTGAAACTCTGACGACAGCAGAGGGGATGTCAGACAGGAATAATTCTCTCAGCTGTGTCACCTTGGCGACCAGGACGCTCTGTTGAAAGGCACCGAGACGTAAGCCGCGAGGTAGTTGTCGCAAGCAGACATCACAGAAAATGCCAAGCAGAACCCGGATCACCTGAATGACCTGAAGAGGTACAGCCATTTTGTAGCAGTGCCTACAAAAAGGTACACGAAATGTTCCTGTCAGGACAACTAAGGAATTCAGGACCTCTGGTCACTTTTTTTTAAAGTAACAAAAAGGCTTATTAACTGCCAAACATGAACTACTTTAGACGTGTAATGGCTGCAGTATAGGATACTGACCTTAGGTTTAGGGTTTCGGTGTTGGGAGAGGACTATTAATTGTTTTATTAACAATAATATGGTAACCAATCCAATCAGATTGCAGTGTCCTGACAGGGTAACGTCGGCCGATGCGCGTGGTACGCACACTGCGGCGTGCTATGGAGCAGCATCTGGATAATGAGCCAAATTGGGTTTTATTTATTTTTTATAGAAAACGTTGACAAAGTTTCTTATTTTCGGATACAATACTTCCCAGCGTACAAATCAAAACTTCGAGGACTTAAGCAGTCGCAAAGTAAGCATGTCGCTTTTTGATGACGTCCCTGCAGGCGTTTATTTGAGCTTGAGTCCCTAGTGATGTTTGCAGGAGTATTATTATAAAATAACACCGAACAGGAACTTTGACGAGCGGTCCTAGGATGCCTTTAAAATGTTTACGTTTTGCAGCAAATGGAATATTATTACGCAGAGCACTGCTCGGGGAACCAAGACACGGTTCAGGTAAGAAAGTTACGATAGTTTAGTCAATGTCAATGTTGATGTTACGAAACCGTCAGAGTAATCGACTTTGTGCAGTCAAATGTTTATCATTTAAGTGTTATTTTCTGTTAAGATGCTTATGTTTGTCTGTTTTATTGCAGTTTTAAAATAGCAATTAATTCGTAATTGTTAAAATATATATTTTGTTCTGATTGAATGGAGTGTTACGAATCTACGGTAGTCCAGGGCTACTGAGTTAGAAAATGTTTCAGTTCATTCAGTAAAGCGAGACGCCGTGGCACTAACAAATATTGGAGTTATTTTCTTTTTGTTCAAAAACGGAATAACTGTATTGCTTTTGTTATTTTATGAAGGTCAAACCTAGCCCCACGACCCATATACAATTGTAATGTTTTTAACTTTTTTCTTTTATGTGGCAACAGGGCAGTTTGCTTCCTTGAGGTTGGCTAGCTCTGATGGGAAATCGGAAGCCAAGAAAGCACCACTAAGGACACCAAAAACCCCACAAGGTCGATTTGATGTTCCTGAACAAGCTCCCAAGGAGAGGGATCCTCTGGAAAGTAAGTGCTGTGTTCCATGTGTCGTTTATGATTCATTTTTTGTGTTGTGACCATACAGTTCATATTGGTAATAGTATTATCTATGATTTATTCATCTTGCATGTTTATCAGTTTGCTTCCTAGTGAAATGGGTAAAGGTGAAACACTTTTCATGCACAACAGAGCTTCTCAGTTCAAATGAGAAGTGTATTCTTCTTAACATTCACCAAATAAAATAAACTAGAAATATATTTTAATTGTGTATGTTGATTTCTCTGGCTACTGTTATATTTTAATAAATTGTTGTTTATTTCATTATAGGATTTCCTGATGACATAAACCCAGTTACTAAAGAGAAAGGAGGACCAAGAGGCCCTGAGCCAACTCGATATGGGGACTGGGAGAGAAAGGGACGATGCATTGATTTTTAATCTGACATGAAAGCCATAATATACTTGCATGTCTTGTCTAAGAAATGTTAAGTGAAGAGGATGACGAAATACACTGATCAATTAAAAAAAGATAATGAACGAATCCCGTTCATTCTGTTTTCAGAACTTTTTTGTTTTTTCCAAAAAGAAAGCAACTCCTCTGTAACAATATGCCTGGTGGAGAATTTGTGGTAGCAAATTACAATTATATTTTTTAATAAGGGGCTTGCTAAATATTCACACCTATACCTAATGGATGATGAATTTAAGACGTAACTTATGGTATTACTTAAATACATATTTGGCCTATGGTTACATACTTCTGAAACACTCATTATGGCCTGGATTTTCCACTGTGGGCAAATTAAGTCCTTGCGTCATTACAACGACCTGGTACATACTGTAGTACCGTTATTTAAATGCATCATATGCAGTTTAATAAAAAAGAAATATAATTATCGAAGCCCTTGGCTATATGTTCTATTTCTTGTAAGTTATAGTATTTAGAAATGGCATGGAAATAGGACATCTATTTTATTAGGCATTGTGTATATAAAATGCTATAACAATATAGTTGTATATTGTACTGTTTTTCAGTAGCATCAGTGCATTGCCTCTGTACAATAAATGTTAAACTGCAGTAAGCAAGTTTTTATATTATTACTTCAATTAATGATCAATTTTTCTCTGAATTTGCAATACACACTGACAGCAGCATAGTCTTGAGTATATAAAAAACGTTTTGGGATCATAACATTCATATTCTCTGTTACACATTCTCTGCTCTTTGTTACAGTAGTTTAAAATAAAAAAATAAAAAATAAAATGTATACTGTACAATAATTATATAGTGGTGATAAGATCTGAAGACCTTCATAGGATGGATGGTGTTTAAAAAATCAGATATGGTAAAAACATTCTGAGATATTTCTGTGGTTGAGGAAATAATTTTCCCCCAGAAATGTAGAATCTATACTTGTGCAGTCAAATCTATGTAGTTTATTAATAAACACCCTTTTATAACTGAACTACTCAAACACACAATCCCTTCATTAAGGAGAGGACGGGTCTTTCTATTTCATGAGTTTCTTTAAGTGCTAAAAAGGCTAAAATGTACCAGTTGTCAAAATCTCCAGGAAGCTCTTCCAATTGCTCATCATGTCACAGACTTGCATGCATGTAATGCAATGAATGTTTACCTTGAGAATCTTACCAAGTCTATTTCAATTAATTATAAAAACTTTGAGATTCCTGAAACTGATGCAGACTACTTTGGTTCTTAACAGCCTAGAAAAAAAAATGAATACAAAACATACTTCAAACCAGTGAGAGTGGGTGATATGAGGCAATTGACATTATCAGTCAGAAGAAAAGATTTTAAAAAAATGTTTTGTTTTTTTAAATGTATAGTATATGATTAGGTAGGTTATTTCTCATATGGCGATATGGTAGCAACACGTTGACAGATACAGTGCCTTGCGAAAGTATTCGGCCCCCTTGAACTTTGCGACCTTTTGCCACATTTCAGGCTTCAAACATAAAGATATGAAACTGTAATTTTTTGTGAAGAATCAACAACAAGTGGGACACAATCATGAAGTGGAACGAAATTTATTGGATATTTCAAACTTTTTAACAAATAAAAACTGAAAAATTGGGCGTGCAAAATTATTCAGCCCCTTTACTTTCAGTGCAGCAAACTCTCTCCAGAAGTTCAGTGAGGATCTCTGAATGATCCAATGTTGACCTAAATGACTAATGATGATAAATAGAATCCACCTGTGTGTAATCAAGTCTCCGTATAAATGCACCTGCACTGTGATAGTCTCAGAGGTCCGTTTAAAGCGCAGAGAGCATCATGAAGAACAAGGAACACACCAGGCAGGTCGAGATACTGTTGTGGAGAAGTTTAAAGCGGATTTGGATACAAAAAGATTTCCCAAGCTTTAAACATCCCAAGGAGCACTGTGCAAGCGATAATATTGAAATGGAAGGAGTATCAGACCACTGCAAATCTACCAAGACCTGGCCGTCCCTCTAAACTTTCAGCTCATACAAGGAGAAGACTGATCAGAGATGCAGCCAAGAGGCCCATGATCACTCTGGATGAACTGCAGAGATCTACAGCTGAGGTGGGAGACTCTGTCCATAGGACAACAATCAGTCGTATACTGCACAAATCTGGCCTTTATGGAAGAGTGGCAAGAAGAAAGCCATTTCTTAAAGATATCCATAAAAGTGTCGTTTACAGTTTGCCACAAGCCACCTGGGAGACACACCAAACATGTGGAAGAAGGTGCTCTGGTCAGATGAAACCAAAATCGAACTTTTTGGCAACAATGCAAAACGTTATGTTTGGCGTAAAAGCAACACAGCTCATCACCCTGAACACACCATCCCCACTGTCAAACATGGTGGTGGCAGCATCATGGTTTGGGCCTGCTTTTCTTCAGCAGGGACAGGGAAGATGGTTAAAATTGATGGGAAGATGGATGGAGCCAAATACAGGACCATTCTGGAAGAAAACCTGATGGAGTCTGCAAAAGACCTGAGACTGGGACGGAGATTTGTCTTCCAACAAGACAATGATCCAAAACATAAAGCAAAATCTACAATGGAATGGTTCACAAATAAACATATCCAGGTGTTAGAATGGCCAAGTCAAAGTCCAGACCTGAATCAATCGAGAATCTGTGGAAAGAACTGAAAACTGCTGTTCACAAATGCTCTCCATCCAACCTCACTGAGCTCGAGCTGTTTTGCAAGGAGGAATGGGCAAAAATTTCAGTCTCTCGATGTGCAAAACTGATAGAGACATACCCCAAGCGACTTACAGCTGTAATCGCAGCAAAGGTGGCGCTACAAAGTATTAACTTAAGGGGCTGAATAATTTTGCACGCCCAATTTTTCAGTTTTTATTTGTTAAAAAGTTTGAAATATCCAATAAATTTCGTTCCACTTCATGATTGTGTCCCACTTGTTGTTGATTCTTCACAAAAAATTACAGTTTCATATCTTTATGTTTGAAGCCTGAAATGTGGCAAAAGGTCGCAAAGTTCAAGGGGGCCGAATACTTTCGCAAGGCACTGTATATCTTATAAACGTTTTATTAGACTTTTGTATATGTCCACATTAATAAAACGTTATTAAAAAGTTATTCACTTACTGGTACATTTTTTATTTGGGGGTTTCCATCACCAATTGTTTTTACACTTTATATTCATCATAACCTCAAAAAATGTGGAAGTTATACAGTTCCCTGCCATTCCGGGAATTCCAAGACAGCTGTCTAATAACGTGCCGGTAAAAGCCATATCCTTAATTCTAGAAAATGCTCTGCTACTTGAGAAAAACCCAGCTGGCAATGGTCATGGTAACGCTAAAACTTGTTTGATAATTGTACAATCAATACCAGTCCCTGTTTTGAAGAACATCACGTCACAAGGTGTGTTCGAAATGTCACAGTGACCTCATAAGCTTACCTGTTTGCGGAGGGATATTAAAAACCACACATCTATATTATATGGCAATGTGTATGTTTTCCAATATTATGACATCAGTATTTCACATAACCATGTATAATATTCTTTTAACGTTTTGCCTTGACATTTCCAATTAAACATGTACACGTTACACCTAAATTCACACAGGGTGAACTATTTCATTTCAGGCGGATTGGGTATCCTGTAGTAGTAGCAGTCGTTGAAGATTATAGTTCCGGTTCCGGGTGCTTCCTGGTTGCTGCCATAACTGCTGCTAGTAAGTTTCATAACCCGGGAATGACAGTGTAATTAAAACGTTTTATTTAGCAACTATTGTTTTAGGAATTGTATTGTTTCGTTAAAAAATTAAACAGATACCGGCTGAAAAATGACGACCCGTTCGGAAAGAGAAAAGGCTCTGAAATTGAATGAGCAGCACCAGGCCATCCTGTCCAAAATGCTGAGAGAAGAGGATAACAAATACTGCGCTGACTGCGAGGCAAAAGGTAAAGTGAAAACGACATGCTAATCATTCTTATGGTATTTTATACAAGTCCAACCCCATACTGAACAATGCTCACTGTTAAGCAAATCGAACCTTACAAATAAGTAGACATGTATCGTCCTGTGTTGATCGGTTATGCTGGCATCCACTTTTCATAAATCAGTCGGAAAAATATAGTAAATTAATCTGGTACTGGCGTTGGAGTTATAGAACTGTACCGGTATTTACCTGGCTCGTCAATGAGGGATACAAAAAACAAAGCAATTCAATTGGTGGAAGTTTCTGCACCCCCTACTTCTATGCTTAATCGAAAACACGATTTGTACTAACAAGGAACAAGCATCTAGCATGACAAGCAAAGCTGTTTTTTGTATAACCTGGCCTACAACAAATGACATACCCGCATTACCCAGTGTTATTCACATCAGGTTTGTCTGTATGTGTAGGCTTTCATTCAAACATATTCTGTATGTGGAAGCTTCATGGGCACAGCAGTATATCAAGAAGCACTACAGTTTTCTGTAACAAAAAATGAAAATAGTAAATGTTTTATAACAGAGTAGGCAACTGTGTATTTTCAAGTGGAAACTAGACTCAAATCACTAAGTCATTGCATGTTTTACTGTGATCATAATAGTTTGTGACTAAGCTCCCAGTAAAACCTGCTGTGCAAATTTAGTTTTTTTATTCCAACCCTGATTTCAGAGACTTGCCTTAATGTAAGTTTGAAGGTGGAACTGGACATACTTGTTAAGCATTACAAATCTTTAGACATTGAATACATAAACATGTTTAATGTGATTCTCCTTTTCAGCAGCATTTAAGGTTTGCTGATACTGTTTGCAGTTACCTCCTTAATGTCAGAATTAAGCTAAAGGTGTTATTTACAAAACAAGTTATTTAATGTAATGGTGTGTAAGGTATTTGACTAGTATAATCTACTTGCCCAAGATGTTTTATTAAAAGACAGTGAAGTGTCACCATTAACTGCAGGAGGCTTTTTGGATACCTTGTTCAGCAGTAGTATAAATTATTCAAGTAAGCCTCGGCTCCACTTGATGGAAATTGATTTGGGACAGTTGTACTTGGGTCAGTTCTTGGTTATGTTATTATAGGGCCCAGTCCTTTAGTCTTGAACTGTCAGTCCCGATTATCACATGCACAAGCACAGAGCTTGCCTGACCCACAGCCCAAGGCAAAAAGTCAGTCTTCCAGAGCACAAGTGTTGATGCTGATATTGTATCTTTTGTTTTGGCAACTGTAGTTGAAGATACAACTTCAAACCACACCTAATATGCTCTTTGACATGTCTTTTTTTACAGCACACTGATAGAGTTTGTGTGTTTCCCACTTTCATAGAATCCAAGAACATTTGTCGACGGTATACACTGTTCAGCATGGACAAGGCCTGGTGTCAATATTCTGCATTCTTTTATGGGTCTTTATTCAAAATGTGGACCCTTATCTGTCTGTCACGCACTACATGGTAAATGTGACCACTTCATAGGAGAACGCATGTGCATTCTCTTGGTGTGCTGTTTTTAATAAATATTCAAAAAGATGACCCTCTTGGTTTGTGCTTCAGTGTACTGTATGATAAGTTTGGAGGTTAATCATTTTGGTTAGAAATCCCCAACAAAAATAGGTGTCCCAATTTACCAAACAACTATGTTGTTGCTCAACAGCCAGAAGTTGTAATATAAATATTCATAAATATACAGTGTTCTGATTTAAATATCTGAATTGGAGGTCATGTTTTAGTTTGTTTCAACATGATGGATAAAGCACACTTTGAAATATTGTGTTGGTACACTGCTGTGTTCTAGGATTCTGTCAATATCCCTTGTTCCAACTTTGTAGCAAGAGAAACAGTGACACGTTTACCGTTGTTTGGCTGCATGCCATTTTGTACTGATGAGATGCACTCGTCGAAGTCAGAATAAACAAGGAGGCAATGAGAAATTACGGCAGTTCTGAAAAGATTGAATAAACCAATCAGGCACTCTCATGATAACCAGTCAGTTTTGAAAAGATTGAATACATCATTTGAGTTTGATGATCAGTTATCAGGTGATTAAACAGTACTGTATCAGTTTTGAATCGGTTAGCAACACATTTTGGGGTAACTCTACTGTATTACCCCACAGCTCCTCGCAGCATTGTCGCATACCTGTATGTACTATGTATATCATGGGGGCCATTCTCTCTTCTAGCTGACAGACACACAGTGCCACTGTATTATCTTCCTCTTAATTAAAATGAAAGCCACATCTAAAAAGAGAGATTCACTTCCCAGAAACCAAAATGCAAAATGGAAGTCTGACCACTTTTTTCAACAATGAAACAGTATCGTGTCTCTTACTACCAACCGCTCAGTATTGCTGTCCTTAGGGCTAAAAGGAAGTAGGCTATGTGTTTTCATGAAAACAAGTGCAGTATCCTACAAACAGCATCTCCATTTTTTTTTTATTCTAAAGAGAAAGCGTGATCTTTGGCAGCTAACTTGCATCAGATTCTGGAAGTCTTTTGGTAAATTACACTTTGTTAACTGATTGATTTAATGTCAAAGTTATTATGGTAGTTTGCCACTGTGAACCCTTTGCTCTGACATGGTAATGGCTTAGCTACGCAAACGTCTTTGTTAAACTTCCAGGTTACTGATAACGACCTACAGTGACCAACAGTGATGTTTTAGAGTTTCTTGAATCCCAGATGTCACAAATAATTCAGGTAACCATTCCAGTTCCGATAATACAGATTGTGCTCTACAAGTACAGTTGGTGTAACCTTCCATAGCACATTCAGCTATCTAGGCCTAGCCCACCAAGTCCTTTCTTTAGTTTGTTTTAGTTTCCCTGTACAGAGGGTTAGGCTTGTGTGTACAGTGCTCTAAAAAGCATGCAATTCAATATTGTATTTACTTTAGGACTTGTTGCTATAATGCTGCACAGGGTCCCACAAAACCCTGCCTACTGCATCTAAAACTCTGTCTTTATTGGGGAACATAGATGCCTGGATACGAGGATATACTGTAGTAGAGGCTGGCATACATGCAATATGTGCAGTATGTAACATTGCAAGAGTTTTACTATATCTAGACAATGGCTCCTGCAATTGAGATTTAACTTGCAAAAGGCCATTCTAGCACAGGTTATATAGGGGTACTGTAGATATGCACTGTCTATATGTCACACGTTTTTGTATATCTAGAGAAACCCATCTTCAATGATGAAACTTGGTTTGGACATTTTTTACTGAGCGCACCAGCATATGGGGTATACAAAACAAAAGTGTTTGTTCTACTAAACATTTTTTCAGGGAACACTCTCCATAGCTATGAGAGAGGGAACATTTAACTAATTGTAATGTCAGTGCGACAGACTTTGGATGACAAACACAGTAGTTTTGGAGTTCAAACATGTTTGGACAATAAAACACATTCATGGTATACAGTATATCAGGGTGTTCTTTCCAGGAAAGAACTCTGCATTGATGTACGTACTGTGCCGTCATTCTCGTGCTGTCTGTCATAATTCCAAGTTCTTCAGGCTAATCCTAATCTAGACCATGTTGATTTATGTTTGGACTCTGTTTTATTCCATGGGTTTGGCCTATAATAAAAGGTGTATCTTCAGAACCCCTTGGTGAAACTTTATTGTGAATTTAGGTCACAGAGATGGTCACATCTTGCAGTATGGTGCACACACCTAATTGAGTTGTTGAACATTAGAACTGTTTGGCTGAGTGTGATGCAATAGTTTGTAAACATTTGCTCTGGGATGCTGTTCTACATATTTTTACAAGCAGGTATTTTCTAAATGGTACAACATGTGATACTGTGATGTGAATTAAGGTTCCATTTGGATTTCTTTCAAGAATGTTCATCAGTATTTTTCTACATGTATCCCTAGTGTAGGCTGAGCACAAAACAATTTTGGGGTAACTCTACTGTATTACCCCACAGCTTCTCGCAGCATTGTCGCATACCTGTATGTACTATGTATATCACAGGGCCATTCTCCCTTCCAGCTGACAAACACACAGTGCCACTGTATTATATTGCTCTTAAAATTTAAATGAAAGCAGCATCTAAAAAGGCTCAAGGACAAATGAAAGTTAAGCCATACTGCAGGGCTCTACATTTATTATTTTAACTATTGTGCCCTTGGACCACTGAGCTAGTATTTGTACTATCCCAGATACAATTTTATCTGGCCCTATATATATATATATATATATATATATATATATATATATATATATATATATATATATATATATATATATATATATATATATATATATATATATATATATACTATATATATACAGTACTGTGCAAAGTTTTAGCAGGTGTGAAAAAATGCTGTAAATTAAGAATGCTTTCAAAAATAGACATGTTAATAGATTATATTTATCAATTAACTAAATGCAAAGTGAGTGAACGGAAGAAAAATCTAAATCAAATCCATATTTGGTGTGACAACCCTTGCCTTCAAAACAGCATCAATTCTTCTAGGTACACTTGCACATAGTCAGGGATTTTGTAGGCATATAGTCAGGTGTATGATTAAACAATTATACCAAACAGGTGCTAATGATCATCAATTCAATATGTAGGTTGAAACACAATCATTAACTGAAACAGAAACAGCTGTGTAGGAGGAATAAAACTAACTACAGTTCTTCTGTGGATTTAGCAGCCTCAGTTGCTTCTCTCTCTCATGTAATCCCAGACAGACTCGATGATGTTGAGATCAGGGCTCTGTTGGGCCATACCATCACTTCAGGACTCCTTGTTCTTCTTTACGCTGAAGATAGTTCTTAATGACTTTCGCTGTATGTTTGGGGTCGTTGTCATGCTGCAGAATAAATTTGGGGCCAATCAGATGCCTCCCTGATGGTATTGCATGATGGATAAGTATCTGCCTGTACTTCTCAGCATCGAGGAGACCATTAATTCTGACCAAAGTCTACACTTTCTATAGGCACAAAAACTTTTTTCACATTTTGTTGTGTCAGTGCCTCAGAGTTTCATGCATTTAAATGAGGATTATCTACACACCATACTCCACACTGTTAAGTGGAAAAAAGTGTTTATTGACAAATTATATATTAAATACAAAACTGAAAGATCATAATTGGATAAGTCTCCTCCCCCCTAAGTTAATACTTGGTGGAAGCATCTTTGGCAGCAATTACAGCTGTGAGTCTGTTGGGATAGGTCTCTACCAACTTTGCCCACCTAGATTTGGCAATATTTGACCATTCTTCTTTACAAAACTGTTCAAGCTCTGCCAGGTTCCTTGGGGAGCGTTGATGGACAGCAATCTTCAAGTCATGCCACAAGTTTTCGATTGGACTTAGGTCAGGGCTCTGACAGGGCCACTCAAGGACATTTACCTTTGTGTTCCTTAGCCACTCCAGTGTAGCTTTGGATGTGTGCTTTGGGTTGTTGTCATGCTGAAAGGTGAACTTCCATCCCAGTTTCAGCTTTCTTGCAGAGGGCAGCAGGTTTCCCTCAAGGACTTCTCTGTACTTTGCTCCATTCATTTTCCTTTCTATCCTGACAAGTGCCCCAGTCCCTGCCGATGAGAAACATCCCCATAACATGATGCTGCCACCACCATGCTTCACAGTAGGGATGGTGTTCTTTGGGTGATACACTGTGTTGGGTTTGCGCCAAACATAATGCTTTGCATTTAGGCCAAAAAGTTCCATTTTAGTTTCGTCAGATCACAAAACATTTTGCCACATGGCTACAGAATCTCCTGAGTTTTTTTTTTGCATGGTTTAAATGGGATTCAAGGTGGGCTTTCTTGAGTAATGGCTTCCTTCTTGCCACCCTACCATACAGGCCAGATTTGTGGAGTGCTTGGGATATTGTTGTCACATGCACACTTTGACCAGTCTTGGCCATAAAAGCCTGTAGCTCTTGCAAAGTTGCCATTGGCCTCTTGGTAGCCTCTCCTCTGTCTCCTTCTTGCTTGGTCATCCAGTTTGGAGGATAAACAATGATCACAAGCGACGGCACTGGCGACGTGCTTTTCATCTTTACTCAGATATACAATATAGACTACACAGCGATAATGTGAAACCAGGTTAATAATAATTCTCATTTGTTTGTGACTAATGGATTTTACTAAATATTCATCGGGCAGTTTGTTTTTCTTTTAATGCACTAGTTTTCCAATACCCAATTTAAATTATGTGGAATGCTGTATGTATTTATTAAAATCCAGGTATAGTCCTTCATACAGTAAAGCACTTTATATTTACATGGAAGTTGTAAAACAACTCCATGATGTGGGAGTACAAAGGGACCTCAGGGCTGTAATTTCACTCCCTGTACCCTGTGTGTTTCCATTGGCCTACTTATCCAAAGCAACGGAAATTAATCTCTAGGTTTTCATTTAGTAACTGATTCTTTCTGACAAAACTACTTATGCAGCAAGGAGAGCAACTGCATTTTTGTCTGAAATTTGTTTAAAAAATAAAAAGAATAAAAAGAAGTAATAATCTTCACACGGTACATGGATGAATTATATACTACCAGTATATTAACACAAGAGAATTAACGAATGAAGCTGGCAAAGTGCAACTAAGAGCATTATGTCCTATTCCACAGCTGACCAGTCTTCAAAAGTTTAAAATGGAAATATATATTCGCTTTTACTCACAAGCATGTGTTTTCCATGAGATGACAAGAGCTGAAAGATTAAACCTGATCATATTACTACAAACTAGAATCTAGGTTCTCAATGACCTAGTTCAACCACTGTTACTGTGTTTTGTTTTGTTTTTTTTTAAACTTGGATTACAGTGCCCGCTCTGTTTTACATGGCAAGTGAGCTAATATACATTAGAAAGCGATTCAGTATAATCTACATTTAATGCACAGTAGATGCCGGCTGGAACATCATTGCATCACCAGTGAATCCAATTTAAAATCAATCCAAGCAAACTGACTGATTCATTTTGACTTGCTGTATTTTTAATCTTGGTTCACATTTATTGGACAGTAAATACTAAACAGACACAATTCATTCAAATTAATTTTTTTATCCACCAAAACCAGCCAATCAATACTTTGCACCGACAAAAGCAACCAATCCTTTACCCGCAGCTGCTGAGTCAGCCAATCACAGCCTGTCGGCACGACTGGAGATCAGACAGCATCTTTCAACAACAACAAAGCGAGACAAACTATAGGCACCTCTGACAAGTTACATTTTTTTTTTTTTCCTGTATTTGTGTGCTATACTTTATGAACATTTTTGGGACCATTTTCCTAAAACTTCTCCGTGGAAGGGTACCCGATGAATCATTTCATTCAAGGCCTTCAGCTCGGGGTGTATAACTCCAGGCACGGTCAGCTACCACACGGTAGAGCCTTAATCGACGGGCACTATTGCTTAAGTAAAAGCCATAATGCTATTTAAGGTTTTGTTACATAAAAATGAAGTCTCAGGTCTTTTAGGTGTTGATGAAAGACTACAATGGGGGTGTTAAGTGGCTTACTGGTGTGGGTCTTTGTGATAGATTAACATAGAATGATTCGCTGAATACAACAAGTGGTTGGTTTCAAACTAATGTTTTGTTAAACTTCAGTGACAGCCTGCAATGTAAAAAATAAAAAATAAAAAAAAGGGTAATGAATGCAATTTACCAATTTCGGAGATAGAAAGTCACAGTCTTTTCTTCTGTTCTTCCTCTGATCTAACAAACGGCTCTAAAGTATTTTGTATACCTAACGTGTGGTTACATCATTCAACAATTCTTTTCCTTTTTGTTTTTAAAAAGTGTTCTCCAGTACAGCTTGGTATCCTCTCGTCTGGGTCACTTCTAATTTTCAAAGACAAACATTTCTCTAGAGTGATTTAAATGCTTACCTGAAAAACCGTAAATGCTAAATTGTAGAATTAGTTTGTCCACCTTTTTAAAGAGATTCTGTTTTCACCATCAGTGAATTATCAAACAAAGTAAAAACATAAATGTATAAGTAAGACACGATAAATGTCCCCTTGTACTGGACAGAATGATCTTTAGCAGAAATTTCCGATCTTTGATGCAGCTGGTGTCTTTCTCGAAGACATTTTAAAGAAATCGTGCAGCTCTATGCAGTGTGTTCAATCATTTATTATTATTATTATTATTATTATTATTATTATTATTATTATTATTATTGGCAGACACCTTTGTCCAAGGAGACTTAGAAGTGTTAAAGGACAGTACAGTGTAACAATGCAAATATGTAAATACAGTAGTTTACAGTAAGTGCAAATAACTAGAATACAATTATGAACTAGGATGAAATAAGTAAGGATTACAAGTTGTATCTACAGTGACATAATAGTGCAATAGTGCAAGTATAGTGCATTAGCTGAGGATCCAGTAATGTGGTGCAGAGGTCAGGCAAGTCCAGTGCATGTTAGGAGGGGTAGATCAAGAGATCTACAAGTGCAGTCTGAACACGTGCGTTGAGGAGGCAGCTGAAGGCAGTGGGCGATAAGATTTATCAATACATTATAATCTGTTAAGTGTGGTGCATTTCCCTACCTTATAAGATATCCACATACTGTCTGTGCAATGCTAACCTGCGTACTAATATACTGTACCAGTTCACAGTAATTGCAGACAATACAGTTGCTAATTTGACTGTATTGCTAATTTGCGTTACTGTAATCTGCTAATTTGCATCACTATAGATTTAGAAAGTTTAATCTGCTGCTTCCGGTACTTTTATAGATCTCAGTCAAAGCCTCTCTATTACAGCATGAATGTTGGGTTAACCTCCTTATTTGTTACACGAGCTAACTCTGTGGCCTCTTGAAATCATTCATTTTTATTCCTTGTTAAATGTCAAACCTTGCTGGAACTGTACATGTATGACCATGTATTCTATATATATATATATATATATATATATATATATATATATATACATATATACAGTACTGTGCAAAAGTTTTAGGCAGGTGTGAAAAATGCTGTAAAGTAAGAATGCTTTCAAAAATAGACATGTTAATAGTTTATATTTATCAATGAACAAAATGCAAAGTGAGTGAACAGAAGAAAAATCTACATCAAATCAATATTTGGTGTGACCACCCTTGCCTTCAAAACAGCATCAATTCTTCTAGGTACACTTGCACACAGTTTTTGAAGGAACTCGGCAGGTAGGTTGGCCCAAGCATCTTGGAGAACTAACCACAGTTCTTCTGTGGATTTAGGCAGCCTCAGTTGCTTCTCTCTCTTCATGTAATCCCAGACAGACTTGATGATGTTGAGATCAGGGCTCTGTGGGGGCCATACCATCACTTCCAGGACTCCTTGTTCTTCTTTACGCTGAAGATAGTTCTTAATTACTTTCGCTGTATGTTTGGGGTCAATCAGATGCCTCCCTGATGGTATTGCATGATGGATAAGTATCTGCCTGTACTTCTCAGCATTGAGGAGACCATTAATTCTGACCAAATCCCCAACTCCATTTGCAGAAATGCAGCCCCAAACTTGCAAGGAACCTCCACCATGCTTCACTGTTGCCTGCAGACACTCATTCGTGTACCGCTGTCCAGCCCTTTGGCGAACAAACTGCCTTCTGCTACAGCCAAATATTTCAAATTTTGACTCATCAGTCCAGAGCACCTGCTGCCATTTTTCTGCACCCCAGTTCCTGTGTTTTCGTGCATAGTTGAGTCGCTTGGCCTTGTTTCCACGTCGGAGGTATGGCTTTTGGCCACAAGTCTTCCATGAAGGCCACTTCTGACCAGACCTCTCCGGACAGTAGATGGGTGTACCAGGGTCCCACTGTTTTCTGCCAATTCTGAGCTGATGGCACTGCTGGACATCTTCCGATTGCGAAGGAAGTAATCATGATGTGTCTTTCATCTGCTGCAGTAAGTTTCCTTGGCCGACCACTCGTCTACGGTCCTCAACGTTGCCCGTTTCTTTGTGCTTCTTCAAAAGAGCTTGGACAGCACATCTGGAAACCCCTGTCTGCCTTGAAATTTCTGCCTGGGAGAGACCTTGCTGATGCAGTATAACTACCTTGTGTCTTGTTGCTGTGCTCAGTCTTGCCATGGTGTATGACTTTTGACAGTAAACTGTCTTCAGCAACCTCACCTTGTTAGCTGAGTTTGGCTGTTCCTCACCCAGTTTTATTCCTCCTACACAGCTGTTTCTGTTTCAGTTAATGATTGTGTTTCAACCTACATATTGAATTGATGATCATTAGCACCTGTTTGGTATAATTGTTTAATCATACACCTGACTATATGCCTACAAAATCCCTGACTGTGCAAGTGTACCTAGAAGAATTGATGCTGTTTTGAAGGCAAAGGGTGGTCACACCAAATATGGATTTGATTTTAATTTTTCTTCTGTTCACTCACTTTGCATTTAGTTAATTGATAAATATAATCTATTAACATGTCTACTTTTGAAAGCATTCTTACTTTACAGCATTTTTTCACACCTGCCTAAAACTTTGCACAGTACTATATATATATATATTTTTAGGAGAAATGGTCAGAGTTGATTTTTACTGGTTTGAAAATGGTGGCTGCAGTAGTGCCTCGTCATAAAGCTGCATTAGAGTTAGTGTCCACGTTATGTTGTGACACAACATTTTACCTCTGGCCATATGATAGAGACCACTTTCTTTCCAAAGTGTATTTACAGTACACAGCTGTATTTTATGGTTCTCTCAAAGTTCCACTACAGGTGGTGTTTAGTAGAAATTAACCATTGCACATCCACATTGTTTTAACCTCATGATTATTTTACTTCATGTTTACAAACCATGCAGTCTTATGAGACCCTAGATTATGCCCCTGGCAATATTTGTTTTGTTCCCAAAACTTGTATTTCTAGTTTTTCAGTTTTTAAGTCTTGTTCAATACACTTAAAGTATTTGGTCCCACTACAGTGCAGCAAGTGAGTACCAAACCTAAATGAAATAATAAGAAATGCTGGTGACATTTTAGGATTTTTCTGCAAGAAAATTACATTAAAAAATAAATATGAAAACAAGCGAGCATTCCATATTTCAGTGTACATTTGATATGTCAAGGTTGGGTAAACTAAAAACCTTGCTGCATTACTTTGACAAGTAGGCATTTTATTTCTGTTTATACTCTGCACAGACCAACAAAATCTTCCTTCGATATCTACAGTACCCCTAGTACACAACACTGTAATTGCAGTGGAAAATATAGACCTTTTAAAAATATTAAATACCAGTTCAGTTTAAATTTTCCAGTGCTGAAGTTGCATTTACATACTTCAATGTATTTTATTTGTATTTAATAAAACCCTTTGCATTTTAAGTGACATACAGTACTACGGCTTGTTTGCTTTTGAAGATTATGCTGTTAAATAAGCAAGAAGGTTGCTTGTATTAATCCGATTAAATTGAGGAGTCTTCTGACCAGACATTATTGGTTTGTCCATACAGTGCTACCCTAGCTAGCACAGTGTTGGTTATACATAACATGTATAAAATGAAAAAACGAATTTCCTGCTTTGCTAGAAGTATTTGGGCAATCAACATATTTTGTATGTAACCTATTTGTTGCTGATTTATTGACAATTATCATGATTGAAAACCAACACCTAATGATAATTATAGAATAAATAAATACATGTGCTGAAAAAAATTGGAAATTTGTAATTAAAAATAATAATTATTATTATTATTATTATTATTATTATTATTATTATTATTATTATTATTAGTTTATTTAGCAGACGTCTTTATCCAAGGCGACTAACCGAGACTAGGGTTTGAACTATGCATCATTTGCAGAGTCACTTACAACAACTTCTCACCCAAAAGACGGAGCACAAGGAGGTTAAATAACTTGCTCAGAGTCACAAAAGAAGTCTGTGGCTGAGAAAGACTCGGTTTACTGAAAAGCGCTTTGTGGGCTGTTCTTGACAAACACAGGAGAACTAGCTCAAGGTTTTGTCAGGAAGAGTTACATTTCAGTGAAGTGCGTCTGTTCCTGTGCTTCAGATGCCCCCTGCTGTTGAAATGTCTTCGGTGCACCAGATAGAACTCTGCTGACAAATTTGCTTTTACTGAAATGAATGAAGCATAAAGAAGTTGTTAGTCAGCAGGGGCATCAAAAGCATGGGTTTTAGAATTGTGCTGTAAAATGTTGAATTGTTCATCTTTCAACAGGATATTATAAAGATGATGGATTATTAATTAGACCCTAATATTGTTCTTGTCCAAAAGAGGCAGTTCTTTCTCACATAATACTTTTTAATCACTCATGCTGCACATTAGTGGTTTCATCAGGGTGGTATTATTTTTCTTTTTCCCCAGAGGGGTTCAGGAGTCCTTGAATTGTATTGTCTGCAACTACTGTGAACTGGTACAGTATATTAGTGCGCAGGTTAGCGTTGCACAGACATTATCTGAATATTTCATAAGGTAGGGAATGCACCACACTTGACAACAGATTAAAATCTATTGAGAAATCTTCTATAGTTGCCACAGAATGTGTGGATTTTCTTACTGTTTTTTCCAGTCGTATTGTAAACCTTTTCCCAATTTTGAAATCTTGATTTTTGCATTCCTGTCTGATACTGTATCCCTGATGCTTCAAATGTGCTTTTATAGGAATCTATAACTAGAGTGATTTTCAGTTTTGATCTTTTATAGCCCTACTCTGTGTCCGTATATTATAAACTTCGCCTCTTGTAATTTTAAACAATAATAAATATATTTTTTGTCCATTTTAAAAAGAAAAAAGGGGGACTGAGGGACCCTGTTTAACTTGTCCATCTAACCTCTGCATTTGCCACTTGCTTAGCACATTGTAAAATAGAACAATCCTGCACAACTGTGTTTTCCCCAGGCATTTGCTCACCTCCCTTTTGGACCTAGTCAGATGTCATCTTCTTAATTGGTCTTCTTCCTCCACATTTGCCTCTGGAGCTTCTCCACAGCCCTTGACCTTGGATGTCTGTGGGCATTAAAAGCTTCGCTGTTGGATGCTAGTCTGAAGTTGCCGTTTTAAGTGAGGCTTCCAGCAAGCTAACTTGTCGGGTGCTGTGAAGAGGTCTGTAAAGCAGTTGATTCCTGCACATTGCTTATTGCTGCAATGTACACTACAGTACCTTATACCTCATCCACTTATGGTCTTGGTTGTTTCCTGTACTGTGGGAAGTTGTGCATGTCTCTCACTACTTTTTTTTTTTAAATTTATTTTATCTTATTTTGGCGCATGTTCTTAGAATACGGATTCCTATTCTTGGTCCACAGGGGAAATGCTGGAGAGTGAATCCAGACTAGCACCTTGGAAACAAAAGGCCAGAGAAAGGCTGCCAGTCTCCAGACGCTGTACAAAAACAACTAGAAAATAAAAGGTGGCCAAGCTTGGGCCATGCGCTTTGGTAATTGGGCTGACAGCCTTCCCTTTTTGTGCTGCAATTGTGATGTGTCTTCAAGGACAAAATCAAAGTCATAAACCAGCTGCTGCTTCGGTGTCTTCTCCAAACTAGCACTTGTATTTTATGTGTTATTGTCTTGTGTTGCAAGCCAAAATGTCGGCACAACAAGCAATCATTTTAAATGACATGTGAACTTGCATAAGTTTGTAAAATTAAAATATCAATACAATGTTAGCTTATCTTCAAGCCCTTGGGCCAAATGGGTAAGTGACAGGGGTGTTCTGTTACATGTGGGTATCCACTGAGAGAATGAGAGACACAGAGGGTTTGAAGTCAAAATGCAGCTCAGGCGTCCAGGTTTTATTATGTACACATAGGCAGTTGGAGTGTTGGTGGCCACCACTAGGGTACCAGCAATGGTAGCTCTAGTGCGGGAGGCAGTAGAAGTGCACATGAATACAGAAAGGCAAAAATAACATTTTGTACAAAAACTAGAAAATAAAAGGTGGCCAAGCTTGGGCCATGCGCTACTCCTGCTATACAGGGAGGTCCCGCACCTGGAATGCTACACTGCCACAAACTAAACACTGGTGTGGATTAAAATCCCCTAAATAAATCCTTTTAACCTAAAGTGGTAATTATACCTTTACAAAGAACCCTGGTTAAATAGGCAGGCGTTCTTCAAGTTTAGTTCTCTCACCCTGGTTAAACACGCAGTCGTGAGTCTTTTCCTCTGGTAACAAAACAACACATAGCATGGAACGGCACAGAACAAAGGACTGCCTTTTCAGACCCTTTTTAAAGGCAGGTGACCAGGGTTAATTGATTGTTCACACCTGGCCACCTGCTGCACGTTGAGTTTCATGTAGGCAAGCAGGAAGGTCTTTCTGTGTTTACATAATTAATGATAGAAAGTCTAATTAGAATTCAACTGTATACATGGATTAAAGTTTTCGGAAAACACAGGATATTTTCGCATGCAAAGTACTGTAGTAGCCTAAGTACGATTTGAAGACCGGACATTTCTGTGATAGAACAAACACCAATCCAATATAGTGCTTTATCGAAGTGTCAGGTCTTAAATTCAAAGATTACTATCCTATACCTCTATTCAGATTCCCCACAATGTGCAATCAGCCTTTCCAACAGCTCATCCTGTTCTATATTAACAGTTTCTTTTGCAGACATTCTTTTAAATTCTCCGTCATTTTAAAGCTGGGAAACATTTGCTGCTTCAGTATGGGCTATTAACAAATACATACTGACTTTAACAAATGTATTACTTTATCCCTGCATGCAAACTGACTGCAGCTTATTATTTTCTCTGTTTTCTAAAACCACGTGCAGGAATGAAGGTCAAAGTTTGCACATGTGCAGTGCGCTATCAGAATAAGTTTTCGAAAATGTGGTTACATGATATACATTTTGTTAGTTTTCAGAATTTAATCAAAATTTCTAGGTGCTGTTTTCCGACAACTGACTTTAGGAATATTCCGATAGATTTTCCGAAAACTGTGTTTACATGACTTTTGATATCGAATTAGTTTTCGAAAACTTAGTTTTCCAAAAAATATCGGAATTCTTATGCTCATGTAAACGCACTGACTGTTAGTTACAAACAAAACCAAATCCCACCAAACCATATTTATAATTAGGCTTGCTAAATTTATGCTATAGAAGTCTATGTAATACACTTTTATATACTGCGTTTTCTATGGTTTGAGACATTTTTAAGTTGGTGAAGGATCTATAGCTGTACAAGGTATAGCTATGTGACCAAATGTTATTTCAATTAGAATGTTGGTAACCATGGTTTTGTTGCATGTTGAATATGATAAAGGGGTTTCGCTAAAGATGTTTCTCAATGGCATATAAAGTCTGTTTTTTTTTTTTTTAAAGCAAAACGGTCGATTTCACCCATTCTCTGCTTGAATGGAAAGATAAAGATTAAAAGTACATTCTTTCTAAAATAAACGTTGATATTAATCCACAAAAACATTTCATTTTAAAATGCCTAATCTACTATTGTGGGTCTTAAAATTGATAACACTATAGCCTATAATGTATACAAAATAATGGTGCTGTGTTTTGACAATCTCAATTCTTTTATTGGCAAAATACCAAGTGTGCAATACTTTAGCCATTAGATGGGGCCAGAGGTTTGGCTGTCTGGTTACCGTAGTCTAAGTAGCCTATTGTAGGATTTATTTTATTTCTCTCCTGGAAATGTTTATTTTTTTGTATTTTCATTCATCGTGGCACACCTTTTTGCAATTTTTTTTTTTTCTATTCACATTTTTTTTTATGTAGCAGACTGTTTGTTTTTTATTATAGGTGGGTCATCCAGAAAAGGGACATTTCGTTGCCTGTCCATGTCAGATTTTCCTAGAAAAATTTGCCTGGGGGTTTTCTGACATGCTGAGTTCAGAAAAGATAGCCATTTTTTTTTAAATGCCCCCTTTGACCTGTGACCTTGCAAAGGTCAACCTAAATTGAGAAAGGGACCTTGACCAGAAAAAATCGTCCTGGGTGCAATAGATGCTACCATCATGTGTAGCACCTTGTTTACTCTTATTGAATAGTGCTTTTCAGACAAAATACTACTAGCACCCTACTCACTTGTGGCAAATTGCCAGACGAGGGGTAACTGACGAGTTTTATTCGAACTTCAGCCTAACCCTTTACCCTGTAGTGGATGTGGTTCCTAAAATTTAAGTATTGCTGTAAGACCCTTAGGTACCAGTCTTCCAAATTCTGTGAAAAACTTTTGGTTTCAAGTCCCGCCACTGGTCAATAATAAAACAAAATATAATAATTTTAAACACTATATACTTGTAAAACTTGAATGGCTTCCCGCAATATGGCTGTCTTCTAAACGCCCACAGGTAGATTGGAATCGCTACATGACATGGAATTGGATACAAATGTCACTTGACCCTCCCCCAACTTTCATTGCACATTCCACAGTGCCTTAGAGAATGAAAGCTGAAACGCTAGACTGAGAAACCGATCATAGAATAGAATGGGAAACTTGACGTACACACCTATGGCATGGTACTGTAAGTGGGTTTTCATTTGGCACATGTGCGTACGTCATGGTGTTGAAGTGGTTAAATCCCCTTGAAATTTAAATTTTTGGTATTTGTACCAAGTTTAGGCCATAATAACTTGTGTGGGGGGGACTCCAAAAGATATGTTTTGGATAGATGTTGAGATCTACAAGCATCAAGCAAAATATTAAGGTATCTAGGGATTTTGGCAGATTTTTGAAGTTGCGTTTGTCACGCATTCAAGCTTTGCTTATTGGCCACTTTGGTGAGGCTGAAGTGCCACATAGTTCTATCCAAACTGGCTATTTCTTCAACTTTGCATTCCCTGAGGATTGATCTAGAGGAAAAAGTAACCGTATGTGCTTCCACTGGCACTAGCTTGGAGCTGAGGGGTTATGAACTCGCATGGGACTTGGGACTTCTTTGTTACGATGACACATTTGAAACTACCAAAACCTTACTTAGTTGGGCTTTAAAAACTAAATTCACGTTTTTTCTTAAAAAAAAAGTCCCTGTTTTACAGCACCGTTTTAAATACACATGTCTCTCTCATTGAAGACCTCTTAAAGACTTTGAGTTGTACCTGAAATTGACTGACTGGCTAGCATGAGAATGCAGCAAATTGCTTTTTCACAAATGGTTGGTCAGTCAATCAATTATTCCCCTAGGTAGGCACCACAACTATATTTAAAAAAAACAACAAAAAAAACTTTTTGGTTTTTAAAATCCAACTAAGTAAGGTTTTGGTAGTTTCAAATGTGTCATCATAACAACAATATCCCAAGTCTCATATACAAGTTTGTAACCCCTTAACTCCAAGCTAGTGCCATTGGAAGCCCACATTGTTAATTTTTCCTCTAGATCAATCCTCAGAGAATGCACAATTGAAGAAATAGCCAGTTTGGATAGAACTATGTGGTACTTTAACCTCACCAAAGTGGCCATAAGCAATGCTTGAATGCATGACAAATGCAGCTTCCAAAATCCAAAATCCCCGGATACTAACATATTTTGCTTGATGCTTGTAGATCTCGTTAACATCTATCCAAACATATCTTTGAGTGATTTTTTGGAGTCCCCCCCACGCAAGTTATTATGGCCTAAACTTGGTACAAATAGCAAAAATTCAAATTTCAAGGGGGTTTAATGACCAGTGGTGGGACTTGAAACCAAAAGTTTTTCATAGAATTTGGAAGACTGGTTCCTAAGGTTCTTACATCAATACTTACATTTTAGCACCCAAATCTCCTACAGGGTAAAAGGTTAGCCTGAAGTTTGAATAAAACTTGTTGGTTACCCCTCATCAATTTGCCAGAAGTGAGTAGGGTGCTCCTAGTATTTTTTTCTGAAAAGCCCTATTCAATACGAGTAGAACGAGGTGCTACACACGATGGTAGCATCTAAATTGCACCCAAAAAATCTGAGACTGATGGGCAACGGCACTGGTTGAGTTGGCATGGAATGACCCATGTGGTACAATACTTACTTATTTATTTGTTTTTCAAATTCGGAAAGGTGATGTATGTAAAGGTGTCCTGAGTGATGACAAAATGTTAGCAGCAGTTTTTACTATGGGTGGGTATTGGGACTGAGATCTGTATTGCAATATATTGCAATACTGAAGACACTATTGCGATATTGTGATACATATTGGAATTCAACCGTGCCTGATGTTGATTTTTTATTTTAAAAAAAATAAACTTTGCTTATTGTCATTTTGTGGAATCTAAAGCATTACAATGTAGTAATTCAAATTAAACTCTCATGTGAATGCCCAGTAACTAATTTGTGTTGAATCTTTGAAGAATGTGCATGTGTTCCCAATTTGAAAAATAGAAAAACAGTGCTGGTTTGAAAGCTATTTAACATTTTTTTTAAAACACTGTTAAATGTCATTTTTAAAGTGCATCCTATGACTGGCCATAAACACGGGTTTAAAGCTGCTTTATGTTTCGGTCAGTGCAGAGACCCGGGGTTTGGAGTAAACGACTGACTTTGCTTTTAAGATTTAATATGTACAACCGCATAAATAAGTGCTACACCTTTATTAAAAAATAAATAAATAAAAATACTGGTAAGTAATGTTATAAACTATTTATGTACCTGCTTTGCTTGTGTTTTTTTTTTCTCACAACTTGCAGAACCAGAACTGCTTTTTTTTTTTTTTTTTTGATCTGATGAGATCAAATGAGGTTGGTCCAGGGAAAAAAAGATATTCAGAATATAGTGTAAAATTACATTGTCCAGAACTGCCAGCTGATAGTCTTTAAAAATAAATGTAAAAAAAACTGATCTTAAATTGGTGACGAATACCAAAATAACTCTGTGTTTAGTGTAATTTGTAATTTTATTGGATGCAGAGTGCCAGAAAAAAGAATAACGCAATATACCGGTATATCTGTATTATCGTGCACCCCTAGTTTTATACACATGAAAGTGGGGACATGAACGTCTCTCGTTGCTTTATCGTCTTTTATATTCCATATTCCATTTTGCTGTATTTAAAAATTGGCCTCTGTCTGCAATTCTTTTAGAATGCCTTTTAAAGGCACTGGCAAGCGACACAGCACAGTACATACTGAAAACAACACAACTCTGCATTTATCTTTATGGAATAGCCACGACAGGAATGTATGTTGCTGTAGTTTTGATGCATTAAATTACACTCCTGAACCTGCATGAAACTAAAGTGGACCAGGCCATTACTCTCGGTGACAGCAAGAAATCCCATTCATGCTGCCTCTGGGTGTCACTGAAACAAGAGCTCCAGGGGGCAATCTGTGCAATAATGCCGCATCCATGCCGACGGGCACAGGCTCCCGATGGCTTCATGTACAGAATGACAAATGAGAATTTGTGCAATCTCACATTCATTGCATTTCATTTATTTCAGAAATAAATGAATGTGCCAGTTTGGTAATCTTGATTTATACACTACATTTACAGTAGGAATGAGGCAGTCTTGTGTGAAGCTTGAAAATACTTTCTAATACAGGCCAGTATGTCACTAATACCCCTTTTACACTGTCACACCTTACTTGTGAGGGCCTGGGACATAACATACCTGAATCTGGCTCAGGGCGGGGTTATTGACTTTCGTCATGACACTGGTGCATCTTGACTGTTGCATCTGTAACCTTATTGCTTTTGCCTTTTATTTTATGTTTAAGTTTCTTTTTTCAGTGTATACTGTCGTTGAAGTTGTCTTTTCACAGATTAATAACGGTAAAACTAAAGTATTACAGATTTGTACTGTGGTGTGTGTGTGGTTTTTTTTTCTATCACTAAATGTGAATCTCCATACATTGACAGTTTGTAATTATTTGATGCGAGTCAATGTTTTGATTTAACTTGGGCCCTTCTGTTATGTATTAAACAGAAATAATGAAACGCCTTTAACTTATGTTAGATAAGACATATGGCTTTAATGTCGCTTTATAAATAAGTTAACCGTAAATAAAATAACACCGAAAACTAAGGACCATCTTTGTATAGAGCTATAATAATCAACATATTCAAGCATGACTTCATGGATATTTTTTATTATTACTAATTTTAGGCTAGAAAGTTCATACTGCATGCAGATGCTTGAATGACAAAGCATGAGGAAAAAAAATACGCCTCCTCTCTATTCTCTGCGACTCGGCATGTTTGTTACGTGTGATGTCATTCATTCGGCTCGGCTCTTCAGTGTAAAAACAACTCAAGGTACCTGAACCGTACCAGACTGGCTGGGCTTGGCACCGGCTCTGCTCGGGTGTGCCAGGGGCATAAAGACACAGTATACACTTAATGAAGCCGGTGTGTTAATTAAGACATTCTGAGAATCCTTCTGCCTCCCAGTGTTTAAACTCTACAGTAATTAATTAATGAATGTTTTATCTGTCAGAAATGAATTTAGACATTTAACTTGCTGTAACACAACACTTATGCTACTTGGGTAAAATAAAATACCTTGTTTTTGTTTTTGAATGTGACTAGAGTGGAAAGAGGATGGAACTTGCACTGAAGTGCATCTAGCCATCGTTGGTCTCGTGTATTCCCTGTACATACATTGAGTCAATGCAGAAAGTCTTCCTAAAATGGTCTTGTCATGTCCTGGTTCCTTATACAGTATCATATCTTCACTACGACAAAAGTTTTTTTTGGAAAATGAAGGGCTACATGAAATATTTTTTGGTGGTATTTACATGACATTTAGATGAACTAAATGAGATTATATTGCATTACATCACATCCCGCACATCAAACAGAACTTTGCCTGTGGCATTCGTAAGTGTGGCAGTATGGAAGATAATAAAATGTAAGACGTGAAAAATGACATTGGTAATCTTTTTAAGCATCCTTGCTTTCAAACAGTAATGTGTTTTTCCTTCCCCCTCCAAGATTGCATGTAACTTATTAATCTACTGCATAACTTTAACAAAAAAGATGAGAAAATTGTGCATATATATGCATAAATTTATATATCTGTATATAAATGAATAATAATTCTCTACCCTTAATGGCGCTTGATTGTAGCAGGGGAAAAAAGTACATTTAGACCTTCGAAGGTTCGGAACACATTATTGAAAGAAGGTTCAAACCTTTGATGGTACTAACTTGCATAATTTACTGGTGATGTCACCATAGCTACTTGTTTATATTGGATTGAAAATCCTATTTACAGGTGTCTTCCCTCACCAAGATGGAGACTTCTAAATGCTATAGATCTATCTATCTCTATCTATCTGTTTATCTTTACAGTCACGGACAAAAGTATTTGGGCAGTAAAAAAAAAAAAAAAATTATATTTTCTAACTGTTCTATTGAAAGATGTACATTAAAGTAGTGATTCCGCTTTATAATAACACATTATTACATAACATGCATAAAATGAAAAATAACATAAACTAATTTCATAAGTATTTGGGCACCCTTACATCAGTATTTTGTGTGCCCACCCTTTGCTTTCTTTACAGCTTGCAGTCTTTTTTTTTGTATTTTGAAATCAGTTCCTGGCATCTTTTCCGGAGATATTTTTACCCATTCTTCAACACATACAGGTTTGAGTTCTGCAATCAACATTGGTTTCCTTTTTGCAGCAACAGCCTTCAAGTCAATCCACAACATCTTGATGGAATTCAAGTCTGGGACTGAGATGGTCAATCCATAACTGTAATCTTCCTTTTTTCAGAGATTCCTTTGTAGACTTTGCAGAATGCTTAGGGTCATTATCCTGCTGGAATACAAACCTCCGTTCAATAAGCCTTCTGGCACTGGGTAACAAATGTCTTGATATTTTGCAGCATTCATTGATCCTTTTGCAATACAAAGGTCGCCAGTGCCTGAGGAAGAAAAACAAGCCCATACCACCACGTAATCTCCACCTTGCTTAACACTGGGCATGATTTAAAGTTTTCTTTAACTCTTTCACGGCCTTCCTGCTTTGGAAAACTGCTGCCAGCCTGCCCAACCAAGATGGCCGCAACATTCTAAAAGAGTCTGACCTGCAAAAAAAGCTCCTCTCTTCCTTTCCTGTCTTCTCCCTGTCAAAATATTGCAGTGTCACTAAATTTGCACCTATAAGTATATTATAATCAAATCAGTGTTGCTTCATATGCAACTATAATTTATGTATGAATTGCTGTTTTTTCTCAAATGTCAGGTTTTCCTCACGTAAATGGATTAAATGTTGTTTCTGCTTATTACCTTAAATTGTTATAGAAATATCTGAAGTAAGAAAATAACATTTTATGCATATTGCTGATTTTCTTCAAATTTACTGTTTACTCCATTAGGCGGCAGTTTGTACAATGTATGTAATATTTAATATTTATATTTCATTTCTTTAGTATTAACTACTTCAGTGTAGGAATAAACATTTTTATAAACAAAAAACGTTAATGTTTAGCGTTTGGATTATTATTATTATTATTATTATTATTATTATTATTATTATTATTATTATTATTATTATTATTATTATTATTATTAATAATTTCCGGCTGATATCTCTGTGTAAACGTACTCGTCACTGTTTGTAGATTAATTTTGTGTGGTAAGGTTCAAAGCACGGGGCTGGGCATAGCGCTGGTTGTTCTGAGCAGGTTTTGCAGTAAAAGACATCCTTGTCTCTTTCTGTCAGAGCAGACTTTACAGTCAAATTTTGATTTTTCATGCTGTCCCAGGAAATGTCTCCCTAAGAGTCTAGCTGGCACTCCTGGCATTTCTGTCAGTCGGGCTGGTACTGCGTTTCTTGCTGTAACCCTGTTAAGGAGCCTCTGCACAATCCTCTCTCTGAACTCACCAGCTGTCATATTTCTGTTTGTGCTTTTCTTAAAAATGATGAACACATTCAAGCTACCCCCTTTGCATTTATTATGATTATTATTATTATTATGATTATTATTATTATTATTATTATTATTATTATTATTATTATTATTATTATTATTATTATTATTATTATTATCATTATTTATTTCTTAGCAATTGCCAGTACCATTTGATATCAGGTCAGTTCAAGAGCAGATAAGTGTTGATAGTTACATCAACGTTAGATACGAGTGCAGGTGAAATACAGAATACTACAGATTGGGTTAAGTGCAGGATTAAGTACAGTAAAATAGGGAGCAGATAAGAGCAAGTTAAAGTGCATTAAAGGCAGAGTGCTATATTGTCCAAAAGGGAAGAGTTGAGTTTTGCAGGTGTTGTCTGAAAAGGTGTGTCTTGAGGAGGCGCCGGAAGGTGGTCAGGGACTGAGCAGTTCTGACATCTGTAGGAAGGTCGTTCCACCACTGCGGGGCGAGGGTGGAGAAGGATCGGGTTCTGGAGGCAGGGGAGCATTGAGGAGGTACAGCCAGTCTTCTAGTGTAGGCGGAGCGGAGAGGTCGGATGGGGGTGTAGGGAGAGATGAGGGTCTGGTCAAGGCATTGTTAAGCGAGTACAAGAACGGTGATCAGGAGCCAGTGGAGTAGCATGGGAGAAGTGAGGCGAGCAGCGGAGTTCTGGATGAGCTGGAGCGGACACAGGGAGGCCGGCCAGGAGGGAGTTGCAGTAGTCTAGGCAGGAGAGTATCAGGGCCTGGACGAGGAGTTGCGTGGAGTAGTTGGTGAGGAAGGGTCGGATTCTTCGTATGTTGCTCAGGAAGAATTGTCAGGTGTGTGCTAGAGTGGAGATGTGCTGGGAGTAGGAGAAGCAGAGATCCGGGGTTACTCCGCATGGTGACATACGCGGCGGTACCATTTGACAGAGCGGTGCTGAAAGCTGTAATAAGAGCAGAGTTGGACAGCTTTGTCTACACCTCCCATGTATTGATTATAATCCTCGACACTGTTTGGCCCCTTGCTGCGGATTCTCGTTGAAATCACTGATGTGTTGTGCACGGTAGGAAGCAAAGTAACTGTTGCCACATATTTTAAATTTGTCCAAGGAAAGATATCCTCAACTCATCCACAGCCAAATCTCAGACATCATCAGAAAAACACAGAAAATGAAAGGCTGAGATTGACAGCTATGAGACGGCGTCCTCCAGTAAAAAACATAAGGGGAACGAAAATTATGAACGCCGGTGAGATGTTATTTTCAATTTGACAGAGGCATTTGTTTGTGCTAATATTCCTCTGGAAAAATTGATAATCCCAAACTACATGTATTTCTGAACAAACATGTAATAAATGCGGGAGCAATTCCTACAGCAGGTCAACTGAGAGGAATATCTACCCCAAATTGCTGAGTTGCACAAGATGAAAATTGTACAACTGGTAAAGATGTCTGACAGTGCATCTGTAGCTACTGACAAGTCTACAAATGCAAAAGATCAGTATGTTTTGCACATTTTGTTTGTTCTCCAAGGACTATTGAATACCTTCGAACTGAAAGTAATATTAGCTGATACAGTTAATCTCCATTCTGAATTACTCATCGGTGGCACAGGGCGTTGTGAAATGTTTAAACGCATTTGAAGTTAATTTTAATAATGTGACTGGATTTGTCTCCGATAATGCCAGTTACATGATCAAGGCATACAATGACTTGAAGTTTTTACAGAACAACGTCAATCTATGAAAGAAGGCAGGGTTAACCAACTGACGATGCTTAAGTTTAATAGCAACATTTAATGCATGGGACATTTTCTTTCATGAAACTGTAAGTGATGCTTAATGTGCTGCTTGAGAACAACATTGCATTATTACTATGTTATATTTGTAATATATATGTTACAGCATTGATGTTATGATTTCAGTATTTTATATAAATCAGTGCGGGAATCAGTGCTATGTTAATATTTTGTTGACAAATTATGTGTCCCTACTAGTAAACTGAAACATTTAAATTGTTTGCATATTCTAAGAAATAATATTGAATAAGACGTTTTAGTAATAAAGGGATGCATGACTAAATAAATGGCCGTAGCTGCTGCTGCCGCCTAATCAACGCACCAGTGTGCTTTAATAGAATGACTAATTGAGATAATTAAAGGAATCGTGAGATTATTAATCAATAAGTGGTTTAATTAAGCAGACTACATGACCACCTTGCGGTGGGAGGAATGAAGTGCAGCCTAAGAAAGCAGGTCGCTTAAAACGCAAGGCCTTAATTATGTGGTCTTTCATTATTGAAATCAGCTCATTCTGATGCTTGCCTTGTACGTAACTAAACGATTTCTCATGCATTTTAAAGAAATGTTCAATTAGGGGGTTGTCATTTGCTCTCAGTTCCATTAACTCCTTAGTTCCATTAAAAGTTGCCCCGATTAGAAGACTCTGCAGTCTCATCATGGCCACGCAGTCCAATACCGGCACGTCCACAGAAAATTAAACTTTGGCACACAGCTTTCAAGTATTCCCTGTTTTCCTCAACTTGTCTGCCATGTTCTGTATTTATTGTAGTAGCAACACTTCCCGTCTTTTGGGAATCTCTGTAAAGCAGAAAGTTTCACAGCTGCAGAAACATGAAGTCCTTTTGTAAAAATTTTCAGTTATCTTTTTCCAATTAAAAAGGTTTCTTCTGTGTACCCACCTCCACCAAATTCACGGCAAGGGAAACAAAATGCTCTATCCAGTGCTGGATTATATTCAAGCCAAGTGTAGGTTACGTTCCACTCATTTCTAAACCTTCCTCCATCCACTCACTGGGAATGAAGTATCTGGTTGGTAGGGTCCATTTTGAATAAATCTGACAGTATTTGCAAGCCCATGAAACAGAACCCTTTCCGTAGGTTCCAGTGCTGGGCCTGTATTTTTTTGCATTCATGTCCAGCTCTGACACTGGGGCTTCACATTCTTTGACTGGCACAGCAGCGGTTTCTGGTTCATCCTCACTTAAAGACTGTCATTGTAATTTCTCATTTTACTGCGTTTCTTGAAATCCGAATCCAATGTAGAAGTGCGCTTTGCCATGTTTAAATAATCAGTACTTGTATGCAACAGAAAAACCGTGGTTACTCGAAAGTTCTCATTCCCCTATTGGACAGGAGCTGGGTTACTGCGAAGAAACAATACTACTGTTTATACAGGTACACTGTAGTCTATTTTGCTATTCTGCCATCTAGTGGAAAATCAAAATAACTACACACAAATTTGATAATTATTCTACAGTACTTTTTTTTCCCTTCTACACTGCATCTTCCTATTCCTCAGCTATAAAAGTGGTGGGGCAACTCCCCCCCTGTAATCCTGCCAGTGCATATATGTAATATATAATATAAAATGGGGATTGATTTTATTAACACAAGGGCAGTAAAACGCGACTGATGTGTATCTGGGCAACGGATATCCGAGTGCAGACTGTATCACTGCCGTTTTGAGATTTGTTGCTTTACTCTTCAGTTTTAACCACTTTTGTTGGTTAACCAATTTATTTTTCAGCACTTGATGATTTTGTATATTTATTCTATAATTATCATCAGGTGTTGGTTTTCAATCATGATAATTGTCAATAATTAGCATCAAATGGGTTTCATACAAACTATGTTGATTGCCCAAATACTTTTGTCAAAGTATGAAATTAGTTTTTTAAAATTTTATGCATGTTATGTAATGTGGTGTTTTATTGTAATACTGAATCTAATCTACTTTAATTAGAAATTATATAAATCACTTTTTCTGAGTTATTCAGTCTGACCTTTTTTTTTTTTTTTTACAAATTAAAAAAATTATTCTTAATGTTACTTTTGAAGTATATAATTCTCAATAACGATCACTATAATAAGCAATATCGTGCTAAATTCAGCTATTCTTACGCCGTTTACCTTAGTGTATTTATGTCCTGCCTCTGCTCACTAATGATTGGACAGCTGCAAAACCAGGGCAGATCTTTGACTTTTCTATTGGTTAAACTCGCAAGACCTTCAATTTAAAATGGAGACTACATTCAACAGTGTATGTCCCTCCTCCTCTACTCACTCATGATTGGACACCTCATTGACAGATCATTGACTCTCCCATTGGTTAAACCTACTCGAGCTTTAACTGAGCCAGAGAATACCTTCCTGTTTATGTCCCGCCTCAGCTCACTTATGATAGGACTGCCGCAGAGAAAATGCAGATCTTCTATTGGTTGATTTTATGTACAAAATTAAGCTGCGATCAGCTCATTAGTTGATTAACCGGTCCGATTTAATCTGTTAATCGGAACAGCCCTATATCTATCTATCTATCTCTATCTATCTATCTAATCTATCTATCTAATCTATTTATCTAGATTCTAATTTATCTATGCGCCCCCTACTGTCGGAAGGCAGAATTACAGATCAGACCCCCTTTAACCCATCAGTGACTTAAAGAAAAAGAAACGGGTAGGGGGGCATATTTTTAGAAACAGACTTCATTAATAGAGAAGCTGTAATCCTGAATTTTTTTATTTATTTATTTATTTTTTTTAAACAGTACTGTATATAGTGCCATAAAAAGAAATTTAATTTCCTTTCACCTCTGGATTTTGATGATTTTGTTCAGTTATTCTGCTGCCCACAATTTTTATTTAGAGAAAACCTAGATTTCCTGAAGCATGCTATATGAAACATATTTATCTGACTTTGGATTGGGTCTTAATACCAAAACATGATTTTGTTAGAAATTTTGGATTGGGTCTTAATACCAAAACATGATTTTGTTAGAAATTCCTTGCTTACCGTGAAAAAGAAAGCTTAATTTCATGCCCTTGCACTTTCTTTACATTTTAAAGTACACTTTTTTTTTTTTTTTTTTTTTTTGGTCAACTGCTGTCGGACATTAAACAAATCCAAGTCCCCATGCTTCAGTTGTCAAAAAGGAAACTCTCCATAGATTTATTTTAAATATTCTGTTGGTTTATTCTGTTGGTTATTCTTGGCACAAGCTCATCTTCTGTCTTGACATGCAAATAGCAGTATTTTAAATTTAAAAAATAAAATAATGAATTGGTGGCTGTCTTCAAATCTCTTTCTTTTGGTGCAGAATTCATGAGGTAGTTGGCTGCTTTTAGCTTTGTCTGATTGCTGCTGCTAATCATTTTTCAATTTTTTTAACCTTGTGGTAGAACATGAAAGCTGTCTCCTCAGTAGTCACGAATACCAATTTGTTTTCTTTAGAATTGGCTTTAAAGTATTGATACGGTAAAGTGATGTGTAATTTCACATAGGCTATGTTTTATTATATCATCAGGCACCGTGCAGTCGGCGTTAATACTTGTATTGGCGGAAGTGTATAAAAAACAAGTGTTAATATGGTCTCGGTTGTATAGACTTTAAAACTGATTCTGTGTCCTGCTGGTCAAGTGGTTTTAGGTTAAGGTCTGCTTTATGATTTATTGTATGGTGAGTACATTGATGGTGGTCACGAATCAAACATAGTTAGATAAAGTTTGAAATTAACCTTAATGTCCACTTTTGGTTTTATTTGTATTAGTTCTACAGTACATAACATATATTTGTTACAGGGCTAGGCAAATTATTTTTCTTTTCAAAGTGTAGTGTTTGGAATGGATGCAAAAATATATATTTAAGTGACTGATCATACAGTACTTTGTAGTCACCATTGTTGTACTGTATGTTGCCACAGTCCCTCAACAGGTACATATTTACAAAACAACCTGAAACTTGGTACAAGCTCAGATAATATAGAATCATGGTGTCCAAACAAGCTGTGTGGCCATTATAAATGGTCCCACATCAGTATGAAATGAAATGTTATCACACGGATATATTTTTATTGTTTTGAAAAACAATTTGAAATACGGTGTGAATTTAACACCAGTGTTGGCTTCTAAGTGTTGCAAAAATGTCCATGCAGGAAAGCAGATAATTTATCACTGAATCCCAAAGTTGTTTTTTTTTGTTTGTTTTTTTTAACGCGTTTCCTGAATATGGTGAAACATTGCATAGATATCTAACCATGATTTAATATGACCATGATGGGTTGCTACTGTAGGTGGAGTATTGGGTTAATGCATTATATGTACTGTATTTATTCACAAAAACAGACATCCTGTTACAAAAAACTTTGGTGTTGAAGGAACCCTGCTGTAAGATAGGTGTGAAATGATCAGTAGTGTTTTGACAAAGGGTGGAATTTTGATATCGATAAATATTTTATTTAAAAACATTTTACAAGAAAATCCTCTCTTGATACACCAGTGTCGTTTTGTCCTAGGAGACATTGTTATCAAAGTTATCAAAAAAAACCTGTTGTGCTCCAGTGCATGTGTTCTGCAGTTGAATGGTCAGATGGAGAATAAGGTTATTGTTGATTCTGACAAATGCTTTCTTGTTGCTGTTGGATGACATTGACAAAGTGATATGGGCTATCTTTCAAGAAGAGTTAAAAGAGCACAGAGGCTCCTGCTATTTCAGCTGGCTTGATGTCGCGACGGGAAGTAAATCTTGATTTGGACCTACAACACTGCCTTGGAAAGCCTGATCCGGAGAAAGTAGATTTACAAGGGAAGGCTTATTGGTATCAAATCATTCACATCACTGTGCAAATGCAAAGAAAAAAAAGAGTACAATAGAGTCCCTTCTCTTTCAAGGCGTTGCCATGTAAACCACAGCTAGCCTTCATGGACGTTCAAGATTAATACTACACATTAATCATGTAAAGAATTCTACAGTGCTACCCCGTTATAGTGCGGAATCGGTTATAATGGTAAGGTGGTGGCTCCCGTTTCCCCCAGAATGCAATTTGATTCACAGGCGTTGGGTGAACGTTCCACATACTTTAAGTGATCCTGGTGATGTTATCGTGAATTATGCTAGGATAAATTGTTAAAAATTGGTATATCTGATCTGAAGAATAAATACAGACACTTGGACAGTTGTTCAAAGCTGGCTGATTTTATTACTGACTTTGGAGCCTACCTAAAGTACGGTACTTCTGGGTACAAGGTGACTTTTTCCAGATGTTCAAATGTGCCCAGTGGGTAAAGCAGTACAGTAAACAACTAGGTAGTTTGTTTGGCACGCAGTCAATTCATGTGTTACAGTTTGTGGTTTGACCCTGTAACAAGTGTTTAAAACATGACTTCCCTAAAGTCCTTGTTTTGATCTGACACCTCTGGTAATGTTAAAGATATTGAGATAAAGGGGCAGTGTTGCACTTCATGCACACTTGGCAATCTAATTTCTGGATGTTATTGAACAAGTGTTTTGGTATTCTGTAGTTTTGCTTCATGCACTTAAGTGTCTTGAATACCCATCTTTGGGACCCCCAAATGTGTGTGTGTGTGTGTGTGTGTTTGTTTGTTTGTTTGTTTATTTATTTTATATCATTTAAGATCAGAGCTTATTAAACACCTAGTTGTCTTTTTCACTGATGTACTGTAAAAGGACTGGCATTTGTCTGACAATGTTCCGTAAATATTGAATGTATTAGAAATACATGCCAGTATTGGTAAAAAAGCACCACAGTACCTCTATTTATAAAGTGCAATTACTGTTTTTGTGTAGTGTTTTAGAGGTGGAATGTTTTATTCTGAAATCATGGTTCAGAGTTTTCTGTCTATAGACTGTTTTCCATCTTAGTTTTTTGGGGGAACTGAACAAATGGGGGACATTTCATGATGTTACTATACATATTGGAGCGTGTTAAACCATTTTATTTGTACTTTTTTATAATGCGCAACTAGGTGATGAAGGTAATTTATTTACTATTGAGTCTCATTGATTGCCCTCTTCAACACCTAGGCCTACTTGTTCATTGACTGCATTGCTTTCTATGCGGGCTACTGTGTAATTTTGCTGAAGTGAAGAGTCGACATGCTGTTATCTTTGATACACATATAATATATGGAGATGTGAAAAACAAATGGCATTGGCAGTGGTGCGAAGTGATTGAGTCATTTTACTTAGCTTATTAATATTGACTAAATAGTTTGAGTAGCTTGTTCCACATTCCTAGTACTTAATCTGGTAGGGTGTGGCTACAATCCTTTTTTAATTGTCTAGATTGGTGCAGGTACTGTACTAATTAACCTTGGATATATAAACTGGTATCTGAAAAACAGCTGTGCTGTTTTTCGTCACCAGTTTTTAAGACCTCCACCAGTCCTACTAACCTGCGAGAGGCTGCTGCTGGTTGAGCGGAACTGTGTTGGGTCCAGAACAGGCATGTCACTTGTATCCTATGCTATATTTTTACCTTTTTGTTTTTACTCCGTTCTCACTATTTTTTCATCTGCTCTGTTCCTTGTTAAATTATTATAAATCCTTTGGATACTGAAGGTGAGACTGAAAGCGACTCTGATTTTAACTTTATAAATGCACTTGCTACATGTGATGTTTCAGTGCCACAACATGAAAGTGGAACTGTATGTATAGAGGGACCTGAGAAGGTAAATATAAATGCAAGGCAGGAAGTGAGTGGGGACTGGGTAACTGTTAGAAAAAGTACAAAGAGGAGATTGATCTAGCCAATAGATTCTAAGCACTGAGCAATGACAACCTAGTGCTGGATGAAAGTAGGGCGGGGAGGTGGACTTGCTACTGTTTTCTGTAGTGAACTTGGAATCAAACAGGAAATTGTTGAAGGTTATTCATCTTTTGAAGTTTTAACCTTGACATTAAACAGTCCATTACCTGTTCATATTGTAATTCATTTATCAACCACCTAAGTGAAACCCGCTATTTCTGACTGAATTTGGGGATCTGCTATCTATATTGACAGTCAGATATGATAGGATTATTTTATTGAGTTATTTTAACCTTAATGTTGACATTGATTTTGATTCTAACTCCTTGGAATTTTTTGAGGCTACTGGATTCCTTATATCCTGCATGTTAATCGTGGCTATACTTTAGATCTGGTAATTTCTCATGGTTGAGCTGTTAATGTTATAACCCTAGATCTTATTCAACTACTGTTAAGCTTTCTGATGTCTTGAGCTCATTACCACTCTCTGAGTCCTGATCAGTAGATGAGCTGGTTAATACCTGCAACACCACCTTGACTGGTATCTTAGATACTGTAGAGCCAATCAAAACTCGGAGGGTGTCTTTTAAAAAAGCTCATCGTGGTTCAATAATACAGCTCATAAGGTGAAATATGAGGGTCATAAAATAGAACGGAGATGGGGGGAATGAATCTAAATTACATGTTCATTGCATCGCATGGAAGGGCCACCTTGTTAAATATGGGAAGGCTCTGGCGTTGGCTAGATCATCATATTCTAATTTAAATTGAAACAAATAATTCTAGATTTCTTTTTGCTGCCCTAAATAAATTAATTAATCCTTCCCCCAAAAGTCCTATCCTTGACATTGGCTCCTCTGACAGCAGCTATGACTTCTTACATTTCTTTAAAAATAAAATACTAGACATCAAAAATGAGATTCCACAGACACCTTCTATTAAGGAGGACTCTGGCAGAATTTTACCAACTACACTTATTAAGGCTGCTAGGCATCCTAGATTGCTGTAGCCAGTGCTGTTCCATATCGCCTTTTCTGTACTGAACAAAAGACAGTTTCAGCAGTGTGTGTGTGTATATATATATATATATATATATATATATATATATATATATATATATATATATATATATATATATATATATATATATATATATATATACACTCACAGTACCAGTCAAAAGTTTGAGTACACCTGCTTGAAACCAGGTTTTTCATGATTATCTATGCTTTTAACTGTATAAACTTGTCTATAAACACTTAATATTTCATTATATGATACGTGTACTTATATAAGTTGATAATCATAAGTGAATTGTATTCAAAAATGTTATTTTTAAATGAAAATGTAAATCTTGTCAATTTCAATGAAATAGTCACCCAAAGCAAGGGGATTTCAGTCTGAAGCCCAAGTCAGTTAAAAGTCTGAAATGTATATAACACGGTGTTAGAACACTGGCCTAAGTATAAAAGTGTCTTTGTTAGATGTTCTCCGAGTTAAGTAGCATATTACCTAATTACCCTTTTGTCACCAATTATTGTTAACAGGTGAGGGTCCATGATTACTATAAATATAGATAGCATAGGCACAAGTTTATCATTCCTGAATGTAAGGGAGCAGAAAATGGCAAAATACTCTGTTAAGCAAAGAAAAAAGTCTGTAATTACTTTAAGAAATGAAGGTCAATCTTTAAGACAAATCACAAGAACTTTGCAAGTGTCTGTAACTGCTGTGGCCTAGACCATCAAACGATTTGAAGAAACTGGCACTCATGAGGACCGAACAAGGTCATGCAGGCCAAGGGTGACCTCAGAATCAGAGAACAAGTTCATTCGAGTCACAAGTCTGCGAAACCGGCGATTAACTGCCCCTGAAATACAAGCTCAGCTAAATGCTACTAGAAGTACAGATGTTTCAACAACAACTGTTCAGAGGAGATTGCGTGAAGCTGGCCTAACTGGAAGAATTGCTGCAAAGAAACCATTATTAAGAGTGCAGAATAAGAGGAAGAGACTTGCCTGGGCCAAAAAACAAAGAAACTGGACGTTTGAGGAGTGGAAGTCGGTCTTATGGACCGATGAGTCAAAATTTGAAATATTTGGGTCCAACCGCCAAATATTTGTAAGACGCAGAGAGGGTGAGCGCATGAGTTGTGCATGTGTGGTTCCCACTGTCAAGCATGGAGGAGGCAGTGTTGTGGTCTGGGGTTGCTTTGCTGGTGACAGAGTTGGTGATCTTTACCAAGTCCATGGCAAGCTCAACCAGCATGGCTATCATAGCATACTTCAGAGGCATGCCATTCCATCAGGATTACGGCTAGTTGGGCAGTCCTTCATTCTTCAGCAAGATAATGACCCGAAACACACCTCAAAGTTGTGCAAGAACTATCTGACGAAGAAGGAAAGTGAAGGACAACTCAATCTAATGACCTGGCCTGCCCAGTCTCCACACCTCAAGTGCCCTACATCTCTGGGAATTGCTGCAGAAGAGCTGGGAAGACATGTCGGGTGATTTCCTGCTGAAACTTGTTAACCGAATGCCTCGTGTTTGTGAGGCTATTATTAAGGCAAAGGGTGGCTATTTTGAGGAATCCAAGATTTAGAGACAATTTTCAATTTTCTTGAACATTGCTTTGATACTCCTTATGTTTTGTTTTGCATATTGTAACATGTGTTTTCATTTTCAAGTATTTACAGAAACTTATACGACGTAAAACATTGTCAATTATGAAAAAAACTTGTTTCCAGCAAGTGTCCTCAAACTTTTGACTGGTACTGTGTGTGTATGTATGTATGTATGTATGTATGTATGTATGTATGTATGTATGTATGTATGTGTATGTGTATATATATATATATATATATATATATATATATATATATATATATATATATATATATATATATATATATATAATGTGTGTGTGTATAATGTGTGTATATGTGTATATATGTATATAAATATAATAGTGTGTAAAAAAAAAAAAATTGTAAGAAAAAAATCTGCGATCAACTGTTTAGTTTTAACTGTCTGATTTAATCTGTTAATCGGAGCAGCAGTGTGTGTGTTGCTGTAAAAGTCAGAATATTGACAAATCTTAAGATTTACTGGTAAATGTTGACATTTACCAAGCGAAACGGTAAATGTCTGAAATAAACATGGTAACTCTATTTCCGGTAAGTCAAGAATAACCATGTGGCTTTGGCTAATAACCGAATGTTTTATTTTCACTTATCGTAAGGCTTCAGGAGTCCTATGTAACTCCAAGTGCCAGAAGAGTCTACCTATTTAGGGCCTGTATTTGTTGCGTTTTGTGTCATAATCAAAGTGATTTTCTGTTGAAAAAATGAAGGTCCTAAATGATTTAATTTGCATTTAACATAATGTTACTTTTCATCAAACTACTACGTATTTGGATTACAATATCCTTCACCTCATTCATTATTTTGTTAATGGAAAATGTGCATGCAGAAATAAATATATTGTTCGACATCAATGTTTTTGGTTAATGGAATGAAATTGTTAATTGCTTTATACAGAAATTTACCAGAATATTGCTCTACATAACTGGATCACAATATTGTTCAGTAGCAAGTTTGCTCAATTGTGCATTACTGTAACCTCATTCATTATTTTGTTAATGGAAAATGTGTATGCAGAAATGAATATATTGTTCGACATCAATGTTTTTTTGTAAATGGAACGAAATGAAATATGTGTATGGAGAAATATATACATTCTTTGAGTATTTTTGACAATTTTTATATGCAGGAATAAATACATTAATGATATACCTGCATTTACCAATACACTTCGGTAAATCATTAACCAGTAAATGTCTGAAAAGTAATTTATTTCTTCATAATTTCAGACATGTACCACCTTATTTGGTAAATGTTGACATTTACTTAAGATTGGGGGCTCTGAGTGGTGTATCCAGTAAAGGCGCTCCGCGTGGAGTGCAGGATGCGCACTATAGCCTGAAGAGCGCAGGTTCTAATTCAGGCTATGTCACTGTGACCACCCTTATCCTTCAAAACAGCATCAATTCTTCAAGGTACACTTGCACACAGTTTTTGAAGGAACTTGGCAGGTAGGTTGGCCCAAACATCTTGGAGAACTAACCACAGTTCTTCTGTGGATTTAGGCAGCCTCAGTTCTTCTCTCTCTTCATGTAATCCCAGACAGACTCGATGATGTTGAGATCAGGGCTCTGTGGGGGCCATACCATCACTTCCAGGACTCCTTGTTCTTCTTTACGCTGAAGATAGTTCTTAATGACTTTCGCTGTATGTTTGGGGTCGTTGTCATGCTGCAGAATAAATTTAGGCCAATCAGATGCCTCCCTGATGGTATTGCATGATGGATAAGTATCTGCCTGTACTTCTCAGCATTGAGGAGACCATTAATTCTGACCAAATCCCCAACTCCATTTGCAGAAATGCAGCCCCAAACTTGCAAGGAACCTCCACCATGCTTCACTGTTGCCTGCAGACACTCATTCGGTACGCTCTCCAGCCCTTCGGCTGAACAAACTGCCTTCTGCTACAGCCAAATATTTCAAATTTTGACTCATCAGTCCAGAGCACCTGCTGCCATTTTTCTGCACCCCAGTTCCTGTGTTTTCGTGCATAGTTGAGTCGCTTGGTCTTGTTTCCACGCCGGAGGTATGGCTTTTGGCCGCAAGTCTTCCATGAAAGCCACTTCTGACCAGACTTCTCCAGACAGTAGATGGGTGTACCAGGGTCCCACTGTTTTCTGCCAGTTCTGAGCTGATGGCACTGCTGGACATCTTCCGATTGCGAAGGGAAGTAAGCATGATGTGTCTTTCATCTGCTGCAGTAAGTTTCCTTGGCCGACCACCGCGTCTCACGGTCCTCAACGTTGCCCGTTTCTTTGTGCTTCTTCAAAAGAGCTTGGACAGCACATCTGGAAACCCCTGTCTGCCTTGAAATTTCTGCCTGGGAGAGACCTTGCTGATGCAGTATAACTACCTTGTGTCTTGTTGCTGTGCTCAGTCTTGCCATGGTGCATGACTTTTGACAGTAAACTGTCTTCAGCAACCTGATCTTGTTAGCTGAGTTTGGCTGTTCCTCACCCAGTTTCATTCCTCCTACACAGCTGTTTTTGTTTCAGTTAATGATTGTGTTTCAACCTACATATTGAATTGATGATCATTAGCACCTGTTTGGTATAATTGTTTAATCATACACCTGACTATATGCCTACAAAATCCCTGACTTTGTGCAAGTGTACCTAGAAGAATTGATGCTGTTCTGAAGGCAAAGGGTTGTCACACCAAATATGGATTTGATGTAGATTTTTCTTCTGTTCACTCACTTTGCATTTAGTTAATTGATAAATATAATCTATTAACATGTCTATTTTTGAAAGCATTGTTACTTTACAGCATTTTTTCACACCTGCCTAAAACTTTTGCACAGTACTGTGTATATATATATATATATATATATATATATATATATATATACTGTGTGTGTGTGTGTGTGTGTATATATATATATATATATATATATATATATATATATATATATATATATATATATATATATATATATATATATATATATATATATAATCTTGTATAGAGGTGAGGGGAAATTATATTGAAAAGCAGTGGAATCTCACCTCAGCTTATCTCCTTACTCGGGTAGATAAATTAACTTTTCTAGTGTCCGTTATATTTGTAATGTAAGGCTAGCAGGTTGAATAGCAAATGTCAAACCTCAGGTAAAAAAAGCCAAAAATACCTTTGGTAAAGGTTTTGTGCAAGAGGTACTGTTTTGTGTGTTTTTGATTTTTATTTATTTATTTATTTTGAGAGACGTATTTTTAAATCTTGACGAATAATCTGATCTATAGAAATGTATTGGTATTTTTTAATTTTTAATTTTTTTTTTAAGCACTGAAGGGTGGAAATGCATTCTTAGTATGCATACTTCTGGCTCAATTTAGAAACAGAATTGGAACCAACAATAAATATAAAGACTAATCAAGTAATGTTAATGAATTATGTACAATGTTAAAATGAAGCATCTGATGTATTATGCTAATTGTCGCCCACCCACACAAACACAGTCAAGGCAATGATAAGTGTACGTTTAGAAAACTTTCTTTCTTTCTTTCTTTCTTTCTTTCTTTCTTTCTTTTTCTTTCTTTCATGAAGAGACACTGTACTTTTTTAGAAACCTCCAGATGGATTTAGGTTAAATCAATTAAGCTTAATTACGTTTTTGAGATTTAATTCTCCTTATTAAAAGGGTCTTTTTTGAGTTAATCTTTCCTAAAATGTCAGACAATTGTATATAAAATTACCAGTCAAGGAGTGAAGAAATCAATTTTGTTACTACTTGGATGATTTATAAGCGGTCACCTTCAACATCCTAAGAAGTCAATTTCCTAACACATAGCTGTCGATCCTGTTTCTAATCCAAATTGCCATTGCTTTTTGCAGAGAATATTAACTGCCTCCTACGCCTCGGCTACAAAATGACTGGTATTTTTATTTTTTTTGGTGTGTGTGTACAGGTCCGAGATGGGCATCGTGGAATCTTGGTGTTTTTATTTGTATTCGATGTGCTGGAATCCATCGAAATCTTGGCGTTCACATATCCCGGGTCAAGTCAGTGAATCTGGACCAGTGGACACAAGAACAAATACAGGTCAATATAAATAAATAAACAACATACAGTGATGACCATCAATACGGTAATGCCTTCAGTTCAAGAAATCACATTTAACACTTAAATGATTTCAAAAGATTACTGTTTGGAAAGACACAACATTTGCCTATGCCGAATTTCTCATGCACTTCCCGATTTACATCCTTAAACCTGGTTTTGTCAAATGTGGTAAAATCCTGGAAGATTGCAGTGTTTCAGGAAATATTCTCTATTTGGTGGATTGACCTAGAATGTATTGCATCACTTTGAGGAGTTATGGCCAAATAATTCTTGAGTGCTAAGTATTAATCGTAAAGTGTGTTTGAGCACTTGTGTGTGTGTGTGTGTGTGTTTTCACCATTTCATTGTTTAGGAATTTAGAGATCAAACCACTATTACATAATGCATAGTGTTAATGCACATGAGACATTTAATGAGTCTTATACATGGTTTGCTGCAAGGGTAATGAGATACTGTACAAAAAACATCCACTTGATTTTTGAGAAGTGGTGCAGTGCAGTGGCTCTTTTGTTTGCGAGTTTCCTTTTGCTCAGTTTTTAGTTTGGTGGGGTGGGGAGGGGGTGGGGTGGGGGTGCACATTTAAACGCGAGACCCACAATGAACAAATGTCCCTGTGAAAAGTACATTATTTTATTAAACGAATGTTTCTATGTATTTATTTGTTTTAATCTTGTACTCAAACTTATATTCTCAGAGCGTTCAGGACATGGGAAACACCAAGGCAAGAAAGCTGTATGAAGCCAATCTTCCAGATAACTTCAGAAGACCACAAACAGACCAGTATCCTTTGCTCTTTTTGTTTAGTAGAAGCCAGTGCTAAAATAAAACAGAACTGCTAAATGTATCTGCAAATGTGCGCTGTAGTTAAATGTGGAGACAAATAGGATTTTTCTAGTGTGTTTTCATAGGTCTGTACAGTTTTTTTCTAAATATTTTTTGTTTATTGTAAACTCCTTTTTGAGGTAGCTCCCTCATTCCATATGATAGTGTGTCCATTATTTATAGTCAGATTTTAAGGAAGATGTTACTTATCTCCAAATTGTTGTTTAATACAGTTTGTTTTTAGCAGGAAATTGGTATGCAGACCAGCTCTTTTTAATAACCTTGCTTTTGCATCAAACTATGGTGTTAGTTGCACATCCGAGTTAATTGTATGTTCTTTTTTTATTTATTTTGTTGAATTTATTTTAAATTTATAGGTCTGCAAGATTTAAGTAACTGAGTGTACATATTCCCAAAGAGCTTTTGTTTCATCTCTGTTATGAAAATCTGATTGAATTACCAAAATGGGGGTGATGCTTGTCTGCTGTGCAATTGCAGCTGTGGTCTTCTATTAATTATTAAAGCCTCTAGTGAGTAGCAGCTACAGAAGGCTCCACCTTTTTTAAGATGCCAAACCAGACATATTCGGATTCAAAAATCAGATGTTAGTATTCTGTGTGATATATATATATTAAAAAACACAGGATCAATACAGCAGCTGTTGAGCCTCTATTTAAAAGTTTTAGACAGCAAAAAGTAAAAAACCAGATTATTCGCGCACACTCATTGTGCTGCCTTAGAACGTGTCAGAATCTCGTGGGACAGAAAAAAGGCAAACCCTTCATTGTGAAATGCCTCGCTTAAACAGTGGCCAACTTGCTGGAAATGTTTTGTGTAGTGATTTTATATATATAGATAGATAGATAGATAGATAGATAGATAGATAGATAGATAGTTGTGACTCTTATGTGGAATGTAGCAAATGAAACCCAAAACTGATTTTTTTTTTGGATTTTTTTTTCTCCTATTTTACAACGCCATTTCCATGTTTTAGTTGAAGTGTTTTAAAGTTAAATTTCAGTTTTTGTTTGCTTGTTCAGCTGCAAAAAGGCACAAATGAGCCTCATGGTGTTACTTTAATAAAATGTGTATATGGCCACTGTTTACTGTGAAGAAACGGTAAGGAATGAAAAAAGACGCACCAAGCAGTGACCATATCCAGCACAACCCATGCCCTCTCGTGCCTTATTGCTTAATTGTTGTCTGTAGCAGAAAAACTGCAAGAGTGTATTTTGAGAAGTGAAAGCTTGTTTAGCATGCAGGTGGTACAGCAGACTAGGTACACTTCTGTGATACTCACTTTGACAATAGAAACAAGTAACTCTCTTTCTATCCAATGAACCGTCAGAAAGTTTAAAAAAAAAAAAAAGTCCCATTCACAAGTCCTTCAAGTTTGAGTGCTTTGCTACATAATGCGGTTCCATGACAACACTCATTCAGTCCTGGCATGCACTAAACTGTTGCCACAGGAAATTAACTACGGTATGCTAAGAAGGACAAGACAGGAGTCCGATTTAGCGTGCGCTAAAAATGTATCTCCCAGAAGTTAACTGTAATTAATTGACAGCCCTAATCTCTCTCTCTCTCTCAAATTAATTAATGAATGAATGCTAGGGTAGAACACTTTTTTTTTTTTAATCTATAATAATAAAAATATGTATTTAATTGTCAAAGTAATTAAAACGGGATCAAAATGTTAGCAGAAACTGAACCTGATCCAGTATCTGAGCCCTTGAGTCCAACTGGCACCTGGTGATATATTGAGATTCTTGTATGTATGTCACTTTTCATATATGTACATACAGCGGATATAGGTCATGGTGCTTTACTTTTTCACAGCATGATTTTACTTTAGCCGTGGGCAGGTATGTTGTGTGTGTGTGTGTGTGTGTGTGTGACATACCAATTTATCTTTTTTTAATTTTTTATATTCATTGTGCTGTTAATGAAATTTCTCTGTATTCCAAACCCCAAAGGAAATGAGCTTTTAAGAGATTTTGGTGGCTCTAACATTAATTTGTTTTGCTCGAGTTATACATTCTAACACAGATTGCACGATCTGCTTTTACAGAATGTGTTTTTGTGCAAACTGTAATTTATTTCATTTGTAGCTTAGGGACAAAGTTGTTGTGCTGCATTATATAACCACGACCCCCCCCCCGAGCTGTCTGGCTCTTTATTAAATATTATAGTTCTTTCTCTATGTATCTTTTTTTTTTCCCCTTCAGTTCAGCCACCATTTCTTCCCACCTGCAATCATAAATGTTTTATTAGCTGTACAAATGTATTGTGATCAAAGTTTCATGAAGGATGAAAATCCAGTAATGTCTGAGAATCTGGGACTTAATCAGCTTGTGTTGTGCAGGTAGCTAAGGGAACAAACCCTTAATCCTTGGTCTCCAAATTCTTTCTGTGAGGTTCCAGATGTATTTTTCCCATTTTATATCTATGTACTTTACATATTCATTTTTCCATAGAAATGTGTATTGCATGTACAGCAAGCTGGACACTGTGATAACGATGAGGATACATTAAAAAAAAAAAAAAAAATAACTGGTATTTTATTCGTGTTCATAATAGCCAGGTAGTTCTTTTAAATGGAGATATCTAATGTGTTTTCTTGAGTGTTTTATATGCTCATTAATTGTGGAATTTTTTTGATTGTTCAGATTGTCTGCATTCTATTTTTCTTAATTGGATTGTCCTCAGAGCAGTGGAATTTTTCATCAGGGATAAATATGAAAAGAAGAAGTACTATGATAAGACTGGCTTAAATGGGACCACCGTAAGTGATTTTATTATTACATTTTCCTGTGTACTTGTTTTGGATATTGGTGGGGGCTTAACTTTTGTAACATCTTAGGTTTAGTGTCTGTCATATGTTTAGGTGCAGAGAGAATGGTGAAGGTATTATACCAGATGTGTAAAAGATAATTATCAAACAACTTATTTAGGGAGCATTGTATTTCCTGAGGCCCACATATATTTGTGTGGTCCAGTATGCTCCACTATGATATTTTTATTTATTTATTTTTTTAAAACTTTGGCCATATCAATGATACAGACCTGTGGAGATAGTGAGAGTCTTCACCTATCTTACACAGCTATACCATTGATTATTGGAGTCATCCGTTGAAAATTAACCATTTTGTGTCCACGTTTTGTTTTAACCTCCCTTACTATTTCATAATCTGTTATTGATGCATACATATACAACTTCAAATTTATGTGTTTGTAAATCTTTACATCAGGTTCACTTCATCTATTTGTTGAAGAGTAGATAGGAAAAAATGAGAAGCTGCACTACTGTGCAATGGGTAGCAACAAAAAAGCACCTGGATGCAAGAGCCTGCTTTTAATTCGATCGGTTAATGTGGTTGTGAGAGCACTGAACATGGCGAGGGGGTGGGCTTCTTGTGGGTGGTCAGACAAAAGTATTTTTGGGGGATTGTAGAATACAATGTTTTCAATGTTTTTGTAACAAGTTCATTTTGTGGTGGCTGATTACTGTTAACCCTAAACATTAGTTAATATGATATGCCGCCTCTCTTCCCACATGGCGGAAATAGTATAACTACTGTATAAAAAAAGAAAAGTTACAGTACTCCTGTTTTTTTAAATACAATATAGGTTGTTTTTTGCTCCTTTTTTATAAATGCTTTCATTTCTGAATTGTGTTATGTATACCTTATTTAGCACTGCAGTAGTAAATACTGTATGTGTTGGAACAAATGGATTAAGGACTGTTGAGGATAAATAAACTCTGTTATCAATTGAGGTGGCAAACCAAGCCTATTTATTTCTACACCAGGCAGTTTCCCCCTGGTAATCCAGCTTTTGTAGCATCTTGAGTATTATTATTATTATTATTATTATTATTATTATTATTATTTACTACTACTACTACGACTACTACTACTACTACTACTACTACTACTACTTCTTCTTATCTCTTAGCAGATACCCTTATCCAGGGCGACTTACACGTGTTATAAAATATCACAGTACAAAGTATCACATTACAAAATATCACATTGTAAATTAAAGTACGGTATCACATTTCAGAATATCACTTTACAATGAGGTGCATGATAAGTAGGTAACTTATTTAATTGGGCTGAATGTGCTACATCTCCTGGACAGTAACTTGGTGTAAATACCACTTGATAAAAATGCTGTTGTACAAGTTGAATTGAGCTGCTTATTGTGTGCTTGTCTACGTGCTTATTGATAGATTAATTTGATAGTTCTTAAGTTGCCAATGCTGAGGGTTTTGCAATTCAAATGCTTTTTCTGCTGAAACTGATTTTAAGTCTCCTAGTTTCTTTGGAATCAAAGGGAGTACAGGTGTGTGTGTGTGGTGATTTTTATTTTAAGTGCTTTTCCTGGAAGCGAGGTAAGGCCAAGAGTAACGTACAACACTCCCTTCCTTATAATTAACGGAGAGCAGCATTCTCTATCTATCTTGAATTTGAATTTGTTGTTTTGCAAGAGATGTTGAATACAGTGCTTCCATTGAGGTGAAAAGAAATTGCATCAAAAGGCTTAATCTTGTTTAATGATACCTGGCACTTAAGATGTTACTTCATTTGTAATAGGTTAGGCCTTATATATTGCTTGTGTTTTTCATATACTTTAGGCCTATAGTTTCTATAGTTCCATCACAAAATGGGCATTACACAATCCAGTAAGTAACAGGCTTAAAGTGATGGTCTTTGCTTTTTTAAACACTGTTTTTTAAATATTAAAAAAAAAAATTCAGTGAGACTGTTTTGTGGTGTCAGACTTGGTATTTCAGAACATTGTTTAAATACTGCTCCCCTGGGTTTAGAGTCATTGTTCGTAGGAGTCTAAAATGCATGTGGCAGCTTGGAACATAGGAGAGAAAGAACAAAATATATCTTGAGATGAGATAATGAAAAGAATTGGAAAAACAGCTTGCAATAATTGGTGAACAATGTAATCAACCAGAGGTCAGAGGTGTGATAAAGCAAATGACAGCCATAGGCTCAGATCCATATATGAATGCAAGTCTATCAAGCCTGATTGGATGAGAATGGTACATTGAGGACTGATGCAGTAAAAGATTGCACAAGGCAGGACAAGGTTCAGTTCATTTTCTCTCTAGTCAGGTCTAGTCTTTTTTGGTTGAATGTCCTTTAATAAAATTACTGCAGTTATTGAGTAAGATGAGCTGCAAAGTAACCTTAAGATCACAAATGCATCGCCGTACATCATTTTATAGCAGTATAGTATAGTGCTGGACATTCTGTAGACTTGCAGCTAAACCTTTTTAATCTTATAGTGTGAAACATTTAGCTATAATCCTGATTTTAAAATGCATAGATACAAATACAATATATTGTTTTCTGTAATACTTGAGTTCAAGGCTCTGTTACTAACCATCAGTAAGGCAAGATCTATACATATTTATAAAAGGGGTTAAAAACAATATCAGACTGTAAATACTGTAATAGCAGTACAATGTTAAGAAAATGTAAGCCATTACATTAAATGTAAGCCTTCAGCGAGGTTCGGGGGATGGGAGCAGGGACTTCAGCTATACCCTGTTAATCAGCTAACACGTTTGATTGATACATTAACACCTTATACGTTAATCACCTAACTCACCTATTTAAAGCCTAAACACAAGCACCTCATTCTCTGAGTGGTTCAGTTCTTGAACAGGACACAGCAAGACCTCCATTTTGTTATTCCATGGTAAAAGACAAGCCGGATTCTTTCCTTCTCATCCAGTTCGGATGAAAGCCAGCAGTCAGGTCCCTCAAATGTAGCCATCCAGCCAGCAATCCACCCCCCCCAGCTCAGCAACTTCGCAGATCCAAGCGCTGCAGCTCAGCCCCGCAACTGCTTCATTACAAGGACTGGCCGATTGCAAAAATCCTGAAACATCTCTTAAAAAAAGGTAAAACCGTTCCAGCAGAAAGCGATCGACGGGCATTATTTCATATCCTCTGCACAGATCTTGGAGCCGAACCAGCGATTCCTCCTCTCTTGGCAGCCAGCAGTCAGGCAACCTCCAGCAAATGTAAACGCTGCTCTGTCCCCAGGGACGCCATTCCAGCATACAGCGAAGCACTAGAACCGTAAAGTCCAGCTTAACCCGATCCAGTTTACAGTCTGAACCAGGAGATATTCAAAAACATTAAAGGATTAATGCAACCTGTCACGGAAGCCATCGTAGCCATCAATACCAGGCTTGACAAACTGGATAATCAGGTAGCAACGCTAGCTACAGCCGCCATTATCCCTGCCTCTGCAACTCCAACCCCAGCCGCACCTACTTCCAGTTTCTCAACCCCGGTCCTCACAGCTGACAATCCAACATACAACCTGGCAACAGCAACAGTGTCAGGATCACCAGCACCTAACACCACTCGACGCCCCTGCTTGTCTCCAGCACCTCGACATTTGTTTTCTTGAAGTCGTGCAATTGTAATCCTAGCACTATGTGGTCTTGCATTGTCCTACTGGAAAATTGACACTTCCGGATTGGCTTGCAGGAATGGCAAAACTGTTGCCTCAAGGACTTCATCAATGTATTACTTAGCAGTAAGGTTGCCCTCAATCTGCACCTAAGGTGTTTCTGTGTTAAAGGAGATTCCTCCCCACATCATCACACTTCCACTGCCCCACCGGTTGGCTTGAACAACGCAACAGTCAGCATAACGCTCACCACGATGTCTAGACACACGTTGTCTTCCGTCAGGTCTGTCAAGGGCAAAACAACATTCATATTTGGGGGGAAAAAAAACACTCCCACTCTGACTGCCGCCACCTCGGATGTTCTCTGCCTTCCAGGACGTGGCCTGTCCCTCACAGAGCCGGTTTCCTGGTTTCTCTGGACTAGTCTGCTGATTGTGAGAGAAGTTGCCCATAGAATGAGATGTTCTGCTTCAACTGACAGGCCGCCTTCAATCATGCCAATAGCAATCAGGCGATCTTCATTACTCAAGAGGGGCATGGTCATATCTTTCGCTGTTCTTGCGTTAATTAATCATGTCTCTTCGAATGGCTATTTATACAGATTCCTAATCAACTAATTTGGGCAATTTGGACTCCACTCAAATACCAAACACTGAGCACCTGGCGGGTTTTTTTATGAAATCACATGACTTGAGCTCAGTATTTTGATATCCCAAAGAACAACTACTACTCAAACAATCAACAAACCTATCTGCTCACTATTTAAAATGTAATTAACATTATGTATGTGAAGTTCTTTAACAACACATAGTATTACATAGATTATTCAGAGGAATAGAAAATGCCTTTGATTTACAAAGGTTTTACTTTGGTTGCTTTTTTTGTATACGCTTGCTTGCAACTATTTTTGAAGAACTTTAATAAATTATACACTTTTTATCGATAAGCCTTCATCAAAGTCTTTAGATGTCATATATATATATATATATATATGTATATCGATGAATCTACAAATTGGCAACGAAAATCATGTTTCCCTTTTTATGCATTTTACTGTACTGTTTATCTGTTCATTAAAAACGTATTGAAAATTGGATGTTTCATACTACCTTTGTATTACCATAAATCTTGAAATACTCAAATAGCCGACTGTCTCCAATACTTGTTCAAGATTATGCTGTGTTTAAATGCATTAATCACTTTAGGTGATGTTGGATGCATAAAAATACATAAACACAGTTGGGTATTTTATTTATTTTGTTCATCCTTTTGAAGATGTGTACATCTAAATAGTTGTGTAGATACAGAGCTGTGTCCTGGTTCAGTGTAGCTGCAGTGTTAGAGATTTGATTGCCTGTGTCCATGGCAACTTGCCAGTCTCCCAATGTGCACAAGGTCTCTGCAGTGCATTCCCAATTTGTAGTCTTGGGCAATATTAAGCTATAGATTAAAAATGCGCTTTGACTAACTGTACATGGTGTTTCAGTTTTATTTATTTATTTATTTTATTTTATTTTATTTTATTTTATTTAGAGGTAGAAAAACGAAATCAAATAGACATCCACAGAAAATAAACATCTGACATGAAATCGGCAACAATATTGCATAGGTTATGGTAGAAAAAACATTTTTGAACATTTGTACGACTGTATAAGGAGATTCCATATGTTTTCAGATTTATTATTAAACATCAAAAGCAAGCCTAATTTAGACATCTTCCGTCACTGCACATCGACCAGCGTTATCATTGTCTCACTAATGATTCATTTTACAGTATTACTCATTTCCATTGGGGCTTTGTTGTTATTTATGGGCAAAATTGTAAAGTAGTTAAGAGTATCACTTGGTAGACCCCTAATGAATCCAATGAAAATGTTCTACTCATGCTAACTTGATAAAATAAGGATTATGAAAAAAATCCATCCGCTAAATAGGTTTCTTTGACACTGCAAATAACCCGAGCCATAATGGATCCATTTGTTTGAAATTTTTTTCTTCCAGACAGCGTTGACAGCATTGAGCACAGAGACTGCTTTATTGCTTAGAAAATCTACAGTAGAGGGTGTTTGCGGCAAAGTCTTAGTTTCATCAGTGGATGAAATGGCAGGTTACTGCTTTGATGACAAGATGCAAGATGGTTGGCAGTGGACTAGTAATTATTTTTACTAGGTGGTACCGGTTTCACATGACAATTGCTGTTTTGTGTTGGTGATAAACTGGGCATCTCCATCAGATCATCACGAGGACTTTTTAGCAAAATGGTGACTGAAGACTGCATATTTAGATTGGTGCTGGAAAAAAAGCCTACTAACTTTGAGTTGCATCAACTCATTCAAGCAAGCTGTCACTGCTGAATAAAAAGAAAAAATGTGCTTTGTTTGCCATTTTTGCATCAGTAATGTTTATGAAAGAAAATGATGGTTCATTCTTCATTTAAATTGCCTTTGATAAAGCTCAGATAAGAATAATGCCTTGATCCTGCTAATGCATCACCAGGGAGAATGTGTTTTTCCCATAAAATTGTTCTTTTTCTCTGGAACGCTGATATTGTGTTTCCCAGAGGCAGAATAGTAAGACATGGATTTGGCTTTGTTGCGTCTTGTCTATTAATTCATTTCGATTTATCTGCTTCAGCTCTCCTCCTTTCTTTCTTTCTTTCTTTTTGCTCTGCACAGACATCTTCTGATTCTGTTCTGCCCTCGGCATCCTGTGCTTCCTTGCAAACAGCAGCTGAGAAAAACAAGTTGGAGGTATCCTCTTTGAATGTACTCTACTTAAACATGTTTGAAAAACTGTTCCCATTCAAGTACGAAATGTAACCATTACCCAAAACCTGAATAAGATATAACAAAGCTGCTCAGCTAAGCCTCTGTGACAGTCGTGCCTGCCACCGAGGGTATAAAGGACTGCACACACAGAACTCTGCACCATTACTTCTTTCAAGAACTGACCTGACATGAGAGCCTATTCAGATAAGTTAGTTTTTCTGTTATAAATGTTGACATTTATTGTGTTTTAGACAAATTATATGTCATATTACAAATAATTGCTGTATTAGTTTTACTAATTACACGTATTTGTACACTACAGCCTGTTGTTTGTTACATCCCTCTGCTGCCTTGTGCCCCATGTGAAGCTGGCGGCTTGAGTCTCCCTTTCCCAGGTATCAAGCAACGTAAGTCTGCTGACTTTGTGCTCTCCCCCCAGGCTGCAATAGCTCCGGCTGTCGTTATTTTATTCTCGCTTTGACTCTGGAAAATATTTTGAGTAATTGTATTACTGTATTATCGTATGAGAGATTTCTTTTCTCATTGTATTTTTCTGTTTTCACAGAGACTACGCACAGGCTTGTCTGCATTGCGTGCTGCGGCACACGTGCAGTGAGAGCAGCTGCAAGGTAATCCCTCCCACAGCATGTTGATACCGTTTTGGTGAAAGCTTTCACATCACCAGTACGAGTGTTTAGTTTACTAACAAACAGGCTTCCGCCAGTCTCGTGTGGGTACTGACTGAGTGGTTTTGCCAGTAGCTTGCACAGGTGGGCATCCCTGTACATTTCCTACCCGTGCTGAGTGGGTACCATACCAGTACCAAGCCGGTGCTACAGGCACCAAACCAGTACCGACCTGTACCGTACCATCCTGGTTCTGACCCGCTACTGACCAGTGTTTACATCCCTAGTATGGTACCAAGCAGGTCTTGTTGGGTCTTGAACAGCCCTGTTGCTGTTTTTCACAGCTGAGGCAGCACCTGTACATTCTTGCTGTACATTGCTTGCTGTTTGCATAATGCCTGGGTTTTATCCCTGTGACACATGCAAGGCCAGCCTGCCTGTGGAGGACAAGCACGCCAAATCCTTTTCCTGCCGGAGCATGCAAAGGAGGCACTGGTGAACCGCAGTTCCTGCGAATTTTCTCTCCCGAAAGCTCTACAAAGTGCACTGCGTCCCTAACCCCTGCACAGTGCTCTTCCCCATCACTCTCTGTTAGAGAGTAGGCTGCGTCCTCACCCCATGGCTCTGTGCCAAGGGAGAGCGGACGACACGCATGGGAAAGGCCCACGTAGGAAGATGTCTCTGTGGTCTTCCTCATCTTCTGCCTCTCCTTCTCCTCCCCCGAGGAAGATGGAGGAGCCACTGGTCCAAGCGATCAGCAGACTGAGCAAGTGGAGAAGCTCGGCAGCATTTCCCACCAAGGAACTGACCTCGCAGAGTTATTGCCTGAACGTTTGACACCACCTGCCCCGCCTGTCTTTTTGGGGTCCCAGGGGGCTACGAGTACAGATTGGCAGCAGGATGACACGCTCTCCATTGCTGCCTCTGAGGAGGTGGGCGAACAGTAGCTGGTGTTCCCGTCCTGCGGACGTGGAGTCAGATGGTACGTCCCCTGTGATTAAGCTTTCCCTGTCAGCAGAACTTCTGCCATTGATCAAGAGGTCCACTGCAGTCTTGGAGGTGCCCTGGTCTACAGAAGGTGAGGCAAGGCAGTCAGTCTTTGATGCTGATGTCCAGTGGCCCTAGAGGTTTGCTGCCACAGGCCCAGGGCCCCTTCTCAGCCATCTGAGGTATTAGCGTTGGTGCACCATCGACATCTGGGTGCTTACTAATATTTAAACCGGCTACTCTCTCCAGTTCAAGCACAGCCCCTCTCCCTTTCGGGGCATGACTCCAACATCAGTCACAGACCCGCAAGACGCCGTAGTGGTGTCTCAGGAGGTAGGAGCTCTGCAGTAAAAACGGGCTATTTGTATGGTACACCCCCTCCAGTTGGAGGAAGGGTTCTACTCCAGGTACTTTCTGGTGCCCAGGTGGGATGGTGGCCTCAGACCTATCCTGGACCTCAGACAGGTCAATCTATCTGAGCCAAAGGAGATTCAAAATGTTGACTATGCAGAAAGATGCCTATTTCCACATCCCCATAAAACCACTGCACAGGAAATACATGCGGTTCGCCTTTAATGGAACAGCGTATGAGTTCCAGGTCTTGCTGTTTGACCTCTCTCTAGCTCCTCATGCCTTTTGGCTATTTTAGATGCCTTAACACACCAGTGGCTGAGGCAACTGGTATATACTTTTCCACTGCTAGCCATGCTCTTGCTGTGTCTGGAGAAAATCAGGCAGGACCGGGCCAAGGTGCTCTTAGTAGCCCGTTATTGGCCCCTTATCAGCCCTGATGCAGCTGCTGAGCGGCCAGCCGTGGAGACAACCAAAGCGCTGAGACCTGCTCAGTCAGGCGTGGGGGACCTTAGGGCATATCGACCCATCAAGCCTGCAGCTCCTGGTCTGGCCCCTGGCAATTTTTTAAAGGAGCTCGGCGTCTTTGGACGCCTAATGAAGGATGTTGTTCCTCACTGGAGGCATAACGTGGTGCTTCAGGCACTCATGAAGCCTCCATTTGATCCCTTGCATTCAGCTGAGATGAAATGCTTGCAATCACCTCCGCAAAGCGGATGAGCGAGATGCAGGAGTTCTCAATTGCGAAAGCCTGCTTAATTTTTGCAGAAGCCATGACATGATTTCCATTACATGAGAGTAGATGTTAAAACTTCATGCTGATTTGAACTTGGCTCTCACCAAGATAAGCACCAACTAAGACGTAGCTTCACAGTAAACTAATGTGATCCATATGTGTCTCCATCCATTTGTGCTTCCTTCCATATGATGATGTAGATATCCTTCTGTCTGGTGTTGATGGCTGAAGTGTAATGCTGGCTCTCTACCAGGTGAACAAGGCGTGCTGATCCAGACCACAAGACAATATCTGGTCGAAGGTTAGTGGTGGCAATCTCAGGTGGAAAAATAAGCCGTTGACCAACATCTGCCAGCATTTTCCAGTCTCTAGCAGCTTCCAGTTGTCCTGGGCGAGGATTGGTTTTAACACCTTTTCTTGGTGGTTGCTGTCCTGGGCGAACAAAGGTTCTGTACCAATTCTGCTGTTTTGCTGAAAACTATCTCGGCATTTTGTGGAATTGGAGGCTTTCCATCCACCTCCTTTCCAGTCTGACAGAGAGCGGCAGCTCCTTAAACTCTGTCCTGTGCGGGCACTTGCGTATTACGTTGACAGGATGAAAAGTTGGAGGCAGTCCAAACTATTTTTTGTCTGTTATGGGGAGAAGTGAGATGGTCAAGTCCTGTCTAAACAGAGGCTGTCCTAATGGACAGCAGATAAGGTCAGGACTGTCTATGGGCGAGCCAACTTGCCCCCTCCAGAGAAGCTCACTGCCCATATCACCAGGAGCATGGCAACTTGCTGGGCTTTATTCCAGGGTGCATCTGTCAAGGACATTTGCAATGCAGCGGTGTGGCCTACTCCTAATACCTTTACTAGGTTCTACAGACTTAACCCTTTGCGGTCCATTTATTAATTCTGCGTCAGGCTTGCCAGGTCTAATTATTTTTTTCACACGCAGTTCATTTTAGACGCGCTGTTTAAAAGTATTTTTTTTCACAGTCAAACGGGTTTAAATGGCCCTGCATATCAACAAAGCACTCACTAGGGATCTCCAGCCCCGCCCCACCCTTTCGCTTGCTATCGCTTTCACATATGCTACCAAATAAAAAATAATAATAATAGTCGTACATACCGATCAATCATCTCCTGATGACTCGTTTTATCACCAAACTCCTCAATAATGCAATCCAAGTCATTATTTTATTGCTATAACATCTCAAAAAGCTCTGCAAATGTCCGTGATAGTCTCTGTGCGCTGATACTGTACTCCCAGCTTGTTTCCATAATGACCGCCCCATCTGATGCCAATGGGGTACTATGACTATTCATGAGATCGCCTTTTTTTTTTTATCGGCTTGTCTCGGCTCCTTTCGCTCCCACTCGGCCATTGAATGGTTTTCCGGCTTTTTCTGTTGAAAACCGACTTTTTGCGTTTTTGCGTTTTTAAAATGATGTCGGACAGGGTCCAACAAAGGACCTGACGGGAATAATTGCAATGTCGGACCCAGTCCGACAAAGGACCGCAAAGGGTTAATGTCATGGATTCTTAAAACCCTGGTTTTGGAACTACAGTGTTAAAGGCGGCATCTCAGTCGACCCTTAAAGCACAGGCATAGCGGTGAGTTTCTTATTTAGCCCTAGCTACTTGTTACTGGGGTTCCGAATAGTAACGCACAAGGCAGCCTCGACTTATTCTTGTAGCATTCCGGTCATTCAGCAATCTTGCCCTTGTGACGGCTTGGGTATACTGACCCATTCGGTAATGGTTATATTTCGAACTTGAAAGGGAACGTTAGGATATTATCATAATCCTGTTATCAGAACGCTGAGTTCTGTGCGCGCAGTCCTTTATACCCTCGGGGGTGGGCTTGACTGTGTCACAGAGGATCGGCTGAGCAGCTTTGTTATCTTATTCAGGTTTTGGGTCTTGGAGGGTAATACCCATTCGATAATGTTTACATTTCAATTTCAGGGAACCAGGGTTATGATAATAACCGAACGTTTTCTGTTATACAGAAGTGGTTTTTCAAAGGCAGTGTGCCAAACCTGTAGTAATTGACAGCAAGATGTGTTTTTTATCTGCTCTGTGGGGATCATGCTTGCTGCTGAGATAGAGGGTCACAGGTTCAGATCCAGTGTGGGATTTGTGCAGTGCTCCATATTTATAAATTATAAATCAGACAAAAAATAAATAAAAAAGCTGAGAGCTTGCTATGTGTGTTCTTGCAAAAAAAACAAAACAAACAAGATTTCTATCCAAGGGTGGCCTCCCCACCACCTTTTTGAATTAAATAACAGTGAGACAATGACTGTTCATAGGGTCAGTATAATTATCAGTGATGTAAGATCACTTCAGTCACATCAAGCGAAAATCAACTTGCACGGTTAGTGTTGCCTGCTGCCTGAAAATGAATCCTCTGCAAATTATTCACACAAGACTTGAGATCTGCCCTGCAGGGCAATTTTATGATAGGGCTCTTGCCATTGAGAACCCCACCTTTTTTGTTAAAATTCAAGTGTTCATAGTTATTCTGTGTGGGGTGGTAAGGGGTAGTGAGACTGGCTATGAATATTGTGAATAGCATGTTTGTTTAAATGTACTGGTATATGCATAAAGTAGTTCAGATGTCAGTGTTTATTACTTGATATCTAATTCCCCACCGGCCCTCTAAATAGTCTACATTATGTGAAGCCAATTTTGACATGTAATTTTTATAAAACTTGATTTTATAAATCAAGCTGATTATAATTCTGGGTAATGTCTTGTGAAATGTACTACTAATCGTTTTAGTAACAATGTGGCTTTGTTTTATAATTACCCAATTAATGCCATCACTTTTTCTAAAATGATTGCTATTTTTTGCCCACTTTGTGTTCCTGCTACAAAGTGGGAGGTATTAATCGGTCACATCCTGAGCTTGAAACCCATGGATTGTTATCTTGGATGTGAGTAATTTAGCTCACAGCCATAGTGAAATCTGGATTGGACCAAAATTCTGTGTATGTGGATGGTGCTGAATTTAAATTCTGGTATATCACAATGACCCATTTTTACCTGGTTAAATTGGGGTGGGATTCTGTGCCCATGCAACTGAGCTGCTTAGTGTTTTTATTTATGAAATTATACTATGAAAAAAGTACATCAAATTGTACATAATAAAGCTGCCGTATTGTTGAAGTGTTTTGATTTATTCATGTCACGAGAACCAAGATAAGTGTACTGTATTTTTGTTATACTTCAGTTGTACAGGTTGCACCGTTTAATTTAGTGGCAAGGTTTCAATTGAACCTGGGCTAAGGATAATTTTTAGATTTTAGCATTGAAACAAATAGGTAAGTACAAGAGAAATACTCCTGGGGAATTGGTCTTGCGTGTTGAAATTGGATTCCTTTTGGTGGTGCAGAATGGCAGGAATTTTTAAACTGAATGTACATTTGCACCACTGATGCTACACACCCTTGTTTCATACTATATCTGTGTTTAAATTTCAATAGAAAGAAAAGGAGGAAAAGAAGAAAGAGAAGGCATCGGAGAAAGTAAACAAGCCGGCTTCTTTTGATAAACTGAAAACCGTAAGTGTTTAATAAATTCCACTTTTATATAGATATATATTCTTTCTTTCTCTCCTACTTCAAACCACAAATGAGTAAGTAACTAGAACTGTTATCAGAACACAACTGCTGTGCTCAGGGGGTGGGGGTGGGTTTTTTCTGAATTGAGTAAATGTCAAAAGTCTAATCTGCTTGCTATTTGTATTTAAACTAAAAATAACATAGTTTTACCCTGTTCAGTAATATATCTGTATGAAGATGAAATTAAATCAAGTGTTCAAATTTAAATCAAGGGAAGTAATGTTAAGACTTTGCATTACTAAGACCTCATCTAGAATATTGTGTTCAGTTCTGGTCACCTCGCTACAAAAAGGATATTGCTGCTCTAGAAAGAGTGCAAAGAAGAGCGACCAGAATTATTCATGGTTTAAAAGGCATGTCATGTGCAAGACAGGCTAAAATAATTGAATCTGTTCAGTCTTGAAAAAAGACGACTACGCGGCGATCTGGTTCAGGCATTCAAAATTCTATGACAATGTCGACCCAGGGGACTTTTTCGACCTGAAAAAAGAAACAAGGACCAGGGGTCACAAATGGAGATTAGATAAAGGGGCATTCAGAACAGAAAATAGGAGGCACTTTCCTGCACAGAGAATTGTGGGTCTGGAACCAACTCCCCAGTAATGTTGTTGAAGCTGACACCCTGGGATCCTTCAAGAAGCTGCTTGATGAGATTCTGGGATCAATAAGCTACTAACAACCAAACGAGCAAGATGGGCTGGATGTAACCTTTCTTATGTACATAACCCCCTAACTGATCATGGCTGTCCTGGAAAGGTTTGGTTTCCAGTCCATATACAGTACTGTGATTCGTAATTGGTGTACTTATCATTAAGACAGTATTGTTAATGTTGGAGGACTATCTTGACCTCTGGATTCAAGCTGGTCCTCTGTAGAGATTGGACATCCAAGTTCAGTAAATTAAAAATAGAAAGCTATAAAAGGTGTTCAATGAATTCTATGTGAAGTATGGTTACATTTTAAAGCTGGTATTCCAGCAGGGCCCCACTGGAACTGTGACTTGATAAAGGCTATAAGAAAAAATACAAATCTTCAGTTCAGCATGTGTGATTGCGGTAGAAAAACATGTATTCTTTTGTTCCAGTGTGTCTTGAGTCTAAAGATAGAATTGCTTTAAAAGGAGCTTTTTCAGAATGCCTCTTTTTTTGTCCAATATTTTTGAAAAATGAAAAGGTTTAATAATCAAGTTCAATTTTGAAGACACAAACTTATCAGTGTAATACACTGCCACTGTAAAATGAATCTCTGTTTTTCAGTGGTTTGTTTTAGCAAGGTATCATGTCGTTATACACAAGCAGATGTTGATCTGTGCTGCCTTTCACTGCATTTCAATGAAGCAGATTGAGAGACCATGCATAATTTTAAAGATAATCCTTTGATTTGATTTTCTTCATCCAAAATGCAATAATGTAGTTGCTGGTTAAGCCAATTCAAAGTAACATGTGAGGTAAATTCTGTTTGCTATATAGTTTGTATTGTGACGACTCACTCGGGTATGCAAGTGACAATTACAGGCCAAGGTTAAGGGAACTGTTTTTGCCTCATTTGTAATATAAAATGTATCCATTCTCACACATCACAAATTACATTTTAGTAGATTGTGCATGTTTTATAGTTTCAGTCTGCTAGCATTCATGTCCCTAGTATCCTTGCTTAGTGTATTATACTCTTCGTTTACATAAAGAAAACTATAATCTGCGTTTTTGACTATTCAAAGTTTTTTTTTTCCACATACAGTACTGTGCAAAAGTTTTAGGCAGGTGTGAAAAAATGCTGTAAAGTAAGAATGCTTTCAAAAATAGACATGTTAATAGTTTATATTTATCAATTAACAAAATGCAAAGTGAGTGAACAGAAGAAAAATCTACATCAAATCAATATTTGGTGTGACCACCCTTTGCCTTCAAAACAGCATCAATTCTTCTAGGTACACTTGCACACAGTTTTTGAAGGAACTTCGGCAGGTAGGTTGGCCCAAACATCTTGGAGAACTAACCACAGTTCTTCTGTGGATTTAGGCAGCCTCAGTTGCTTCTCTCTCTTCATGTAATCCCAGACAGACTCGATGATGTTGAGATCAGGGCTCTGTGGGGCCATACCATCACTTCCAGGACTCCTTGTTCTTCTTTACGCTGAAGATAGTTCTTAATGACTTTCGCTGTATGTTTGGGGTCGTTGTCATGCTGCAGAATAAATTTGGGGCCAATCAGATGCCTCCCTGATGGTATTGCATGATGGATAAGTATCTGCCTGTACTTCTCAGCATTGAGGAGACCATTAATTCTGACCAAATCCCCAACTCCATTTGCAGAAATGCAGCCCCAAACTTGCAAGGAACCTCCACCATGCTTCACTGTTGCCTGCAGACACTCATTCGTGCACGCTGTCCAGCCCTTCGCGAACAAACTGCCTTCTGCTACAGCCAAATATTTCAAATTTTGGACTCATCAGTCCAGAGCACCTGCTGCCATTTTTCTGCACCCCAGTTCCTGTGTTTTCGTGCATAGTTGAGTCGCTTGGCCTTGTTTCCATGTCGGAGGTATGGCTTTTTGGCCGCAAGTCTTCCATGAAGGCCACTTCTGACCAGACTTCTCCGGACAGTAGATGGGTGTACCAGGGTCCCACTGTTTTCTGCCAGTTCTGAGCTGATGGCACTGCTGGACATCTTCCGATTGCGAAGGAAGTAAGCATGATGTGTCTCTCATCTGCTGCAGTAAGTTTCCTTGGCCGACCACTGCGCTCACGGTCCTCCACGTTGCCCATTTCTTTGTGCTTCTTCAAAAGAGCTTGGACAGCACATCTGGAAACCCCTGTCTGCCTTGAAATTTCTGCCTGGGAGAGACCTTGCTGATGCAGTATAACTACCTTGTGTCTTGTTGCTGTGCTCAGTCTTGCCATGGTGTATGACTTTTGACAGTAAACTGTCTTCAGCAACCTCACCTTGTTAGCTGAGTTTGGCTGTTCCTCACCCAGTTTTATTCCTCCTACACAGCTGTTTCTGTTTCAGTTAATGATTGTGTTTCAACCTACATATTGAATTGATGATCATTAGCACCTGTTTGGTATAATTGTTTAATCATACACCTGACTATATGCCTACAAAATCCCTGACCTTGTGCAAGTGTACCTAGAATTGATGCTGTTTTGAGGTTGTCACAACATATATGGATTTGATTTAGATTTTTCTTCTGTTCACTCACTTTGCACTTAGTTAATTGATAAATATAATCTATTAACATGTCTATTTTTGAAAGCATTCTTACTTTACAGCATTTTTTCACACCTGCCTAAAACTTTTGCACAGTACTGTACATATGAAGCACACCTGTAGTAGGGTCCTCTATGCACAATATGTAGTGAGGGTGAAATGGGCACAAAGATAGTGTGCACCTAGAAGCTTTAGAATTAAGACACATGAAATCTGCCTGGTGCAGCATTGTCTGCATTGATTTTTGTACTGCAGGAGAAATTATATATATTCATTCATTCATTCATTCATTCATTCATTCATTCATTTCCAGAAGTATTCACCCCCCTGCAAAGTTTTCACATTTTGTTGGCACCTGAGCGTACTCCACAACTACGCCACATTGATAAAGTTAAAAAATGCATATAGAATATAAATAAGTAAGTTTTACAGAGAAAAACAGATTAACCTCTGTTGCATAAGTATTCAACCCCTTTGCTACTGCAGCCCTAAATCAGCTCAGATGCAAATGATTTGTTTGAAGGGTCACAAAATTAGTGAAATTGTTTCAGCCTGTTTGTACTCAAAGTGGTTTAACTTGTAGATAATTTCCCTCAGGTATATAAAGACTTTCAAGCTGCAACTCACATAGTGATCCAACAAAGCAACCATGAAGACCAAGGGGCTTTCAAAAAAAGTCAGGGATAAAGTGGTAGAGAGGCACAGAGTAGGAGAAGGGTACAAGAAAATTTCAAAGGTGCTGATTATCCCTCTCAGCACCGTGAAGTCCATCATTAAGAAGTGCAAGATGCATCATACCACCTAGACACTTCCCAGATCAGGTCGCTCTCCCAAACTGAGCAGCCGGGCAAGCAGGAAACTGGTTCAGGATGTCGCGCTGAAGCCAAAAATGACCTTGAGAGATCTGCAAAGTTCTGTGTCTGAGATGGGAGTCAGTGTAAACACATCAACAGTAAGCCAGTCCCTACACAAAGCTGGCCTGTATGGATGGGTGGCAAGAAAGAAGCCATTACTCAAAAAGCCTCATCTTAAAGCACATATGGAGTTTGCAAAAAAACATGTAGATGATACTGCAGACATGTGGAAAGGTTTTGTGGTCAGACGAGACAAAAATTGAACTTTTCGGTCTGAATTCCAAGCCCAACACTGCACATCACCCAGTCAACACCATCCCAACTGTCAAGCATGGTGGTGGCAGCATCATGTTATGGGGATGCTTCTCTTCAGCAGGGACTGGGAAACTTGTCAGGATAGAGGGGAGAATGGATGGTGCAAAGTACAGGCGAATCCTTGAGGAAAACCTGTTTGAGTCAGCCATGACTCTGGGGAGGAAATTGACATTTCAGCAGGACAATGACCCGAAGCACAAAGCCAAAGCCACACTGGAGTGGTTGAACAAGAAGAGAATTAATGTTCTTGAGTGGCCCAGTCAAAGTCCTGACTTGAATCCAACCGAAAATTGATGGCAAGACTTGAAGATTGCAGTACATCGACAATCCCAAACAAACTTATCAGAACTGGAGCAATTTTCCCGTGAAGAAAGGGCAAAAATGTCACCATCCTACTGTGCAAAGCTAGTAGAGACCTATCCAAAAAGATTCGTAGCAGTAATTGCTGCAAAAGGTGCTTCTACCAAGTACTGACTTAACCCTTTCCGGTCCGATGTCGAACCATGTCTGACATCATCAAAAAGACGTAAAAAAACAGGTCTCTAATAGTTTTTTTTCTCCAGAAAAAGCCGAGAAAACCATTAACCCTTTGCGGTCCATTTATTAATTCTGCGTCAGGCTTGCCAGGTCTAATTATTTTTTTCACACGCAGTTAATTTTAGATGCGCTGTTTAAAAGTATTTTTTTCCACAGTCAAACGGGTTTAAATGGCCCTGCATATCAACAAAGCACTCACTAGGGATCTCCAGCATCGTCCCACCCTTTCGTTTGCTATCGCTTTCACATATGCTACCAAATAAAAAATAATAATAGTCATACATACCGATCAATCGTCTCCTGATGACTCGTTTTATCACCAAACTCCTCAATAATGCAATCCAAGTCATTATTTTATTGCTATAACATCTCAAAAAAGCTCTGCAAATGTCCGTGATAGTCTCTGTGCGCTGATACTGTAACTCCCAGCTTGTTTCCATATGACTGCCCCATCTGATGCAAGGGGCTAGTATGACTATTCATGAGATACGGACCTGACGTGCCTGAGACTCGCTGAATAAATGGACCACAAAGGGTTAAGGGGCTGAATACTTATGCAACCAATAAATTTAATTTTGTATATTTTCTTTGCAAGTTTTGCTGACATTTTAACCTCCTCCTCATATAAGTGTTCAATTTAACCACTACAGCTTTGAATAAAAAAAAGTTGTTTTAACCCTTTGCGGTCCATGCAATTATTCCCATCAGGTCCTTTGTCGGACCCTGTCCGACATCATCCAAAAAACGCAAAAAACACGAAAAAGTCGGTTTTTCAACGGAAAAAGCCAAGAAAAACATTCAATGGCCGAGTGGGAACGAAAGGAGCCGAGACAAGCCGATAAAAAAAAAAAAAAAGGCAGATCTCATGAATAGTCATACTTGCCCCTGGCATCAGATGGGGCGGTCATATGGAAACAAGCTGGGTGTTACAGTATCAGCGCACAGAGACTATCACGGACATTTGCATAGCTTTTTTGAGATGTTATAACAATAAAATAATGACTTGGATTGCATTATTGAGGAGTTTGGTGATAAAACGAGTCATCAGGAGATGATTGATCGGTATGTACGACTATTATTATTATTATTCTTATTATTATTATTATTATTTATTTGGTAGCATATGTGAAAGTGATAGCAAACGAATAGGTGGGGCGGGGCTTTAGATCCCTAGTGAGTGCTTTGTTGATATGCAGGGCCATTTAAACCTGTTTGACTGTGGAAAAAAATACTTTTAAACAGCGCGTCTAAAATTAACTGCGCGTGTGAAAATAAATTAGACCTGGCGAGCCTGACGCAGAATTAATAAATGGACCGCAAAGGGTTAAAAACTGTGCATGCATTATTTGTAATTCAACAAAATGTTGAATTTAGTAACAAACATTTTTCTGTGTACTTGTGCCGTCTTTATGTAGAAAGGATAGTTACCAAAAGCACCGTTTTCAAGCAGGCGAGTGCTGATTGATTGCTACTTGACAGCACTGATGACTCTCCCAAATCAATTAAATGGCTGTTGTTGTTATTCTATCATATCTGGCATTTAATAATAACAATTTGTTATAAAGACTTGAATACAATGAAAAATAAGCTTATACGGCACAAACATATTTAATTTGAAATGGGGGAGTATGTGGGGGGTGAATGTCAGGTGGGGGGTGCACATAATAATAATCCCCAGGTTGGAGTCCTCTTTTTCAGGTTCCCTGATCTTTCCAAAAGGAAAAGAGATCAAACAACCAAACAGACGGTGTATAAACATCGTCCGGGGAAGCGCCGCTTCTTGTTTCCTCAGTGCGGAGAGAATGCAGTTGGCCGTTACGTGTTCAGGAGTCAAACACGGCTCGATTTTAAACTGAGTTGCTCCACTATCTCCCGCACTGCAGTTTCCTGTAAAGGTTTTTTGCGATATGTGATTTGTCACTAATTTTCCATAAAACCTCTCTCTTGTAGTAACTCTGCCAAACACTTGAGGTCCACCTCTCCCCAGTTTAATTTTATTGACAACATTTTTTAATGTACCGCTTCTTATGGTAGTGGCGTCAGGATTATAACAGCCAATCGGAGTTCGCAAATTGCCGCATGATCGCCCACGTCACTAGAAGTCGCTCAGACGGTTGCTTGGAAAGTAGAGCACTGCTCTACTTCCAGCAACTGGTTGCAGGGATGTCCACATATAAGCGATTAGGTTGCATGCAACAGAGTTGCGCAACTGATCGCTCAGGTGTGGACCCGGCTTAATGCCCAATGTTGGCAGACTACTGATATATGGCTGTTGAACGACTAGTCATTTAGTAACTTCTGGAAGCCTAAAGCTTGTTTTAAATACAGTTCTGGTTTGTGAAACTCATTTCATTTTACTGTTTCACGTTTATATGCATATCATTACATAATAATCTAGCCACACAATTCATCTGCATAAAGTTGTAATGTGTGTGTGTGTGTGTGTATATATATTATACAGTAAATGCCGGTTATTAGCATCCCTGATAAAGACAACTTTTGGTTATTAAAAACATTTTCACGGGAACCAATCCTATCGCATAGACTTTAATGTTAATGGATTTTGGATATTAGCAACTGTCTGCCGCTTAATGACAACAATGACACGAATACATTGCACGCACACATCGCAGCGTCTATTTATGTATCCGTTTTCGTAACGCAGCTGTACATTTATTGAGTCTGATTCTCGTCTGTCATCATGGCTTCAAAACATGTAGACCTTTCTATAGCCGATTTTAAAGTTTGGATTCTGGAGGCACTATGTGAACCCAGTGCTAAACAAGTACAGGTAGCAGAAACGACGTGTATTTCAGTGCGCTGTTTCTATAACTACAATATATACATCGATTTTCATATATACATACACTTGAAAATGTGGGTTTTTGCTTTATAACAACTTTTTGTTGGGAACAGAGGTTGCTAATAAGCAGCATCTACTTTCTGTGTGCGTGCGTCGTGTGTGTTTATGTGTGTGTGTGTGTGTGTGTATACAGTGCCTTACAAAAGTATTCAGACCCCTGACCAATTCTCTCATATTACTGAATTACAAACGGTACATTGAAATTTCGTTCTGTTTGATATTTTATTTTAAAACACTGAAACTCAAAATCAATTATTGTAAGGTGACATTGGTTTTATGTTGGGAAATATTTTTAAGAAAAATAAATAAAAAACTGAAATATCTTGCTTGCATAAGTATTCAACCCCTGTGCTGTGGAAGCTCCCAGTTTACACCGATGAAAGAAATTGCCCTAACGAGGACACAATTACCTTACCATTGGCCTCCACCTGTGAACCGTTAAAGTTGCTGTCACATTTTCTGGATAAAAACCCCAGTGTTGAAGGATCATTGGTCAGGCTGTGAATCTGAAGGAAAATGAAGACCAAAGAGCATTCTACAGAAGTTAGAGATAAAGTAATACAAATGTATAGATTAGGGAAAGGGTACAAAATAATATCCAAGTGCTTGGATATCCCAGTGAGCACAGTTGGATCAATAATCAGGAAGTGGAAGCTGCATCACACCACCCAGGCACTGCCAAGAAAAGGCTGTCCCTCAAAACTCAGCGCTCAAACAAGAAGGAGACTTGTGAGAGAAGCCACAGAGAGGCCAACAATCACTTTGAAGGAGCTACAGAGTTCAGTGGCTGGGAGTGGAGTAATGGTGCACCAGTCAACCATATCAAGAGCTCTGCATAACACTGGCCTGTATGGGAGGGTGGCAAGAAAGAAGCCGTTCCTCAAAAAGTACCATCTGAAAGCACGTCTGGAGTTTGCCAGAAAGCATGAGAGTGACCCAGCTGTGATGTGGGAAAAGGTTTTGTGGTCAGATGAGACCAAGATAGAGCTTTTTGGCCAAAACTCACAGCGCTATGTGTGGCGCAAAGCTAACACTGCCCATGCCTCAAGACACACCATCCCTACAGTGAAGTATGGTGGTGGCAGCATCATGCTGTGGGGATGCTTCTCATCAGCAGGGACTGGGCATCTTGTTAAAATTGAAGGAAGAATGGATGGAGTAAAATACAGGGAAACACTGCAAGAGAACCTGCTTCAGTCCGCTAAAAAACTAAAGCTTGGGAGGAAATTCACCTTTCAGCAGGACAATGATCCCAAGCACAAGGCCAAAGCAACATTGGAGTGGCTCAAGAACAAAAAGATGAATGTCCTACAGTGGCCCAGTCAAAGTCCTGATCTCAATCCCATTGAGAATCTATGGCACTATTTGAAAATTGCAGTCCACAAGCGTTGTCCAACCAACCTGAACAACCTGGAGCAAATCTGCCAAGAAGAATGGGCCAAAATCACTCCGACACTGTGTGCAAAGCTGGTACATACTTACCCCAAAAGACTTAAAGCTGTTATTGCAGCGAAAGGTGGCTCTACCAAATATTAATGTGTGGGGGTTGAATACTTATGCAAGCAAGATATTTCAGTTTTTTATTTCTTAAAAATATTTCCCAACATAAAACCAATGTCACCTTACAATAATTGATTTTGAGTTTCAGTGTTTTAAAATAAAATATCAAGCAGAACGAAATTTCAATGTACCATTTGTAATTCAGTAATATGAGAGAATTTGTCAGGGGTCTGAATACTTTTGCAAGGCACTGTGTGTATGTGTGTGTGTGTATATATATATATATATATATATATATATATATATATATATATATATACAGTACTGTGCAAAAGTTTTAGGCAGGTGTGAAAAAATGCTGTAAAGTAAGAATGCTTTCAAAAATAGACATGTTCATAGATTATATTTATCAATTAACTAAATGCAAAGTGAGTGAACAGAAGAAAAATCTAAATCAAATCCATATTTGGTGTGACCACCCTTTGCCTTCAAAACAGCATCAAGCATTAATTCTTCTAGGTACACTTGCACACAGTTTTTGAAGGAACTCGGCAGGTAGGTTGGCCCAAACATCTTGGAGAACTAACCACAGTTCTTCTGTGGATTTAGGCAGCCTCAGTTGCTTCTCTCTCTTCATGTAATCCCAGACAGACTCGATGATGTTGAGATCAGGGCTCTGTGGGGGCCATACCATCACTTCCAGGACTCCTTGTTCTTCTTTACGCTGAAGATAGTTCTTCATGACTTTCGCTGTATGTTTGGGGTCGTTGTCATGCTGCAGAATAAATTTGGGGCCCATCAGATGCCTCCCTGATGGTATTGCATGATGGATAAGTATCTGCCTATACTTCTCAGCATTGAGGAGACCATTCATTCTGACCAAATCTCCAACTCCATTTGCAGAAATGCAGCCCCAAACTTGCAAGGAACCTCCACCATGCTTCACTGTTGCCTGCAGACACTCATTTGTGTACCGCTCTCAGCCCTTCGGCAAACAAACTGCCTTCTGCTACAGCCAAATATTTCAAATTTTGACTCATCAGTCCAGAGCACCTGCTGCCATTTTTCTGCACCCCAGTTCCTGTGTTTTCGTGCATAGTTGAGTCGCTTGGCCTTGTTTCCACGTCGGAGGTATGGCTTTTGGCTGCAAGTCTTCCATGAAGGCCACTTCTGACCAGACTTCTCCGGACAGTAGATGGGTGTACCAGGGTCCCACTGTTTTCTGCCAATTCTGAGCTGATGGCACTGCTGGACATCTTCCGATTGCGAAGGGAAGTAAGCATGATGTGTCTTTCATCTGCTGCAGTAAGTTTCCTTGGCCGACCACTGCGTCTCACGGTCCTCAACGTTGCCCGTTTCTTTGTGCTTCTTCAAAGAGCTTGGACAGCACATCTGGAAACCCCTGTCTGCCTTGAAATTTCTGCCTGGGAGAGACCTTGCTGATGCAGTATAACTACCTTGTGTCTTGTTGCTGTGCTCAGTCTTGCCATGGTGTATGACTTTTGACAGTAAACTGTCTTCAGCAACCTCACCTTGTTAGCTGAGTTTGGCTGTTCCTCACCCAGTTTTATTCCTCCTACACAGCTGTTTCTGTTTCAGTTAATGATTGTGTTTCAACCTACATATTGAATTGATGATCATTAGCACCTGTTTGGTATAATTGTTTAATCATACACCTGACTATATGCCTACAAAATCCCTGACTTTGTGCAAGTGTACCTAGAAGAATTGATGCTGTTTTGAAGGCAAAGGGTGGTCACACCAAATATGGATTTGATTTAGATTTTTCTTCTGTTCACTCACTTTGCATTTAGTTAATTGATAAATATAATCTATTAACATGTCTATTTTGAAAGCATTCTTACTTTACAGCATTTTTTCACACCTGCCTAAAACTTTTGCACAATACTGTATATATATATATATATATATATATATATATATATATATATATATATATATATATATATATATATATATATATATATATATATAAATATATAAATAAATAGTTTGGTAATGGAATCCTCATGTAAATTTTATTCATAGCCTTGCCTGCCAGTTAGTATTTTCATTCCAGGGATTTGGCAGTGAGACAGGTGAATTCTGCTGGAGTGTTCTCACTCTGACCTTGTCAGAGACTCAAACTTTAGTAAAGCATGCTGGGAATAAGTACAAATAAAATCTGCCCTGTTTGCTGACCTTAACTGGATACCAGATTGATTAAAGTGACCGATTCAGTTCTGTACTTTTGTTACAGGAAGAAAAAATGAGTTCTGACAGAGTTGTGACTGGAATACTAAAAGCCTGAATAAAATTGTGATATGCAGAGTTTATCTCGGAAACAGGGCTGCTGTTATTGAAATAGAGCAATATCATTTGCAGCCTTGGAACAGTCTGGTCCAACTGGAAATAACAGGTCTGACAGATGGTTAAGGATGCTTACTATATCTGTCCTATGAGGAGTCTCGTCTGTGTAACAATTTGTCGGCGTTGTTGAATAGCTTAAGAGTAGACCTAAGGCAGAAAACCAGAGTTGCAGGTGAGATCCTGCAGTCCCTTGAATTATGTGCAGCAGAAAGCCATCGTTGTGGGTATCATTTTTATATTGCACCCTCAGAACAAAGATGTCACTCCACATCGAGAGAGATGCTTAAACAATGTGCGAGTCTGGCTCTGAGTAAGCAATGTCATCTTGATTGGGAGTATGACCTGATGTTTAGGTACACAGAAGCCTTGAGGGAAGTTTTTAAAATAAGTGACATGCTTGGGGACAATATGATCAGAGAAGAAAATTAAGTTTTCTGGAAAATCTGGCTTTACAGCTTACAGTACTGTACATACAGTACTGCGCAAAAGTTTTAGGCACGTGTGAAAAAATGCTGTAAAGTAAGAATGCTTTCAAAAATAGACATGTTAATAGATTATATTTATCAATTAACTAAATGCAAAGTGAGTGAACAGAAGAAAAATCTAAATCAAATCCATATTTGGTGTGACCACCCTTTGTCTTCAAAACAGCATCAAGCATCAATTCTTCTAGGTACACTTGCACACAGTTTTGAAGGAACTTCGGCAGGTAGGTTGGCCCAAACATCTTGGAGAACTAACCACAGTTCTTCTGTGGATTTAGGCAGCGTCAGTTGCTTCTCTCTCTTCATGTAATCCCAGACAGACTCGATGATGTTGAGATCAGGGCTCTGTGGGGGCCATACCATCACTTCCAGGACTCCTTGTTCTTTTTACGCTGAAGATAGTTCTTAATGACTTTCGCTATATGTTTGGGGTCGTTGTCATGCTGCAGAATAAATTTGGGGCCAATCAGATGCCTCCCTGATGGTATTGCATGATGGATAAGTATCTGCCTGTACTTCTCAGCATTGAGGAGACCATTAATTCTGACCAAATCCCCAACTCCATTTGCAGAAATGCAGCCCCAAACTTGCAAGGAACCTCCACCATGCTTCACTGTTGCCTGCAGACACTCATTCGTATGCGCTCTCCAGCCCTTGGCTGAACAAACTGCCTTCTGCTACAGCCAAATATTTCAAATTTTGACTCATCAGTCCAGAGCACCTGCTGCCATTTTTCTGCACCCCAGTTCCTGTGTTTTCGTGCATAGTTGAGTCGCTTGGCCTTGTTTCCACGCCGGAGGTATGGCTTTTGGCTGCAAGTCTTCCATGAAGGCCACATCTGACCAGACTTCTCCGGACAGTAGATGGGTGTACCAGGGTCCCACTGTTTTCTGCCAGTTCTGAGCTGATGGCACTGCTGGACATCTTCCGATTGCGAAGGGAAGTAAGCATGATGTGTCTTTCATCTGCTGCAGTAAGTTTCCTTGGCCGACCACTCGTCTCACGGTCCTCAACGTTGCCCGTTTCTTTGTGCTTCTTCAAAAGAGCTTGGACAGCACATCTGGAAACCCCTGTCTGCCTTGAAATTTCTGCCTGGGAGAGACCTTGCTGATGCAGTATAACTACCTTGTGTCTTGTTGCTGTGCTCAGTCTTGCCATGGTGTATGACTTTTGACAGTAAACTGTCTTCAGCAACCTCACCTTGTTAGCTGAGTTTGGCTGTTCCTCACCCAGTTTTATTCCTCCTACATAGCTGTTTCTGTTTCAGTTAATGATTGTGTTTCAACCTACATATTGAATTGATGATCATTAGCACCTGTTTGGTATAATTGTTTAATCATACACCTGACTATATGCCTACAAAATCCCTGACTTTGTGCAAGTGTACCTAGAAGAATTGATGCTGTTTTGAAGGCAAAGGGTTGTCACACCAAATATGGATTTGATTTAGATTTTTCTTCTGTTCATTCACTTTGCATTTAGTTAATTGATAAATATAATCTATTAACATGTCTATTTTTGAAAGCATTCTTACTTTACAGCATTTTTTCACACCTGCCTAAAACTTTTGCACAGTACTGTACATCTAACATTCCCAGGCTGATTTTAAAGACATCAGAATTGTAATACCAGAGAAATTATTGGCTGATCCTACTTCACCACATGGCAAATTGATTAATCCTACTGGGATTTTGCACACTGGCTTCCCATTCAAATACAAAATGTAACCAGTACCGTATGGTTATTTACCTCTTAAAGATCCAAAACCTGAATAAGATATCAAAGTTGCTCACAGAGCCTGTGACGCAGTCATGGCCTGCCCCCGAGGGCATGAAAGTACTGCGCTCACAGACCCCTGCACCATTTTTCCTTTCAAGACTGACCAGATAGGAGAGCCTGGTTCAGATAAGTACTTGTTGCCTGTCTAATTTCTCACAATTTATTGTGTTTACACAAATATGAAACAATATTGTTATGCTGTGTTAGTTTTACTAATTTCGCGTATATTGTGTTAATTTTTTTCTTGTTTTAAAATACGAGAAGTTTATATTAACTGTTATTGTTTAATTACTGTTTTTTGTGGAGAAAATTCTCTGGTGTCATATATTCCTGTGCTTTTTACAGGTACTACGCGCACAGCTACTGAGCTCAGCAGCGTTGCGCTGGACCAAGATATGTGCTTGTAATGTCATCCATAGTATCTTGCTGCTGTTTTGGTGACTGCGTATGCATCACCATTGCGAAGGCTATAAGTACCTCAAACAAGCAGTCTTTCCTCAGCCTCGTGTGTGGTGCTGACTGAGTCGGCCTAGCCTTGTAGCATTCCAGTCGTTCTGCAATCTTGCCCTTGTGATGGCATTGGTACACTCGCCCATATGGTAATGATTACATTTCGTATTTGAAAGGGAACATTAGGTTATTATCATAACCCTGGTTCCCTGAAATATATCAATGTAACCATTAACCTTCAAGATCGCTGCATCCATGATTGCAGCAGGCTTGAAAGAAAAATGACACGGAGATCTGTGAGCGCAATATTTTTATGCCCTCAGGGGTGGGCCAAGACTGCGTCGCAGGCTCTGCGAGCAGCTTTGATATATCTTATGCAGGTTTTGGATCTTTTAAGAGGTAAATACCCATACAATAATGGTTACATTTCTATTTCAGGGAACCAGGGTTATGATAATAATCTAATGTTATGTTCAAAATGAAGCTAATATTTTTTGATGAACTGTTGCATGTTAAACATTTTACATAGTTTTGATACAAAAAAAACAAAAACGAATACAGCCTTTTATTAGCCCTCATAGGAGGGTGTGTGGTCCAGTGGTTAACCCTTAGTGGTCCATGTATTCAGCTGCCTCAGGCGTCAGGTCCAATTTATTTTCACATGTGCAGTTTATTTTAGACGCTGATTAAAAGTATTTTTTTTTCACAGTAAAACAGGTTTAAAATGCACTGCATATCAACAGGACACTCAGTACTGCATCTCCAGCCCCGCCCCACCCCTTGTTCGGTGTATTTTTCACATACCTCTTCATAGTAGTGCATACTGATTTAAATCATCTCCTGATCACTCGTTTTTATCACCAAACTCCTCAATAATTTTATTACTATAACATCTAAAAAAAGCTCTGCAAATGTCTGTGATATTCTTTGAGCGCTGGATACAGAAGCAGCTGTCTTGTTTGTTTTATGTCCGTGTTATCTGTGTGGTGCCGGGGCTATCTGTATTCATGAGATATGCCCCTTTTTTTTTCGGCTTCTCTCGGCTCCTATCGGTCTCACTCGGCCATTTGAATGGTTTTCTCGGCTTTTTCTGGAGAAAAAACTACTAGAGACCTGTTTTTTACATCTTTTTGATGATGTCGGACAGGGTCCGATATTGGACCGGAAAGGAAAAATTGCAGTGTCGGACCAGGTCCGACATAGGACCGCAAAGGGTTAAAGAAAAGGGCTTGTGACCAGGAGGTCCCCGGTTCAAATCCCGGCTCACTCACTGACTCACTGTGTAACCCTGAGCAAGTCACTTTAACCTCCATTGTGCTTCATCTTTCGGGTGAGACGTTGTAAGTGACTCTGCAACTGATGCATAGTTCACACACCCTAGTCTTTGTAAGTCGCCTTGGATAAAGACATCTGGTAAATAAACAAATAATCATTAAAAAAAAAAAAAAAATTTAATGCAGGACTGATGACTAGTAGATTAAAGGCCAATAACATAAGGTCAAAAATCACATGACTGCTGATGAAATCTAGATGACTGCTGATGAAATCTAGATATTTAATCTGCAAAGCTTTGTCACCTCTTTAATTGAGGTGAGATGTAATCTAATCTATTCTATTTGCAGTTGTGAGGATTTCCTGGTGTCTATGTCAGAAGCATCAATCCCATAATTCCCTGTGCTAACACCTCTTCTCTGACTCGTGGGCAAATTCAAAGGTCTTTTTTGTCAGGGAGAAGGGAGGGGGAGATCACTAGATTTGTATATAATTGAATTAGACCATCAATAGTCTGTTCTGTGCAAAAATAACCTAATAGATGAGTTCATGTACTTTTTTATTTAAACTTTCACATCAGAATATTAGTCCAGATTTAGGCGGGGACATATTTCACTCTGCCATGATTTATGGGTGACTTTAACATCTGGTGTCACAGACCCCAATTATTGTTGGCAAAAGATTTGTGCAATGAGGGTATGTAAAACCAGCCACAAGTCAATCTTCTGTCCAATGAGAGTCACCATTAGCACATTTTAAATCCTAATCATCATTTGCTTCTAGCAGGTGTTAAAATAAGGCATTAGAAATCTGTAATTAAAATTTTCTATTAGGACAAGCCTTAAGCTCTAACTGTACCTGGGGAAACTCTTGCAGAGGTTTGTACTATCTGCCTTTGATATCAAAGGGGAGTTGCTGTGCATTTACTGGCACATTTTGTTGCATTTCTATTCCTCTTAATCCCCACAGTCTTCAAGTGGCTCTTAAAACATTTTAAAGTATTGCTTTTGCAATTCTATATATATATATATATATATATATATATATATATATATATATATATATATATATATATATATATATATATATATATATATATATACACTGTATATATAGTGATACTGAGGCAGCACCATTGGAGGCGGGGGGGGGGAGGAGCCAATTTTAAAATGTGCTGTTACTGCAATGAATTTGAGTTTATTTGTTTTGGGGACTGGTAATTTCATAGTTTTGACTTCTTCCATAACCACAACCATTTCAGAATTACAACTTCATTTATTTGTCACATTATACATGGTTTGCCCACATTTCTAACTCATTTGTTGATCATTACAAACCTATAAAGGATAGTTTGGCAGGTAAGTAGTTTAATACAGTATGTACTTAATGTGCTAATGTTCAGAAAAGTATGAAGAACAGTGATGTTGCAAATATTTGTGAATCTTTGCAAAGTGACACCCACGAAGCTAGCTTTTGGTATGTTATTGTATACAGTATGGCATCTTTTCCCTACTGATGGGTCTTTTAATATTGCTTGTTTCCTTGAAAGAATTTCTAAGAAATGCATTGTTCCTAAATTGTACTATGATCACTTTGCTGTCATCAAGAGTGTGGCACTCCTGCATTTATGTTTTAGGAGGTTATATTTAATTTCTGAAATGTCTCTGAGGGGTGATGCATAATTAATACTGATGAGATGTTAAAGTATAACAATGCCTTCTCTGACTTGCCCTATGTCACTGGTGCTGTAGGTGTTAGAATTTTTTTCTAAGCAAAGGCCTAAAGATTTCCTTCATTTGTATTTATTGCACTTACATGTTTCCATGTTTTTCAGAAACCATCAAAATGTTGTAGAAACTGATTTTTGACATTAGTTTCCTGTTTATACTTCAAAGAAACAGTCCGATATATATATACAGTACTGTGCAAAAGTTTTAGGCAGGTGTGAAAAATGCTGTAAAGTAAGAATGCTTTCAAAAATAGACATGTTAATAGATTATATTTATCAATTAACTAAATGCAAAGTGAGTGAACAGAAGAAAAATCTAAATCAAATCCATATTTGGTGTGACCACCCTTTGCCTTCAAAACAGCATCAATTCTTCTAGGTACACTTGCACAAAGTCAGGGATTTTGTAGGCATATAGTCAGGTGTATGATTAAACAATTATACCAAACAGGTGCTAATGATCATCAATTCAATATGTAGGTTGAAACACAATCATTAACTGAAACAGAAACAGCTGTGTAGGAGGAATAAAACTGGGTGAGGAACAGCCAAATTCAGCTAACAAGGTGAGGTTGCTGAAGACAGTTTACTGTCAAAAGTCATACACCATGGCAAGACTGAGCACAGCAACAAGACACAAGGTAGTTATACTGCATCAGCAAGGTCTCTCCCAGGCAGAAATTTCAAGGCAGACAGGGTTTCCAGATGTGCTGTCCAAGCTCTTTTGAAGAAGCACAAAGAAACAGGCAACGTTGAGGACCGTGAGACGCAGTGGTCGGCCAAGGAAACTTACTGCAGCAGATGAAAGACACATCATGCTTACTTCCCTTCGCAATCGGAAGATGTCCAGCAGTGCCATCAGCTCAGAATTGGCAGAAAACAGTGGGACCCTGGTACACCCATCTACTGTCCGGAGAAGTCTGGTCAGAAGTGGCCTTCATGGAAGACTTATGCCAAAAGCCATACCTCCGACGTGGAAACAAGGCCAAGCGACTCAACTATGCACGAAAACACAGGAACTGGGGTGCAGAAAAATGGCAGCAGGTGCTCTGGACTGATGAGTCAAAATTTGAAATATTTGGCTGTAGCAGAAGGCAGTTTGTTCGCCGAAGGGCTGGACAGCGTACACGAATGAGTGTCTGCAGACAACAGTGAAGCATGGTGGAGGTTCCTTTCAAGTTTGGGGCTGCATTTCTGCAAATGGAGTTGGGGATTTGGTCAGAATTAATGGTCTCCTCAATGCTGAGAAGTACAGGCAGATACTTATCCATCATGCAATACCATCAGGGAGGCATCTGATTGGCCCCAAATTTATTCTGCAGCATGACAACGACCCCAAACATACAGCGAAAGTCATTAAGAACTATCTTCAGCGTAAAGAAGAACAAGGAGTCCTGGAAGTGATGGTATGGCCCCACAGAGCCCTGATCTCAACATCATTGAGTCTGTCTGGGATTACATGAAGAGAGAGAAGCAACTGAGGCTGCCTAAATCCACAGAAGAACTGTGGTTAGTTCTCCAAGATGTTTGGGCCAACCTACCTGACGAGTTCCTTCAAAAACTGTGTGCAAGTGTACCTAGAAGAATTGATGCTGTTTTGAAGGCAAAGGGTGGTCACACCAAATATTGATTTGATGTAGATGTTACTATCATATTGATATATATACTATATAACATGTCATACACACACACACACACATGTAGATATATATATATATATATATACACATACACACACACACACACAGTAGTCCGTTGCCTATCCAACTGCAGAACCAGAGTAAGATAATGAGTCTTGTTTTAAATACCATTATACACACCTGTAACAATTACTATATTCACACAATTATTTTGAGATTTAGCTTTTATTAGGGAGCTCACCTAAATCCCATGTTTAGAAAGATGCAGGGTATTTAATGCTTGAGACAGAGTAGCTGTCTGTCGTGTGGATGTGTACATTTGCTGCTGAGTGACAGACAGGAGATCAAGACAGAGGTTGAAGTTGATCGCCCATGGCAAACAGGATTTATTTACATTTATTTATTTACAGGGTAATTCACTCAGGCTGCAACTGCCAGGATAGTCCTTCAGCCAGGTGAAGTAATGTTGACCAATGCTCCAAATGTGCAGCATTTTCAAGGAAGATTACCTTTTAGAATGACAGGTGCAGGTGATCACATATTTTGTTCTGTAATGGTTGTGCTTTTTTTAAAGGGTGGAAGGGGGGGAAAAACAAAAAAGCAGTACCCCTTTTAGTATTGTAATACTGGGGGGTAATGTGTGTGCATAGAGATGCCTTTTTCATAGGTGTCTGTGCTAAGACAAACAAATGTGAAGCTTTTGAATTAAGTCTCCATCTTGTAAGAGGTTCGATTTCTTCTCAAATAACTAATCATCTTTAGATAAAGTCAATCAAAAATAGTTTATTCAGGAATCAAAATGCAAACAGGAACAAAGCAAATCAAATGCGATACATCAGTGATCTCACATACAAGTCTCAGTTAATGGTGTTCTGAGCTGGCATCAGTGTAGATGCTATTTACATGTGAGCTGAGCTTTAATGGCATCAGCGATGTTAGCTTTTTTTCTGAGCTGACATGGCACAGAGATGCAAGTTTCTGAGCTGGCATCAGTGTAGAGGTTAGTTTCTGAGCTGAGCCAAGACGTTACTTCATACAGCACAGATAAAGCTAGCTTATGTAATTTCCTTGTCCAAATGTGGTCATTTCCCTAGCATGGTGTGAGACAAAGCACATTACAAGGTAACATTTGTGTTTCTTCTTCACTTTACCAATGTCATCAGAAACCCAGATAACAAGAAGTTACATTTAAAAACAATGATATGAGTTTTGCTGAATTCTCACAGGCAGCATAGCGCTATACCTATGCATCACAAGGTCGAATGACAGGACTGGTGATTGCAAACTACTGATGTGCACCAGCTATATACAGCTTAATTTTAAGAGTTCATTAACTCTGCGTTGATTCAGAGCTTGCATTAAACAGGAAAATCACACAATGTTTACACACAGTTTCAACGATTTCTTTACCATTTAAATGGAAAGCATAATGGAAAGGAACAAAGGCTGATGAAACAATAAGAGCTTGTGCCATTTAACTGGAACAATGTCTACACTGCCCCACGCAAGTTGCGTGTTTATCAGAAAAAGCCTACGTGTTTTAGGTGTGTGTTATGTGTTCTGTGACACTTAACTAAATTTATAGCATGCCAATTTTAACAAAAGTAAGTTAGAACCGGTTTTAATTGGTTTAATTATGGTTTGTACATCAGCTCAAAACCAGATTATTAAGCAGAAACAAAGGTTTTATCATCCTTCCAAGGTCACAGCTGCATACTCCCTACATGGGTGGATTTCGGGCCATGTGCCAAGCAACAGAGCTACAAAGTCAGGGCAATATATAGGCAAAAATCCTTGAACCCTGGACACAGCTACAAATGCCAAAGGTTCAAACATGCTTACCTGAGCAGCGTGACGGGCCTGTCTTAGGTTGTCTGATCTTTAAATATCTGATCTTACCCGTCCTGGGAGCCTTCCGTCACATACATTTTACCCAGTCTTTACCTGACAGACACCCGTGAGTTACATAACTTACAGCAAGTGTTTCAGCTGTCACTGTATGAGCAAACCCATTGTTGCCAATGGCCCCTTTCTATTTTAAGTGAGATCCAAACTATTTCCTGATCCAGAAACATGGTGTTGTGGGACATATTCCCTGAATGAAACTGTGTATCTTGAGAAACAGGCTAAACTGCTGTGTCATGAAGGGGGGCCTCTGGCTTGCAGACTGGTTTGCTGAACTATGTGACCTACCGATTAGAGGACAGGCGCCTGAACTGGATTAGGCTGAGCAGACAGTTGAATTATGTACAGATAATTCACACGTGCAACAACAATCGTTTTGATGCAAGGAAGACATAAACTAGCGATGTCCCAGTTGAAAAGGACATTTAAAACATCAAAGGACTGAGTTTAAAAAAGGCAAGCTACACAAATGATCTCATGAAATGTTGCGTAGCTACAAGATTCAGCGAAGAGGACAGAGCGGACGGGCGCTGTTGTGGATCCTATACCGAGGACTGAAGACTTTGTTGCAGCTGTTTGTTGATTCTATCGAGAATTGCAAGCTTTGTTGCCGAGTTGATCCGATATAGGATTGAAGACTTTGTTGCGAAGAGGAGAGTTTTTGTACTGGACACTTCAACAGATTGAGTTTCCAAGCTAGCAGACCAAAAGTCTAAGCTTCAAGGAACTGTGGCGTATAATTCCAGTTGCATTTTCCTTTCATGGAACTAAATTAATTAATTGTAACACAGTAACATAGAACTGAACTGTTTAATTATTTGAAATAATGTTTAGTGAAACTTGAAGTAACTAAGTAATCTACCTCATATTGTTGTATGAAGAATTTCTTTAAAAGTAAACTTGCAATATACTTAATCTATGTGCCATTAATAAGCTTAATGTGATATATGTGAGGCTGTGATTGTACGTGGGCATGTGTGTAAGCAAGCTACTACGTCACAGCTTGCTCCAGAGCTGCAGTTTGTGTGTCGTATTTCAATTGCCTGCTAGCAAGCATTAATGTAGTGAGAGCTTTTTTAATTGTGTTTGTGCTTAGAGACTAAGATTTACTTTCTAACTTTTCTGATTTCTGTTTATTATTTGTGTACTTAATAAAATACTACTATTGATTAAACATTCCTTGTGTCTACGTGTGAATGTGTGTTCATAGCAAATCCTCGATCTTTGTAACACGTCAATTAAATATTGTTAGTAAGAGAACTAATCAACCCAGATAAACCATTAAATTATCAATTATTGAATTGTTCCTACATTAACTGGTGACCCCGATGTGATCAGATTGATTTAGCTCAGTAAGTGCCGGATTTATGAACATACAGACACAAAGAATTAAACTTGGAATTGAATTTGTAGTAGTTGGTTTTTCCCTTCCAATGGCGTATAACAAACTAGGTTGGAATCGAAAACCAGAGTGCTGTACAGTAGTTGCTTTTCCCTTCTAACAGCTTATAACAGCGTTGTTAGAACAGAAACTCACAGAGCAGTAAAGTAATCATTCTGCAAACCACATTTATCAAATATTGATTGCTGCAGTGTTTGATTTCTTGTGTATTTAACAGTGTATAACCGCAGGCTGTTTAATTTTGACTTGCACCATGTTAGAAAGCATAGCCAGGTCTGTAGTTTCAGATTCAGACACTGATGCCAGGGTGGAGATGCCTAAATTGGAAGTTGCTTCTGAGCAGGGGCTATATGAATATGTGGTAGAGGTGATTAAACAGGATACTCCGGGGGCTCGCGATCCAGGGGATCTTGTCGTTTCTCCCACAAAGTTGAATCGCAGGAGGACTCAGGAAAATGTGTTTCAGCAACTTAGTTAAGGCAGTGAGACTTATCAGTGCAATTGCTACTATAGTGTGCCTGTTGATTTAAGAGGTTGGACTTGGCACAGGACAAATGTCAGGTCTTGATATATATATATATATATATATATATATATATATATATATATATATATATATATATATATATATATATATAACCTATTCTTCAGACCAAGGGGTGTTGTGACAGTACCATGAGTCTTGTACTTGATTAATAGAAACAGTAGTTGAAATTGGGATACTCAAATGCTTGGAAAGCTTCTTGTATCCTTCTCCAGGTTTATGACAATAAATCATTTTCTGATAGCTGTTAAAATAGCTCTTTACTTTTATCCATATTGACTTATTGGTAGTGACAGCAATCATCCGATGCCTGACCCTTTTATACTCGCTAAGAATGTTCATCAACAATCCAGCATTTTCTAGACTTTTCAAGAATTAGGTTCTGCATTATCATATTGAAATGAACCTAGCACCTTGTAGACAATTATCATAGCATCAAAGGGTATGAATAGTTTTGATTAAGCATTTTTGGAGTTTGTAAAAAATTGCTGAAATAAATAATTTTTTGCTTCAAAAGATTTTTCCTATAATTCTTTGTTTTCAAGAAATTATAAATTTCCATTGGGGTATGTAAAGTTTTGACTACAAGTGTGTGTATGTGTGTGTGTATGTGTGTGTGTGTGTATATATATATATATATATGTATGTGTGTGTGTGTGTGTGTGTGCCAAGTGATCACATTTGCTACAATGTCTTATGAACTGTTTAGAACCAGATTTGTAACTTAAGAATGGCAATTGATTGTCTGCAGGAAAACAGATTCTTAGCAGATTAAGGGATACTTGTATGTGTTCCTTTTCAGTCAAGCTTCTCCGAATCAATAGGAAATGAGTATATTTGAATTGAGTTAGTAAAGGCAAATGTAAATGAGCAGCTTCATCCGTGGAAAACATGCTTCAAACTAACCACTTCAAATCCCTGAAGCCATTCTGTCCATAAGTAGTCTTGGATACCACACCAGCAAGCAGCTAATCAATACATTTGACAGCTGCTTGGTGAGTAATCAATATCTGCTGGATTTAGAGCTCTTTAAGATTCTAGAATTAGCTGAACAGTTTCCCCAGTGTTCCCTGGAGCTGTGAGCTCTGCTACTTGGTTTGACTCTGCTGCTTTATTATAAAAGTGGTGCAAAAAATGCAACTAGTGCAATTTTAACTGGAATAACATATTCCAATACATACTTGAAAAATAAGTGTGCATTGCTGTCTTAATTTCAGAATACCAGCTTGTCGGAATTTTGTGAAGAATCCAGATTAATCCCTGTGCGTCATTTAGCACCTCGGTTTTCTGCACTGCCTTGTTTCTAGAATTCTGAAGGGAAGCTTGGCAAGCTGGAAAAGATTAACATGTAATGAACAGAGTATGAAATGTAATTTGATCAGCAATCTATTTTATATGTATGCAGATAAATGGGGCTTTCATTTAACACCATGTCTGAGGCAATATGCAGTTGCAGACACGTCTCAATTCTAAACAAAATATTGAAAATTTGAGACAGACGTTAAAGGCAGCAAGAAGATGTATTTGCAATTGTTTTTGCTGTCTGATTCTATTAATGTTTTTCCCATTACCGTAAATCTTGGTTTAAGCCGAAGATGGAATCTTTTACAGACTAATAAGGAAAGGAGATGTGCTGTACAATGTAATATGACAAAGACTAGAGACAAGGTGAGTTTTAGTGAATATTAAAGTTCAAAAACATTCTGGATCCAGTACAAATAAGTTTGAAAAAAGAAATGACAAAATCCAATTACTTTATATAAAATGACTACAGTTCCTTCTAATGAGAGCAAAGACTTGGTTTGGTTGTTTAATAATGCCTTATGAGCAAATTGCAAATTACTTTGTGTAGGGGGAAATAGGCAAAAGTGAAAAAGTATTCTTTAATATCTTACCGACTAAAAAGTGACATCTCAGTTAAATTAGCATGCAGAATTGATGTTTGCAGGGCTTATTCTTTTTCAAAAAAGATGACCTTTGTGAAATCATAATCATTTGATTTTCTGCATTTCTGCATATTTTTGACACTGAATGTTATCAGATCTTCAACCAAAGCCTAATATTAGATAAAAGGGACCCTGAGTGAACAAAACACAAAAATTTGATATACTGTATTTCATTTATTTCTTAAAGAAAATTGTGCAACACCCAATGCCTCCATGTGAAAAAGTAATCGCCCCCTTAGACTCAATAACTGGTTACGCTTTAGCAGCAATAACTGTAACCAAACGCTTCCTGTAGTTATTGATTAGTCTCTCACAGCACCGTGGAGGAATTTTGGCCCACTCCTCCATGCAGAACTGCTTCAACTCAGTGACATTTGTGGGTTTTCGAGCATGAACTGCTCGTTTCAGGTCCTGGCACAACATCTCAATGGGGTTTAGGTCTGGACTTTGACTAGGCCATTCTAAAACTTTAAATTTCTTGTTATTCAACCATTCTGATGTAGACTTGCTTGTGTGTTTCGGATCATTGTCTTGCTGCATGACCCAGCTGCGCTTCAGCTTCAGCTCACGGACGGATGGCCTGACATTCTCCTGTAGAATTCTCGCATACAGAGCAGAATTCATGGTTCCTTCAATGATGGCAAGGCGTCCAGGTCCTGATGCAGCAAAGCATCCCCAAACCATGACACTTCCACCACCATGCTTGACCGCTGGTTTGAGGTTCTTACTGTGGAATGCAGTGTTTGGTTTTCGCCAGACATAACAGGGCCCGTGTCGGCCAAAAAGTTCCACTTTTGACTCATCTGTCTATAGAGCATTGTTCCAGAACTCTTGAGGATCATCCAGGTGCTTTTTGGCAAACTTGAGACGAGCATTCATGTTCTTGGTGAGCAATGGTTTCCGCCTTGCTACTCTGCCATGAATCCCATGAATCCCATTTTTGCCCGGTATCTTTCTGATGGTGGAGTCATGAACACTGACCTTAGCCGACTGACCTTTGTAACTCTTTCCAGACTGTTAGGCATCAACAACTTTTTCCCGGAGGTCTTCAAGAATTTCTTTTGTTCGTGGCATGATGTGCCTCAAGAACCTGTGTGCTGGCAACTTCACTCTGATGGTAAGGGCCAAAGTTAGTCAGATATATATTGGCCAGGCTGGCGCAAATCAGGCCTGGTTGTTAACCAAAGTACTCTCTAACAGCTGACCCTAATTATCCCTTTAATTGGGTTGAGTTAAGGGGGGGGGGGCGGCGGCGGCAATAACTTTCACACCTGAAGATTGCATGTTTGATTACCTTGCACACCAAACAAATGAAAGAAGCACCAAACTTTGGTGTCATTTTTTCTCTCAGACTCTCTCTATATACTACTACAACCCACAACAAAATCTGACCAAATACAATGTGAAAAATGTGTAAAAATGCAGAAAATCAGACAGGGGGTAAATGCTTTTCACGGCACTGTACATACTGACAGATTGCTATAACCTGGGTCTTGGGACACACAATATGAGCATTGTAACTGAAGAGCTTTATAAAAGGGGAGGGAGGGAGGGGGGTGCCATGGGAAAAAACACACATCTGAATAAAATACAAAATAATATAGTGTCATGTGATCTGTTCAGTGTGTTATGTAAATAAATCCTGTGCGCCTGGGCCATATCAACTTCAACCTCCATCTCAATCTCCTGTCTGTCGCTCAGCAGCGAATGCATGCACCCACATGGCAGACAGCTACTCTGTCACAAGCATTAATACCCTGTATCTTCCTAAACAAGGGATTTAGGGGAGCCCCCTAATAAAAGCTGAATCTCAAAACAATAATTGGGTGAGTATAGTAATTGTTAGAGCTGTGTATAATGGTATTTAAACAGGATTCATTTATCCGCCTTTTTACATATCTGCCCTTACTCTGGTCCCATCGCGATGGATTACTGTGTGTGTGTTTTAAATGATGTCTCAATCCTAGAATTCTAGGTGATGCAAAACTTTAGCCATAGCTGTAGGCTTTATTACAAAATATGAAGCTGCTTGTGTATGCCAGTCTTTTTGCAAGACTCAATTTAACCCTTTACGGTCCATTTATTCAGCGCATCTCAGGCGCATCAGGTCCAATTTATTTTCACACGCACAGTTTATTTTAGACACGCTGTTTAAAAGTATTTTTTTTCACAGTAAAACAGGTTTAAAAGGCACTGCATATCAACAGGACACTCAGTACTGCATTTCCAGCCCCGACCCACCCCTTGTTCGCTGTTTTTTTCACATACCTCTTGATAGTAGTGCATACCGATAAATCATCTCCCGATCACTCGTTTTATCACTAAACTCCTCAATAATGCGATCCACGTCATTATTTTATGACTATAACATCTAAAAAAAGCTCTGCCAATGTCTGTGATATTCTTTGAGTGCTGGATGCAGAAGCAGCTATCTTGTTTGTTTTATGTCCGTGTTATCTATGTGATGCCGGGGCTATCTGTATTCATGAGATACGCCCCTTTTTTTTCAGCTTCTCTCGGCTCCTATCGATCTCACGGCCATTGAATGGTTTTTTTTCTGCTTTTTCCGGAGAAAAGACGACTAGATACCTGTTTTTTGCGTCTTTTTGATGATGTCGGACAGGGTCTGACATTGGACCGGAAAGGGAAAATTGCAATGTCGGACCAGGTCCGACATAGGACCACAAAGGGTTAAAAGCATGTTTAGTATTGTCAAAGAAATTTAGTTCAAGCAAGAGCAAGCAGCTATGTTACTGTTTTTGGATACTTCATTGCAAGGTCATACAGTATGACAAAAGTGCTTAAAGTATAATCTGTAGAAAGCCAAGCTGCTATAGTACGAGCCAGTAAAAAGAACAGGATGCAGGACTGCAGGTATCGGGATTGTATTTGTTTTCATCTTTTCAAAATAAATATTTTAGTTTACCACACTTTGTAATCTATAAATCTCAGTGACTCAAAATGAAAGGCATCTGTGCATCTCATCAGCCCCCACCCCACCCCACCCCACCCCACCCCACCCCACAGGGCCAGTGCTAAGCAACTTGCCACCCTAGGCAAAGCATGGCACCCTTATATCAGTCAGGTAATGATTATTTTATTTATGTTTTTGATTCAGCTTGTATTGTGCAGTCGCTCGGTGTGCTCGTATATTATTATTATTACTTGTTTATTTAGCAGATGCCTTTTTCCAAGGCGACTTACAGAGACTAGGGTGTGTGAACTATGCATCAGAGTCACTTACAATTACGTCTCACCCGAAAGACGGAGCACAAGGAGGTTAAGTGACTTGCTCAGGGTCACACAATGAGTCAGTGGCTGAGGTGGGATTTGAACCGGGGATCTCCCGATTACAAGCCCCTTTTCTTTAACCACTAGACCACACAGCCTCCTATTAACCTGGTTTCTGTTTTGATTGTACGGACCATGTACAGATTTTAAATTGGGATTTTTATGGGATTTTAAAGTGACCGTTTCATAACTAATATCGTCATCATTTTAAACTGTATGAAACGAAATGTACTGGTTGAAAATTAATGTTTTGGCAAAAGCATTAACATTCCTTTTGATATTGCAAATTAGCTTTTTCTTGCTTAACAACTATTCTACAGAAGAACACAACACTATAGGGAAATAGCCGACCATTTTAAAACAGTAGGTTGTGGGGCAGATACTAATGTTGTAATAAGCTAAGCAGACAAAAAAGGATATAACTTTTTAATTTACGTAGCACACGTTATGGATCACAATTTAACATTAATCTGTGCTGACAAACATGGGCACCTAACCCATGGGGCAGAAGGGACACTTTGAATACTGGGGGGGGGGGGGTCAAACTATATTTTGCCCCTCCACTTTTTTCATTCATTTGTATAGATAAATAAAGATATACACACCCACACACACACACACACACACATATATACATTTATTTATTACTATTGTGGCAGGGCAGATCCCTCCCTGTCAATAATGTGTGTATTTTGGTGGTGGTTGGCAGGAATGGGGTTATCCCCAGCCTACCAAAATATATGTGAGAATGTGGCTGCTCTTTAAGGAGGCAATTTGGTGCTAAAAGAGAACCTGATGCTCTATTAGGGAGTGGCTTGCCAGGGAGCTGGGAACAGAAAGGAGTTCTGTGTGTAGAGTAATGAAGGTACTGTGGGTTTAGAGAAGAAAACCAGCCTGGTTAAAATAAAGAGCGGTTTTGATAAGGAACTTGTGCTTAGCCTAGGTCTCCAATTGGAGATAGGCTTTTTTTTCTGTTTTGTTTTGTTTTATTGTGAAGAGTTCAGTGTGGAGGTTTTTTGTTCAGACTCTTATGATGTTCTTGTGTTGCGTGAATAATAATTGTACAGGAAAAGCGCAAAAAAATAGTTTCTGTGTCTGGGTCACACATTTGAAGGGTGCAAACCTAACCTTGGCCGAAGGCCTTTGCTGCAATATATATTGTTTCACACTAGCCAGTGCCAGTGTGAAAGGGGCTTTAGCTAGCAATGTCTGACAAAACGTGAAAAACCGCAGCATCGAGCACTACATTTAAAACAGCCGGAATATTTTAATTTTGTAAATACATATGTCAATATATCTATCAATAAACAAGCCAAATTATAACATTTTGTACATGTTATTCTTTGTGTTTGTTTAGCACTTCCCTTTAATAAGCTGCATATTGGAATTATAGGTACTGTATAGCATTTTGCAGATATACCACTGGTGCTAAATAAATGCTCAGTTAGTAAATCATCTACATTTTATGTTGAAACACCTGCCTAATTTGAAAAGATTGAACAGTAAAAATGGGTTACCTAGAACTACTTAGCAAATAAAAAATAAAAAAAAGTCTTGCTACGCTGCTAGGCAGTTCTTCTTTACTGCCCCCCACTTTTAGGCGCCCATGCTGACAAATTATCTAATGTGTTGGGAAACAAAAGTTTATCTAAGGTGGAAACAGAAGTATTTACACTCCCAATGTACTGTACGTTTTGAAAATACAAACTTGTACAAAAACTTAGCAGAGAGAGCACCGCAGACGCCAACTACTACCTTCCCCAATACTGTCAGTCTAATTACACACAGCACTGTAATTAATCTAACCGCTAGAATACTTGCACAAGTCCCAATGCATAACTTTTTTCTTTTTTCTTCAGAGTAAGCACTTATTAGGAAACATGAAGGCAGAAAACGATGTATGCGCAGCAAATAGACAAACACGAAATACAGTACTTCACAAGTTTAGCATTATTATTATTAATACATGTCTCGGTTATAATTGAGATACACGAATGGCTTATCACTGATCCATTGAATAACCCTACTCACCTGTCTGTTAAATGCATTGGTGATGAGAGTCTGTAAACAATCTGCCTCAGCCTGTCCCGGTGTTATGCCAAGTAGTCTTCGGAAGAAGTGCCGTCTGGTCACCCTAGTAATACCGACTTAATGGGTAAGTAGGAAGATTTGAATGTGATGATAGTAGTTTAGCTAGTCGTTTAAAAAAGTACGTAAAAATAAAATTACCGCTAAATTCAGCTCATGTCCAGTTTCCATTTAAATAGTATTACATGTCTTTTACAGGTTAGTAATATTGGCAGTGTCATGTGATAGGAAAAATTCAGATTTTTGTATTGATTTGATTCGGGACTTGGAGACCGGAATTGAACACATTTTATTACCATTGGTATTTACTGTCAAAATACTATAAATTCACATGTGTTTAGATTATTAACTTTATTAAAATTCTTGTTCTGACACTGAACATCAGTGCCTGGCTAGTACTTCTTGAAACTTTACGTCTCTATTATGGATGACATAAGTTAGTCATAAAGCAATTTTTTCTATAGAACAGCATAATAGATAGAAAAAATGCAATTTACTATTAATCACTCCATACCGTGCGAAAGAGCGTGTTTGGATGGGATTTTTCAGTGCAATGTCAGAGTTACTGTGGTGCCAAACGTCAATGGAGCAGTGTTTCACACTTAATGCAGATTCCTTGCTTTTTTTTTTTTTTTTTTTAAACTTGCCACCCTAGGCGACTGTCTAGTTTGCTTAGGCCTTGCTCCGGGCCTGCACACACACACACATAATTTAAAGATTATCAACTTGTTTAGAAGTGTCTTTATTTGGTTAAGTTTGCTTAAACTGACAGATACTGGGCTTCAAACTAAAGGTTTTATTAAAAAAGGGAGATTTAATAAAGTAATATAGTATAAATAAAATATCAAGTGTTGGAGAGTAAATGATGTTTGATTTGAATTATATGGTGCATGACCTGCTTTATGAATTAAATGCAGATTGGCATACAAAGCTCTAAATAATTAAACACTTTAATAATTTGCGACATCTACTGTACAGGAATTGTAGGAAATTACACTTCATGAAAATTACTTTTGTCTAACAGGCCTATGTTTCGGCAGCCAATAAAATGTATTTAACAAATTATACTTGACTTAATTTTATCCACACATGCTTGGCTGCTTTCTTTGTTTTGTTAGAAGGAATTGAATTTAGTGTGCAAGAGTTTTATTACATGGAACTGGCAGAGATTTTCTTAAAAGCATGTTTAAATACATTGGTGGCCCCAAGTGGAGTGACAGGTTTGCTTATTAAAAGTAATTTTAGTTTTTACTTAAGTATCTTTCATACGGTTTCTTTAATGGGCCATGTCCTTACACCATCTGCGAACACCATATGCAGAATAACATCACACAAGTGTTTGTGTGTGTGTTTTCTTTTCTTGATGGTGACTGTCATCTTTTGAATGGCACAAACTGAGCATCATTTATTTATTATAATTGGAGGTATATTAAGGATGCGACATTTGCTTTTTTATATAACCTTTTCTTTCCCTGGGACTCTTATTGGTTGTTGGTATTTTGGAGGGAATAGTCATAGAGTAGGCAGCACCTCAAAGAATTTTTTTTTTTTTTTAAACAAATCAAACAAAAGCATGATGTTTACAGCACATTGATAGTGAGACTATTCATAAAATGTTAACTATGTTGACATTCAGGAAAAGATTATACATTGAACCATTAGTCTCATAAATGTGTTTTACGTGATATGTGACAACTGCCTAATATACTATATTTGAGTGAATAAAGTGTATGTGTACAGTTGGCAAGATGTGATGTGCAGATAACTAATCTGTTTCCAGTGTGTGTCCCAGGAATATAGTGGTGCACTGGGGTATTTGAAACCACTGTTAACTAATGCAGACTATCATTAATCTGTACACGTTTGGAGAGCAGCCCTCTGACCTTTCCACCTCTGTAGAAATTAGGAAGATGATGTGACGTTTTTGAGTGCCTGTTTATATATATATATATATATATATATATATATATATATATATATATATATATATATATATATATATATATATATATACACTACCGTTCAAAAGTTTGGGGTCACTTAGAAATTTCCTTGTTTTCCATGAAAACATACATGAAATGAGTTTGAATAGGAAATATAGCAAAATGAATAGGAAATATAGTCATTGACAAGGTTAGAAATAATGATTTTTAATTGAAATAATAATTGTGTCCTTCAAACTTTGCTTTCGTCAAAGAATCCTCTATTTGCAGCAATTACAGCCTTGCAGACCTTTGGCATACTAGTTGTCAATTTGTTGAGGTAATCTGAAAAGATTTCACCCCATGATTCCTGAAGCACCTCCCACAAGTTGGATTGGCTTGATGGGCACTTCTTACGTACAATACGGTCAAGTTGCTCCCACAACAGCTCAATAGGGTTGAGATCCGGTGACTGTGCTGGCCACTCCATTATAGACAGAATACCAGCTGACTGCTTCTTCCTTAAATAGTTCTTGCATAGTTTGGAGCTGTGCTTTGGGTCATTGTCCTGTTGTAGGAGGAAATTGGCTCCAATCAGCGCCGATCCACAGGGTATGGCATGGCGTTGCAAAATGGAGTGATAGCCTTCCTTCTTCAAGATCCCTTTTACCCTGTACAAATCTCCCACTTTACCACCACCAAAGCACCCCCAGACCATCACATTGCCTCCACCATGCTTGACAGATGGCGTCAAGCACTCCTCCAGCATCTTTTCATTTGGTCTGCGTCTCACGAATGTTCTTCTTTGTGATCCGAACACCTCAAACTTAGATTCGATCTGTCCATAACACTTTTTCCAATCTTCCTCTGTCCAGTGTCTGTGTTCTTTTGCCCATCTTAATCTTTTTCTTTTTATTGGCCAGTCTGAGATATGGCTTTTTCTTTGCAACTCTGCCTAGAAGGCCAGCATCCCGAGTCGCCTCTTCACTGTTGACGTTGAGACTGGTGTTTTATGGGTACTATTTAATGAAGCTGCCAGTTGAGGACCTGTGAGGCGTCTGTTTCTCAAACTAGACACTCTAATGTATTTGTCCTCTTGCTCAGTTGTGCACCGGGCCTCCCACTCCTCTTTCTATTCTGGTTAGAGCCAGTTTGCGCTGTTCTGTGAAGGGAGTAGTACACAGCGTTGTACTGAGATCTTCAGTTTCTTGGCAATTTCTCGCATGGAATAGCCTTCATTTCTCAGAACAAGAATAGACTGATGAGTTTCAGAAGAAAGTTCTTTGTTTCTGGCCATTTTGAGCCTGTAATCAAACCCACAATTGCTGATGCTCCAGATACTCAACTAGTCTAAAGAAGGCCAGTTTTATTGCTTCTTTAATCAGCACAACAGTTTTCAGCTGTGCTAACATAATTGCAAAAGGGTTTTCTAATGATCAATTAGCCTTTTAAAATGATAAACTTGGATTAGCAAACACAACGTGCCATTGGAACACAGGACTGATGGTTGCTGATAATGGGCCTCTGTAAGCCTATGTAGATATTCCATTACAAATCAGCCGTTTCCAGCTACAATAGTCATTTACAACATTAACAATGTCTACACTGTATTTCTGATCAATTTGATGTTATTTTGATGGACAAAAACAAGGAAATTTCTAAGTGACCCCAAACTTTTGAACGGTAGTGTGTGTGTGTATATATATATATATATATATATATATATATATATATATATATATATATATATATATATATATATATATATATATATATATACTGTGCAAAAGTTTTAGGCAGGTGTGAAAAAATGCTGTAAAGTAAGAATGCTTTCAAAAATAGACATGTTAATAGATTATATTTATCAATTGACTAAATGCAAAGTGAGTGAACAGAAGAAAAATCTAAATCAAATCCATATTTGGTGTGACCACCCTTTGCCTTCAAAACAGCATCAATTCTTCTAGGTACACTTGCACAAAGTCAGGGATTTTGTAGGCATATAGTCAGGTGTATGATTAAACAATTATACCAAACAGGTGCTAATGATCATCAATTCAATATGTAGGTTGAAACACAATCATTAACTGAAACAGAAACAGCTGTGTAGGAGGAATAAAACTGGGTGAGGAACAGCCAAACTCAGCTAACAAGGTGAGGTTGCTGAAGACAGTTTACTGTCAAAAGTCATACACCATGGCAAGACTGAGCACAGCAACAAGACACAAGGTAGTTATACTGCATCAGCAAGGTCTCTCCCAGGCAGAAATTTCAAGGCAGACAGGGGTTTCCAGATGTGCTGTCCAAGCTCTTTTGAAGAAGCACAAAGAAACGGTCAACGTTGAGGACCGTGAGACGCAGTGGTCGGCCAAGGAAATTTACTGCAGCAGATGAAAGACACATCATGCTTACTTCCCTTCGCAATCGGAAGATGTCCAGCAGTGCCGTCAGCTCAGAATTGGCAGAAAACAGTGGGACCCTGGTACACCCATCTACTGTCCGGAGAAGTCTGGTCAGAAGTGGCCTTCATGGAAGATGGCCAAAAAGCCATACCTCCGACGTGGAAACAAGGCCAAGCGACTCAACTATGCATGAAAACACAGGAACTGGGGTGCAGAAAAATGGCAGCAGGTGCTCTGGACTGATGAGTCAAAATTTGAAATATTTGGCTGTAGCAGAAGGCAGTTTGTTCGCGAAGGGCTGGAGAGCGTATACCGAATGAGTGTCTGCAGGCAACAGTGAAGCATGGTGGAGGTTCCTTGCAAGTTTGGGGCTGCATTTCTGCAAATGGAGTTGGGGATTTGGTCAGAATTAATGGTCTCCTCAATGCTGAGAAGTACAGGCAGATACTTATCCATCATGCAATACCATCAGGGAGGCATCTGATTGGCCTCAAATTTATTCTGCAGCATGACAACGACCCCAAACATACAGCGAAAGTCATTAAGAACTATCTTCAGCGTAAAGAAGAACAAGGAGTCCTGGAAGTGATGGTATGGCCCCCACAGAGCCCTGATCTCAACATCATCGAGTCTGTCTGGGATTACATGAAGAGAGAGAAGCAACTGAGGCTGCCTAAATCCACAGAAGAACTGTGGTTAGTTCTCCAAGATGTTTGGGCCAACCTACCTGCGAGGTTCCTTCAAAACTGTGTGCAAGTGTACCTAGAAGAATTGATGCTTGATGCTGTTTTGAAGGCAAAGGGTGGTCACACCAAATATGGATTTGATTTAGATTTTTCTTCTGTTCACTCACTTTGCATTTAGTTAATTGATAAATATAATCTATTAACATGTCTATTTTTGAAAGCATTCTTACTTTACAGCATTTTTTCACACCTGCCTAAAACTTTTGCACAGTATATATATATATATATATATATATATATATATATATATATATATATATATATATATATATATATATATATATATATATATATATATAATATGGGACTAAGACTGGTTATTGTTCTCCCATCTTCTGCAATTTGCTTTTAATGTGTTCATGAACGATATGGACCATTTTTGTGCCCCTTTACAGTAATATTTTGTCAGTCCCCTGTTTTACACTGTAAATATTTAATGCTTTATCAGACTGATTATTTAAGTGCGTTTTCCTTTGTTGGGACATTAAACCTATGTAGCTGTGTAATCAAACCAGTTTTGCCCTGTGTGTTCCCAGACTTACAGTACAGTATGCATATTTTTTTTTTAACAACTTTTAATACATCTGAGGAAAAAGCAATCAACAGTCAGATAAAAAAAATAAAAAAAACACCATCTATTGAAGAGTTGTATAATTGTGTTAAGCTATCCTGATATGTGTTAGCTGGGGGAAAAGCATGTTTCACCTTTTTTTTTTTTTTTTTTTTAATAAAGCCACAGAAGAAGGAAGAGAAGCAGATAGATAGCAGAGTGAGTCCTCTGAAAACTGCAGAACCTGCTATTGATCTTTTAGGACTAGGTAAGTAATGAATAATACCTTGTTCCAGATTTTCTAGCAGCATCATGGCTACGAGACCTTTGTTGGAAGAAAACTAAGAGCCTTATTCTCCTTGTGCCTACAGCTATTAAGTAAGCCTGAAATGGCATCAGTGGGAATTATGAAACCCAGACTAAAGTAGTACCACATCCAGAGGTCTCTCTCTCTCTCTCCTCTGTCATTCAGAAAAATATACTGGTAATGAACTCCTTGGAGAGAGAGAGAGCAGCAATCAAATAAAATAAGGCACACCCACAGTGTGCCTTATTTTAGTCAAAGGCACATCCTGTTATTTAACCCCCCTGCCCCTCCACACACACACAGAAAAGCATAAAATGCATCCTAAGGAAGGCCTTCCTATTTGACAGATTATTGCAGTGTCTGTATCTTATGAAGTGTGATTTGATTTATATAAATAAACAAAGACTATATATAATGCAGCCTTTGTTTTGTAGCTGACAGATGGCAATATGTTTGACTTTTAGCAAACAAGATTTGACTCATGCAAGGGTCTGTCCTACTTTCATCTTTTAGGTTGTCAGCTATAGTGCACTCTTTTTTTTTCCTTCGAGAATGGCAAGGAAGGCAGCCATCTGTTTTACAGTCGGCTCTGAAATACACTATATTGAGAAAATACAGCAACTGACTCCACAAGGACTTAATTATAATTGTTTGTCCTAAGGCAGATTTGTGGTTGTTGTAGCATTCCAGAAAGCAAGTCATTTCATCATATTTTGTTATCAGTCTGCCAATAGATTAGGGAATGTGTTTGATGCCAAATATCATTGACTTTCAACTCAGTTTTTGACAGGTTGATTTCCTAAAACATACTGAAAAATAACACCCAGTTTTTTTTTTTGGTTTGTTTTGTTTTTTCACTTGACGAACCTACTGTAAAGAATTAAACTGTTCAATGTCTACCGTATAATCCTCAAGGATTTAAAAGTAATTTTTGGTTTTGATTTCTCAAACCACATATTTTATCCCTTCGAAGATTAGGTATTAGAAAACCTAAATCCATCTTCATCTTTTACTTACAGGATTCAGTGTTGATGTGAGAAACATGCGAATCAGATCTGGGTCAATATTTACTGTGCCATTCCCATTAAGAGCGATTATGCTTTCTATATTATATTATTCAGTCCAAATGATTTTCTTTTACACAATTATTAAAAATGTTTAATAAAAAAGTTTTTTTTTTGTTTTTTTTTAACATCAAGAATGTGTTTGTTTTTTTAATATCCACTATTGAGAATTAAGAATGTACTGTAGGACACATGTAAAAATAAATGTTTTACCTTAAGTGTATAACATCAGCATACAACTTCAATAAATCAAATAAGTCACCAATAAATTAGGCCATCACTTGAGTTTAGGGTTTGGTTTTCAAAAGGGTTTTAAATTGATCCCATCTGTGATTTAAATGAAGTTTGATCCCCCTGCTGTCTTTATTTGCAAGCTTACTTTCTTTTATTTTTAATTTAATTCAGTAGCATCGTGAACAGTACCTTGCTAATCTCGCTGCTTGGAGTGCCCCTTACGACTGTCCGTGGCTAGTTTTAATGTTTTCCTTGCAACTTGTGTTTACTGTTAACAAGGCTGGTTCTGATTAACTAAAACACAAGGGTAAGAGTCTGACTAGTAACATGAATGGACCGATATGACCTGACGTTACTATTTCAATCATAAAATAATTTGGCATTTTTATTTTATTCAATATTTATTTATGGTCTTGCACCTTTTTTTATGTTCATTTAGCAAAAGTAGTAATAAAACCGATGCCAAATTTAGTTGAAGTTGACAGACTTGCAAAAAACGTAAATCATACTGAGCGAAGTATTCCGTGGTTCCCTTTCAAGTACGAAATGTAACCATTACCGTATGGGTATTTACCTCCTAAACTGGAATAACATATACCAAAGCTGCTCAGTGAGCCTGTGGCGCAATCATGCCCCACCCCCGAGGGTACAAGAGGACTGCGCTCACAGATCTCAGTGTCATTTTTCCTTTCAAGACTGACCTGACCAGAGCCTTGTTCTGATAAGTACTTGTTACTTTTATCTGCTATATATATTTCACATTTATTGTGTTTTTACACACATTATATGTGGTATAAAAATAATCACTGTAATAGTTTTTACTAATTACGTGTATTTTGTGCACTACAGCCTGTTGCTTGTTACGTCCCACTGCTGCTTTGTGCCCCGCGTGAAGCCAGCGGCTTGAGTCGCTCCTTCCCAGGGATCCAGCAACATAAGTTGGCTGACCTGTACTCTCCCCGCCAGGTTGCAGTAGCTCCAGCTGAAGTTATTTATTTCTCATTTTGGCTTGGACTAAAAATACGAAACGTTTTATATTTATGCAATTGTTAAAATTTACTGTATTTGTTGAGAGTTTTTTCTTGTGTGCTTTTTTTTTTTTTTGCACAGGCCTGTCTGCAAAGTGGTGCTATAGCACACATGCAGCAAGAGCAGCTGCTGGGCTCAGCAGCACTGCGCAGGACCGAGATACCTGCTTCGGTTGTGATTGCTTGCAATCTCTTCCACAGTATCTTGCTGCAGTTTGGTGACAGTTTTAGCATCACCATTATGAAGGCTGTTAGTACCATTCTAACAAGCAGACTTCCCTCAGTCTCATGTCGAGACCTTCTCAGTCAGACACAGGGATTGTGGTATCCCAACCCATCGAACCTGCATCTCTGGATTTGGCCCCTGAACGGCTGCATTTGAGCCACCTGGGGCTTTTTAATAGGGTCATTGACACCCTGCAGAATGCCAGAGCACCGTCGACGTGTTCCCAGTACAGGTACAAGTGGGAGTTTTCAAACCTGGTGTCTGCCTCATGGGTTCGACCCCCCGACCTGTCCCATGGCAGTTATACTGCAGTTTTTGCAGGACCTTTTTGACGAGAGGAAATCCCGCGCCACGTTTTTAAGGTCTATCAAGCAGCCATTTTGGCTCGCCATGTTAAAATGGACTCTGTCTCCCCAGGACCTCACTTCCTGGCGGGACAATTTTTGAAAGGGGCTTGCGGCTTCGGAAGCCTAATGAAGGGCATTGTTCCTCGCTGGAGTGTAAACATGGTGCTTAATGCACTCATGAAGCCTCCATTTGAGCCCATGTATTCAGCTGAGCTGACATTTTTATTGCTCAAAGCGGCTTTCTTATTTGCTGTAACCTCTGCAAAACGGGTGAGGAAGATGAACGCTATTTGATCCTCTGACGTATAAACGTACATGCTGTATCCTAGGATGCAATGTATGGCTGCTTTTTGCAATGTCGGAGTCAAAATAAAACAGCATTTGAATCAAAATATCGTGTATTTCCTAGAAAATAGTACAGGGAAAATATTGAATAGTAGACAAGAAATCAGGTAAAATCAGTAAAAACCGAGGTTCATTTAAAAAATAAATAGATAAATCCTGTAATTTTTTCAGTAAAATTCCGGGGGGAAAAAACAGAAAGGTGGAACACCCAGTATATTTGGCAGTGCTTGCAATAATGTGCAGTGCATGTATTGTTTGAAGTGACATTAAAGGGAATAGAGAATTAAAGAAATGGGAAGCATTTCTGGAGGGCTGCCTGTATTTAAACCATCATTATTACCAGGTGTGATTCTCATGACAACCTGTTTCAAAGTCTTCCTGCCTTTGATGGCATTGATATTTCTCGAATTGTACCTTCCAGTAGCTTGCTTGCTTCTGATTTTATAGCTGGTTAATCCCAAGAGGTCTGGTATTTTCAGTCAGCACTTCATTATATCATATATTAAATATGCATCTTATAAATTGTGAAAAGTATTTAAATTTTATTTACAAATGTAAAGGTAAAGCTGAAGGAAACAAACAACAAACCTCCCTTCATTGTTTCCTTAGTTCAGTAGTGTTATGAGGAATTGGCCACATAAATCTGTGTAGTATCTGGCTTCAAACCAGAGTAAATAAGTTTAATGTATCAATTTTTAGACTTCCTTAAAATATTGTGGTGTTGTATGCAAATTGACATAACTGCTTAGACAGGTGTGTTTAATGTGACACATTTGAAAACTTGTATCCACATTTAAACAATCTAACCTACTGTGAGATTTTTAAAAAAGGCAACCATTCAGTTTTAGGGGAAAACTTTAGAATGTTGTAGTTGGAATAGTCTCTTTAGAATTAGAGTTGCTTTTTGCTGGAACTGATGACTGGCGTGCTCAGTGATAAATATCATGAAGTACTGTACTGTACAAGTCACTTGAAAATTACCATTTGGGTCAATTTCTCTTTCTTTTCAGTGTGTTGTAAATATAGCATTGAATAACCAGAGTTCAATAGCAGCATGGACTTGAATTTGTGTGCCTCGCATATAATGAGTACACAAACTCACCGGAAGATACAGCTTCAGCATCCATTGCAGCTGCTCCCCTTACTTCCTTGGTGTCGTTTCAAACTTCGCCCATCATCAGCGTGTTGAGTCTGCCAGTTTCTAGTGAGATTCCACTTTCGATACAGAAATTTACAATAAACGGACATGTGCAATGTATTTAATAAGCAAACAATAAGTTAAATTAAATTTGGGACTATATTACACTGCGGATGTATACACAATAAAAATTTCTGGTTTTGTCTTAATTTTAAAATGTGTTTTAATTATTTTAATTCTTTTTTATCCCCCAAATGACAGTTAGTCAGCGTTTTATAGCGGTATAAACCATTTCGGTCGTACGGTTCTTGTGATATACACCACTTCCAGGCGTGGTATATATCATGGGAACAGCACGGCGCGTCGTGGTTTATACCTTACATATATGTGTGTACAATTCAGTTCAGTTATGGTCCCTACTGTGTGTGTGTCTAATATATATATATATATATATATATATATATATATATATATATATATATATATATATATATATATATATATATATATATATACAGTACTGCTACAGCCAAATATTTCAAATTTTGACTCATCAGTCCAGAGCACCTGCTGCCATTTTTCTGCACCCCAGTTCCTGTGTTTTCGTGCATAGTTGAGTCGCTTGGCCTTGTTTCCACGCCGGAGGTATGGCTTTTTGGCCGCAAGTCTTCCATGAAGGCCACTTCTGACCAGACTTCTCCGGACAGTAGATGGGTGTACCAGGGTCCCACTGTTTTCTGCCAGTTCTGAGCTGATGGCACTGCTGGACATCTTCCGATTGGAAGGGAAGTAAGCATGATGTGTCTTACATCTGCTGCAGTAAGTTTCCTTTGGCCGACCACTGCGTCTATGGTCCTCAACGTTGCCCGTTTCTTTGTGCTTCTTCAAAAGAGCTTGGACAGCACATCTGGAAACCCCTGTCTGCCTTGAAATTTCTGCCTGGGAGAGACCTTGCTGATGCAGTATAACTACCTTGTGTCTTGTTGCTGTGCTCAGTCTTGCCATGGTGTATGACTTTTGACAGTAAACTGTCTTCAGCAACCTCACCTTGTTAGCTGAGTTTGGCTGTTCCTCACCCAGTTTTATTCCTCCTACACAGCTGTTTCTGTTTCAGTTAATGATTGTGTTTCAACCTACATATTGAATTGATGATCATTAGCACCTGTTTGGTATAATTGTTTAATCATACACCTGACTATATGCCTACATAATCCCTGACTTTGTGCAAGTGTACCTAGAAGAATTGATGCTGTTTTGAAGGCAAAGGGTGGTCACACCAAAAATGGATTTGATTTAGATTTTTCTTCTGTTCACTCACTTTGCATTTAGTTAATTGATAAATATAATCTATTAACATGTCTATTTTTGAAAGCATTCTTACTTTACAGCATTTTTTCACACCTGCCTAAAACTTTTGCACAGTACTGTATATATATATATATATATATATATATCCCCTTGTGTAAGTACAGTGAGACTGTTATTCACTCTCCATCTCAAATCAGTGATTCAAATCTCTAAATTTTCCTCCATGTCAACTTTTATTACACAAGTGTTTCAGTTGCAGACTATTTTTGAAAGCAGTGAGATGCAAAGAGCGAGAGACAGTCTAGAATGGTCTTCATGTGCTGATGAGTAAAACTTGGTGGCAGCAGAACTAATGTAACTTGTAATACTTAATTGATTTCCCCCCTGTGATGGTGTACTTTAATTTAATGGCATACAAAAAGTTGTTTAGTTGTGTGATACTCAGTGATGCAGACTCGATGCAGAAGTTTTCCCATTATAGTTTTTGACAAGGAACTGCCAAGCTATGGTTATATTTAGTCCACAAAATGGAATTTGTAAGTCCTTATAATGATTAATGTATGTTAAACATATTGTGTTACTAGAGATTACACTACAGAGTCACAGTGCTACAGTATATCTCAGCAGAACCTTTGGGGTCTAATATGACTGACGCGTCCTAATCGTTGTAGAAGGATGTTTCTTAGGATCCGAAAGCTGTGATTTTAACCTCCTTACCACTACGTTTACAGAATTAAGATTAAGTAAAATTTAAGTAAAATTACCAGAAAAAGGTTGGCCTAGTTAGTAATAGGCTAATGACACGTTGTAAATGTCTTTTTATATATACTCACACACACACAATTTAATTAATAGAAAAAGTTTAGTTTTGGACTTTCTGCTGGCTCTGCATAAAGGAATATCTGTTTTAATTTTAAATGCAACAACGAAATGCTTGGGAGTACATGATTCTGGGATAAAGTGTTTTTTTTTTTTTTTAACTTCCAAGATGCTCCAGCTGTTGCTAATGGAAGCAGTACCACGATTAATGCACCTTTGAGTGATGATCTGGATATCTTCGGTCCTATGGTTTCAAATCCACTTCAGTCTTCTACCACACCATTTACTCAGGTAGGCTCAAGAACATTGCTCATACTGTTGTATTTCATTCTTTAAATTCAGCTGGTGGATTTTACATAAGGATTTCCAACTCCTTATGACCACTTACTGCACAGCCTAATCAGACAGGCTTTCCTAAACATGGATTTTCTTCAGATTATATTCATTATAGAACACCAGGGGGACTGGATAATGTTACAGTAGCTTTTCTTTCATGTTCTGAAGTGACAAAAATACAACACACTGAAATTAACATTTTAAACATGACCAGTGGAAAATAGCTGACTCAATTTTCAATTTCCTCAGTGTACAAAAAAGATTACATTTCCCTTTCTAGTTGCTGGAGAAATGGCTTCGTAAGGTCTCTGAAAGATTAAAGTATGCTGAGTGAATGATGTTTGCATATTACCATATTTTGGTAGAGAAACTGCACTCTGGAATAAGGTTAATTTAACATTTCTTCGGATTTCTAATGTGTTCTAAATTACATCTGTTTCTCCCCCACAGTGAACCACAGCTTTTCTGTCATTTAATTCAAAAACCTGAAAAAATAAAATAATAAATGTGATATATTTGATTATCTCAGCTCAGTGGAATAACCAGTAAAAAAATGCAGCTTACATCTGAGCGTTTATGCAAATACAAGTGTAGAAGACAAGAAAAAATGGATACCTCTTTACATGTTATGGCTTTGCAATGAACTCATGTCTGACTTGTGAGAGTTTGAGGATAAAGAGCAATTTGTCTTTGATCTGTGAATGTAGTGAGACCACCAGGCTTTGTATGTTTCAGAGGGTTCCTGTGGGATAACTCTGCTGCTGTGTAACTGATCTGGGAATTGGGCAAGAGTAACAAAACCATTTTCCGCTTAAATTAATGCTTTATTGAAATATGTGCTGGGAAAGTGTTTCTGCTTTGTAGAGTGTAAAATGTGTAATGTGCTTCTGTTCTTATAGTAATGCCTTTTCGATATTGGCTTGCATAATAAGCTATTTTTATTATGGCTTCCTTAGAGATTTTTTAAATAAAAATCTGAAATAGGTACATGTACAGTACATAGATAACAGTATTATGTGTGTGTGTATATATGTATATAAAGATGTTGGTACCCAAATACATTCCAAAACCAAAGGTGCTACAAAAAAATGCCTGACATATTTTTTTTTTCTTCTTTTTAATGCATATAATATAGAGTTTAATACATTTCCTACTCTACAAGATTGTTTATTTGTATGCATATATCAAAGAGTGTTCAGGGTGTTCTCCATTGTTTTACCCCTCACACAGGGACTATGTCATTTGCTTATCTTGACCAGGAGGCTGTGTGGTCCAGTGGTTAAAGAAAAAGGGCTTGTAACCAGGAGGTCCCTGGGTTCAAATCCTGCCTCAGCCACTGACTCACTGTGTGACCCTGAGCAAGTCACTTAACCTCCTTGTGCTCCGTCTTTCGGGTGAGACGTAGTTGTAAGTGATTCTGCAGCTGATGCATATTTCACACACCCTAGTCTCTGTAAGTCGCCTTGGATAAAGCATGCCTGCTAAATAAACAAATAATAATAATAATCTTGTATATATTATATTCCTTAAGAATAGCAATTTTGATGATTAAAAGAAGAAGAAAAAAAAAACAAAAATTACATATATTACTGTTTTAAGTGCATGATACATATTTAAATCTGTATAGAACACATACAGTATATTTTTCAGTACTGGAAACATCGAAATAATAATAATAATAATAATAATAATAATAATAATAATAATAACTTCATTGCTCATTTCTTGTAAAGACACCGACACATCTGAATTGTCTTAATCGCGGTTTTCTTTTGAAACTTCTCCAATCACATGAAAATAATTTATTTTCCTCATCTTTGTTAGACAAGTTTTCAAACTTAATCTCCCCAAAAATTAATGCTTTAATCGCAGAAGATATCTGCAATTTAATTGACAGTCCTAAAATTATATATATATATATATATATATATATATATATATATATATATATATATATATATATATATATATATATATATATATATATATATATATAATGTGTGTGTGTGTGTGTGTGTATATGTATATAAACAGCTTTTGCCTGAAACATCCTGAAAATAAAAGATTTTTTAAGGTTTTAAACTTTTTGTGTACATTTTTTAAAAACCTTTTCTTTATATGTGTGTGTGTGTGTGTATATGTATGTATATGTATATGTATATGTATATGTATGTGTGTATATATATATATATATATATATATATATACACATACACACACATACATACAGTACCTTGCAAAAGTATTCAGACCCCTGAATAATTCTCTCATATTACTGAATTACAAATGGTAGATTGAAGTTTCGTTCTGTTTGATAGTTTATTTTAAAACACTGAAACTCAAAATCAGTTATTGTAAGGTGACATTGGTTTTATGTTGGGAAATATTTAAGAAAAATAAAAAACTGAAATATCTTGCTTGCATAAGTATTCAACCCCTGTGCTGTGGAAGCTCCCAGTTTACACTGATGAAAGAAATTGCCCTAACGAGGACACAATTACCTTCCCATTGGCCTCCACCTGTGAACCATTAAAGTTGCTGTCACATTTTCTGGATAAAAACCCCAGTGTTGAAGGATCATTGGTCAGGCTGTGAATCTGAAGGAAAATGAAGACCAAAGAGCATTCTACAGAAGTTAGAGATAAAGTAATACAAATGCATAGATTAGGGAAAGAGTACAAAATAATATCCAAGTGTTTGGATATCCCAGTGAGCACAGTTGGATCAATAATCAGGAAGTGGAAGCTGCATCACACCACCCAGGCACTGCCAAGAAAAGGCTGTCCCTCAAAACTCAGCTCAAACAAGAAGGAGACTTGTGAGAGAAGCCACAGAGAGGCCAACAATCACTTTGAAGGAGCTACAGAGTTCAGTGGCTGGGAGTGGAGTAATGGTGCACCAGTCAACCATATCAAGAGCTCTGCATAACACTGGCCTGTATGGGAGGGTGGCAAGAAAGAAGCCGTTCCTCAAAAAGTACCATCTGAAAGCACGTCTGGAGTTTGCCAGAAAGCATGAGAGTGACCCAGCTGCGATGTGGGAAAAGGTTTTGTGGTCAGATGAGACCAAGATAGAGCTTTTTGTCCAAAACTCAAAGCGCTATGTGTGACGCAAACCTAACACTGCCCATGCCTCAAGACACACCATCTCTACAGTGAAGTATGGTGGTGGCATCATCATGCTGTGGGGATGCTTCTCATCAGCAGGGACTGGGCATCTTGTTAAAATTGAAGGAAGAATGGATGGAGTAAAATACAGGGAAACACTGCAAGAGAACCTGCTTCAGTCCGCTAAAAAACTGAAGCTTGGGAGGAAATTCACCTTTCAGCAGGACAATGATCCCAAGCACAAGGCCAAAGCAACATTGGAGTGGCTCAAGAACAAAAAGATGAATGTCCTACAGTGGCCCAGTCAAAGTCCTTATCTCAATCCCATTGAGAATCTATGGCACTATTTGAAAATTGCAGTCCGCAAACGTTGTCCAACCAACCTGAACAACCTGGAGCAAATCTGCCAAGAAGAATGGGCCAAAATCACTCCGACACTGTGTGCAAAGCTGGTACATACTTACCCCAAAAGACATAAAGCTGTTATTGCAGCGAATGGTGGTTCAACCAAATATTAATGTGTGGGGGTTGAATACTTATGACAGCAAGATATTTCTGTTTTTTATTTTTCTTAAAAATATTTCCCAACATAAAACCAATGTCACCTTACAATAATTGATTTTGAGTTTCAGTGTTTTAAAATAAAATATCAAACAGAACAAAATTTCAATGTACCATTTGTAATTCAGTAATATGACAGAATTAGTCAGGGGTCTGAATACTTTTGAATACTTCTGAATACTGTGTGTGTATGTATGTATGTATGTATGTATGTATGTATGTATGTATATATATATATATATATATGTGTGTGTGTATATCTATCTATCTATCTATCTATCTATCTATCTATCTATCTATCTATCTATCTATATATATATATATATATATATATATATATATATATATATATATATATATATATATATATATATATATATATAAAATATGAAAATTGGATATAGTGCATATATTTCAATATCGATATTATTAATGTCTTCCAAAACACAGAAATATAATAACACAATTGCAATATGAAACATATCTACACAGACGTAAACAGATATTTACATAAGAAAAGCAATAACTTATTTTAACTTAGTGGTGCTTTGCTTTACAATATCCATGGAGAAAAACAAAGTCTTTTTATATTGTTTATATTCCATGCCATCATCAGCCGCCTCAAACAAAATATTTATATACTTCACTGCGCACAGACTAGCCAATCTTCTCTGCGTATAAATGCACGACACATCTAATAGTGTTAAGTATGGTGTCATGCTGAATGTTTTGAAGTTTTAAAAGTACATCTCATTTATAATACCAAAAGTTAACATTTTAAAAATACATTGATGATAGTGTAAATAAATACGTGGAAAAAATGCAATGAACCACTGACGCATGCGCATCTCTCACAGTAATCCCAATATTAATGCAGCATGCAAATACCGTTTGGTACCTTGTGAGCACGTTCTGAATGAAAAGAAAATATATATATTGTGTGTGTATATGTGTGTGTGTATATATATATATATATATATATATATATATATATATATATATATATATATACAGTACTGTGCAAAAGTTTTAGGCAGGTGTGGAAAAATGCTGTAAAGTAAGAATGCTTTCAAAAATAGATATGTTAATAGATTATATTTATCAATTAACTAAATGCAAAGTGAGTTGTCACAAAGACTGCAGCAGTGGGTGACGTCAGACCAGAAACAGGAAGTAACACACAACAGACAGTGAGGTTGGTGAAGCTGAGCACTTGGTTGTGCTCAGCATTTAATAAACAAAATAAAAGAACACAAAAACAGCACACGGCACTTTCGCCAAAATAAATAGATAAACAAAACGAACTATACGGTGCACGGAGACAAACAAACACGGTGAGTACAAAACACTTATTATTCTCTTTACTTATATTTACTCTCCTTCCCCACACCCGTTCTCCACTCACGAACACCCAACCCGAGTGAGTGAAACGTGCATCTATATATACTGTTGTGCTGGGATTCAATTACTAATTAATTATTCACTTGAATCCCAGCACGTGAATTAATTATGTGCAACCTCGTGCCTAACTACAATTATACATTTTAAACACACGTGAAACACAGACCCGCTTATATCCCGTGTACCAATCGCTATACACCAACATTAACACATGCAACATGCAACATATAACACAAACTACGCACAAGGGCGGGCCACATTGCCACATATACCCCCTTGTGCGCAGCACACATGGCCTCAACGGCCACCTCCCCTTAAAACCCAGCAGTCCAGGACAAAGTCTCGGGCTGGGAAGGGAGGCTTCAGTGGGCCCATGGCTGGCAATGCTGTCAGCACCCCTGCCGGTAGTGGCACGGCTGACAGCATGCTGGTCCACTCCTGCAGCGAAATTGCTGCTGGGGATGCTGGTCTCCTGACCTCTCCCCTTTCTTCGTAGCGGTAGCTCCCTCCTGTGGGGCTCCGGCCACAAGAACTCCTGCAGCGAAACTGCTGCTGGGGAAAGTGGTCTCCTGACCTCTCCCCTGTCTTTGTAGCCGGTAGCTCCCCTTTCTGGGGCTCCGGCCCCGTACTCCCTGTGGTGGAGGTGCGGGAAGCAGAGACAGCTCCTGCTGTTCTGCTCCTGGCAGTGGCGGAGGCAGAGGCAGCTCCTGCTCCTCTGCTCCTGGCGGAGGTAGAGGCAGCTCCTGCTCCTCTGCTCCTGGCAGTGGCGGAGGCAGCAGGTATTCACCCTCTGCTGGTGGAGGTGGGAGGGGCAAGCAGTCCTCCCACGACAATGAAGGCGGAACCAGCAGGTATTCACCTTCTGCTGGTGGAGGTGGGAGGGGCAAGCAGTCCTCCCACGACAAAGGCGGCGGAACCAGCAGGTACTCACCCTCTGCTGGTGGAGGAGGCAGAGGCAGCTCCTGCTGCTCTGCTCCTGGTGGAAGCGGTTGGGGTGGTGGAGGCAGAGGCAGCTCCTGCTGCTCTGCTCCTGAAAGTGTCGGAGGCAGCTCCTGCTCCTCTGCTCCGGGCGGTGGCGGAGGCAGCTCCTGCTGCTCTGCTCCTAGTGGAGGAAGCGGTGGAGGTGGGAGCAGCGTGTAGTCTCCTGGCGATGGAGGTGCGAGCAGCGTGCAGTCTCCTGGCGATGGAGATGCGAGCAGCGTGTGGTCTCCTACTGTTGCAGGGGACTGGTGCGGCTCCGCCTCTCTTGCAGGGGACTGGTGCGGCTCTCCCGCTCTTGCAGGGGACTGTGGTGGAGGCAGAGGCAGCTCCTGTTCCTCTCCTCCGGTGGTGACGGTGGGGAAGTGATACCAGCAGGCGTTCACACTCTGCTGGTGGATGGGAACCCAGCAGGCATTCACCCTCTGCTGGGGACACGGGGACAGCAGGCATTCTTCCTCTGCTGGGGACACGGGGACAGCAGGCATTCTTCCTCTGCTGGGGACACGGGGACAGCAGGCATTCTTCCTCTGCTGGTGGACACGGGGACAGCAGGCATTCTTCCTCTGCTGGTGGACACGGGGACAGCAGGCATTCTTCCTCTGCTGGTGGACACGGGGACAGCAGGCATTCTTCCTCTGCTGGTGGACATGGGGACAGCAGGCATTCTTTCTCTGCTGGTGGAGGTGGAACCAGCAGGCATTCTCCCTCTGCTGGCAGCTTGGGTCCTAGGGCTGTGGAAGCCCGACTTCCCTCTCTTTGGGCTGTGGGCGCACCGACTCCTCCCTTTTGGGCTGTGGACGCACCGACTCCTCCCTTTTGGGCTGTGGACGCACCGACTCCTCCCTTTTGGGCTGTGGGCGCACCGACTCCCCTCTTGGGCTTAGGGCGTCGGCTCCCCCACTCAGGCGTGGGCGTTCGGGCTCCTCCCACTCAGGCGTGGGACGTTCGGGCTCCTCCCACTCAGGCGTGGGACGTTCGGGCTCCTCCCACTCAGGCGTGGGACGTTCGGGCTCCTCCCACTCAGGCGTGGGACGTTCGGGCTCCTCCCACTCAGGCGTGGGACGTTCGGGCTCCTCCCACTCAGGCGTGGGACGTTCGGGCTCCTCCCACTCAGGCGTGGGACATTTGGGCTCCTCCCTTTGAGCGCTAGAGAGGACAACAGCCTTGTTAGTAGCGGTGCAGGGCACCTTTTAACACCGCCTGCAACTGCTGCGCTGATGTTACTCTGGGCCCCCTTGCTTCTCCTGATCCAGCAGCCAGTCGATCACCTCCTCTGACACTGGCCTGCAGGATGGGTGCTGCTGTTGCTTCCTCTCTAGCGTCTTTCCTCCCTCCATCTCTCCAAAAAAAAATCCATTTTTTTTTTCCTTTTTCTCTCCAAAAAAAACACACGGTACTCCTGCTCTGGTCTGAGTCTTGGAGGCGCTGGTAATCCCACGATGACACCACGTGTCACAAAGACGGCAGACAGTGGGTGACGTCAGACCAGAAACAGGAAGTAACACACAACAGACAGTGAGGTTGGTGAAGCTGAGCACTTGGTTGTGCTCAGCATTTAATAAACAAAATAAAAGAACACAAAAACAGCACACGGCACTTTCGCCAAAATAAATAGATAAACAAAATTGTGCACGGAGACAAACAAACACGGTGAGTACAAAAACACTTATTATTCTCTTTACTTATATTTACTCTCCTTCCCCACACCCGTTCTCCACTCACGAACACCCAACCCAGAGTGAGTGAAACGTGCATCTATATATACTGTTGTGCTGGGATTCAATTACTAATTAATTATTCACTTGAATCCCAGCACGTGAATTAATTATGTGCAACCTCGTGCCTAACTACAATTATACATTTTTAAACACACGTGAAACACAGACCCGCTTATATCCCGTGTACCAATCGCTATACACCAACATTAACACATGCAACATGCAACATATAACACAAACTACGCACAAGGGCGTGGCCACATTGCCACAGTGAACAGAAGAAAAATCTAAATCAAATCCATATTTGGTGTGACCACCCTTTGCCTTCAAAACAGCATCAAGCATCAATTCTTCTAGGTACACTTGCACACAGTTTTTGAAGGAACTCGGCAGGTAGGTTGGCCCAAACATCTTGGAGAACTAACCACAGTTCTTCTGTGGATTTAGGCAGCCTCAGTTGCTTCTCTCTCTTCATGTAATCCCAGACAGACTTCGATGATGTTGAGATCAGGGCTCTGTGGGGCCATACCATCACTTCCAGGACTCCTTGTTCTTCTTTACGCTGAAGATAGTTCTTAATGACTTTCGCTGTATGTTTGGGGTCGTTGTCATGCTGCAGAATAAATTTGGGGCCAATCAGATGCCTCCCTGATGGTATTGCATGATGGATAAGTATCTGCCTGTACTTCTCAGCATTGAGGAGACCATTAATTCTGACCAAATCCCCAACTCCATTTGCAGAAATGCAGCCCCAAACTTGCAAGGAACCTCCACCATGCTTCACTGTTGCCTGCAGACACTCATTCGTAATGCGCTGTCCAGCCCTTGGCGAACAAACTGCCTTCTGCTACAGCCAAATATTTCAAATTTGACTCATCAGTCCAGAGCACCTGCTGCCATTTTTCTGCACCCCAGTTCCTGTGTTTTCGTGCATAGTTGAGTCGCTTGGCCTTGTTTCCACGCCGGAGGTATGGCTTTTTGGCCGCAAGTCTTCCATGAAGGCCACTTCTGACCAGACTTCTCCGGACAGTAGATGGGTGTACCAGGGTCCCACTGTTTCTGCCAGTTCTGAGCTGATGGCACTGCTGGACATCTTCCGATTGCGAAGGAAGTAAGCATGATGTGTCTTTCATCTGCTGCAGTAAGTTTCCTTGGCCGACCACTGCGTCTCACGGTCCTCAACGTTGCCCGTTTCTTTGTGCTTCTTCAAAAGAGCTTGGACAGCACATCTGGAAACCCCTGTCTGCCTTGAAATTTCTGCCTGGGAGAGACCTTGCTGATGCAGTATAACTACCTTGTGTCTTGTTGCTGTGCTCAGTCTTGCCATGGTGTATGACTTTTGACAGTAAACTGTCTTCAGCAACCTCACCTTGTTAGCTGAGTTTGGCTGTTCCTCACCCAGTTTTATACCTCCTACACAGCTGTTTCTGTTTCAGTTAATGATTGTGTTTCAACCTACATATTGAATTGATGATCATTAGCACCTGTTTGGTATAATTGTTTAATCATACACCTGACTATATGCCTACAAAATCCCTGACTTTGTGCAAGTGTACCTAGAAGAATTGATGCTGTTTTGAAGGCAAAGGGTTGTCACACCAAATATGGATTTGATTTAGATTTTTCTTCTGTTCACTCACTTTGCATTTAGTTAATTGATAAATATAATCTATTAACATGTCTATTTTTGAAAGCATTCTTACTTTACAGCATTTTTTCACACCTGCCTAAAACTTTTGCACAGTACTGTATATATATATATACACATATATATACATACATACATACTTTGTTTGTGTGTTTATGTACAGTATTCTTCTTCCTTGGTTTAATATTATCGCCTCACAGCCAGAAGCTACGTATTTTGTTGAAGCATCATACAGATCTCTCTTATTATGGGGGTTATGGGTCCTGCAGTTTACATTCATCAGAGTGATGTATATGTCTCTCACTTCGGATGGCTGCTGATCTTTAACATTAAATAATGTCAACGCCATGTTGGTTTTTTAAACAAAATATAGCACGGCTTCTTATCCCACTTGTAAGCAAATTCTAGAACTTAACTGCCATGTATGAATTGATGCTCAGCTTGGCTCTCAGTTGCTTTTATTTATTTATTTATTTATTTATTTATTTATTTATTTATTTATTTATATATATACAGTACTGTGCAAAAGTTTTAGGCAGGTGTGAAAAAATGCTGTAAAGTAAGAATGCTTTCAAAAATAGACATGTTAATAGATTATATTTATCAATTAACTAAATGCAAAGTGAGTGAACAGAAGAAAAATCTAAATCAAATCCATATTTGGTGTGACCACCCTTTGCCTTCAAAACAGCATCAAGCATCAATTCTTCAAGGTACACTTGCACACAGTTTTTGAAGGAACTCGGCAGGTAGGTTGTCCCAAACATCTTGGAGAACTAACCACAGTTCTTCTGTGGATTTAGGCAGCCTCAGTTGCTTCTCTTACTTCATGTAATCCCAGACAGACTCGATGATGTTGAGATCAGGGCTCTGTGGGGGCCATACCATCACTTCCAGGACTCCTTGTTCTTCTTTACGCTGAAGATAGTTCTTAATGACTTTCGCTGTATGTTTGGGGTCGTTGTCATGCTGCAGAATAAATTTGGGGCCAATCAGATGCCTCCCTGATGGTATTGCATGATGGATAAGTATCTGCCTGTACTTCTCAGCATTGAGGAGACCATTAATTCTTACCAAATCCCCAACTCCATTTGCAGAAATGAAGCCCCAAACTTGCAAGGAACCTCCACCATGCTTCACTGTTGCCTGCAGACACTCATTCGGTATGCGCTCTCCAGCCCTTCGCGAACAAACTGCCTTCTGCTACAGCCAAATATTTCAAATTTTGACTCATCAGTCCAGAGCACCTGCTGCCATTTTTCTGCACCCCAGTTCCTGTGTTTTCGTGCATAGTTGAGTCGCTTGGCCTTGTTTCCACGTCGGAGGTATGGCTTTTGGCCGCAAGTCTTCCATGAAGGCCACTTCTGACCAGACTTCTCCGGACAGTAGATGGGTGTACCAGGGTCCCACTGTTTTCTGCCAGTTCTGAGCTGATGGCACTGCTGGACATCTTCCGATTGCGAAGGGAAGTAAGCATGATGTGTCTTTCATCTGCTGCAGTAAGTTTCCTTGGCCGACCACTGCGCCTCACGGTCCTCAACGTTGCCCGTTTCTTTGTGCTTCTTCAAAAGAGCTTGGACAGCACATCTGGAAACCCCTGTCTGCCTTGAAATTTCTGCCTGGGAGAGACCTTGCTGATGCAGTATAACTACCTTGTGTCTTGTTGCTGTGCTCAGTCTTGCCATGGTGTATGACTTTTGACAGTAAACTGTCTTCAGCAACCTCACCTTGTTAGCTGAGTTTGGCTGTTCCTCACCCAGTTTTATTCCTCCTACACAGCTGTTTCTGTTTCAGTTAATGATTGTGTTTCAACCTACATATTGAATTGATGATCATTAGCACCTGTTTGGTATAATTGTTTAATCATACACCTGACTATATGCCTACAAAATCCCTGACTTTGTGCAAGTGTACCTAGAAGAATTGATGCTGTTTTGAAGGCAAAGGGTTGTCACACCAAATATGGATTTGATTTAGATTTTTCTTCTGTTCACTCACTTTGCATTTAGTTAATTGATAAATATAATCTATTAACATGCCTATTTTGAAAGCATTCTTACTTTACAGCATTTTTTCACACCTGCCTAAAACTTTTGCACAGTACTGTATATATATATATATATATATATATATATATATATATATATATATATATATATATATATATATATATATATATATAATAGCAGACACCCTTATCCAGGGTGACTAACAATTGTTACAAAATATCACAGTACATAGTTATCACATTATAAAATATCACATTATAGAATATCATAATACAGATAAGAGCAGTTATGAAAGTACAATAAGATCAAATTTAAGTAAGAGCAAAATAAAGAATACAGTAAATTTATAAGAGCGAGTTCGACTAAGAGCTGTTAAAACTAATACTAAATAGTTGCTTATATGAGTAAAGTCCAGTAAGAACACGTAGTAAATATGATAAGTGGATGAGAATGATTTCAAGTAAGAGCAATTGCAAAAAACCTGAGTATGGTTAGGAGCAGCGGTGTAGTAGAGCCAGAACAGCGTTCAGACACTTTTTTCAATAGGCAGAACCTTGACTTAAGAGTTAACTTAAGAATCAACTTAAGAATAATTTCGACGCATGCACACCGACGAAGCGATCTCTTTTCTGCATGAAAATCAAAAAAATCTTTCTGTACCCTGCCTTTGAATAGGCATTAGGAACCAGATTCCCTATGTGCCACTACTGATGATGGTACATGAATCGGAGTCTCCATCTCCGATAACCGGCACATATTTTAAATGTTTGCAGAGTCGTGTCACACACATCTCCTGATTCCTGCACAATTGTACGATTCAGTCAGTCATCCTTTTGATGCAATGCAGAGAACATTAGGAAATTCTATTACAAACTACAGTACTAAAAGTTTGATAGGGCTAACAGTGTTTTTTTTTTTTAGTGTAAATGCTGATGAAGTAGCCGAACTGTGTTTATTAAGCAACTAAAAACTGCAAATAAGTGCTACACCTTAATTTTAAAAACAGTAATGTTATAAACTATGTATTTGTTTGCTTTGCTTGTTTTTCTCTCACAATTTACAGTAGCAGAACCGTGTTTTTATTATTTTTTTATTTATCTGATGAGATCAAATGCGGTAGGTCAAGGAAAAAACATGTATTCAGAATGTTAAAATTAAATTGTCCAGAACTGTCAGTGGATACATTCTTTTAAAAATACATTGAAAAACAATTGTAATTATACAGTTCTGAAATTGGTGACGAATCACACAGCTTTTGTGTGATTAACAATTTTATTGGATGTAGAGCTCCAGAAGAATGACAGGAGAGGACGTGATCTACTATACAGGACGTTGTGGTGATTTGAAGTTCTGCGCTGGTGATGACCTCATAATCGAAAGGAATAGAAAACGAACATGCACGATAAAAAATAACTAAACCACCAAAGACAGTATTTACCTGCATTTATCTGCCAGTCTGGCAGCACTAGGGGAGTAGCCTATAAAAGTCGCATGCGAGACGCATGCATTACCTATTAAGTGTTACCTCAAGCTCAATGAACAAATAAAACAGGAATTTGTATCATTTTTGTTTAAGAAATCTATATTATGTTGGCGTTCTGGTACTTCTGGATTTAGGACTATACCACTGGTTAGGAGCAGTAGTTGAATGCAGCAAGGTATGGAACAGTTCAGTGCAAATACAAGCTGATGCAAGTACTGGTACAATTGGGTGCCATATAGTCTAGTATAGTCGAGTTGTGAGGTTTACAGATGCTGCCTGAACAGATGTGTTTTGAGGAAGTGCTGGAAGGAGGTCAGGGACCAAGCAGTCCTGATATCAGTGGGTAGGTCGTTCTACCACTGAGGGGCAAGCATTGAGAAGGAGTGGGCTCTGGAGGCAGGGGAGCGGAGGGGGGTAGAGCTAGTCTGTCGGAGGTGGAGGAGCGGAGGGGGAGAGAGAGGGTGTAGGGAGAAATGATAGTCTGGAGATAGCAGGGAGCAAAAAGGTCAAGACAGCGATAGGCGAGTACAAGAGTTTTGAATTTGATGCGAGAAGCGATAGGGACCAGTGAAGAGAGCGGAACAGTGGTGTAGTCTGGGAGAAACGCGGAAGGGATGAGCTGCTTATCTTTTTCCTTAAAAAAACAAACAAACATAACAACCAAACAAGATATATTTCAGCATTTTTATGTTGTGAACAAGTTAATTGCTTTCATGAGCTTTGTGTATTTACAGATTTGACCCTTGTTTCGCAGGCCACTTCCAGTGAGCCGACAGCTGCCACCTCTGCTGCAGTGTCAGGGGATCTGGATCTGTTTACTGAGGCAACCACCAAATCAGAGGAGTCAGCAAAGAAGCCCCTCTCAAAGGACTCTATATTATCACTGTACAGCACTGGGAGTATGCAGCAGCAGACAGCTCCTGGTATTGCATCCTTTAAATATTATCTCTTGAATCATTGTAATTTGGAATTTTTAACATTGAATTACCCAGAACTGTTTGAACTAGGCTATGTCTTAAGACTACTGTATACATAATATTGTGTAACTATATTATGAAAAATAGGAATACAGTACATGTTGGTCAGTTATGTCAAAGACCTGTAATTATGGCAGGAAATGCGAGTTATTCTTGATTGTGGGGCATTGTCTGCATTCCGTGTCTGTGTCTGTGTGTGTGTGTGTCTATATATATATATATATATATATATATATATATATATATATATATATATATATATATATATATACAGCTCTGGAAAAATTAAGAGACCACTGCAAAATTATCAGTTTCTCTGGTTTTACTATTTATAGGTATGTGTTTGGGTAAAATGAACATTTTTGTTTTATTCTATAAACTACTGACAACATTTCTCCCAAATTCCAAATAAAAATATTGTCATTTAGAGCATTTATTTGCAGAAAATGACAACTGGTCAAAATAACAAAAAGATGCAGTGTTGTCAGACCTTGAATAATGCAAAGAAAATAAGTTCATATTCATTTTTAAACAACACAATACTAATGTTTTAACTTAAGAAGAGTTCAGAAATCAATATTTGGTGGAATAACCCTGATTTTCAAGCACCGCTTTCATGCGTCTTGGCATGCTCTCCACCAGTCTTTCACATTGATGTTGGGTGACTTTATGCCACTCCTGGCGCAAAAATTCAAGCAGCTCGGCTTTGTTTGATGACTTGTGACCATCCATCTTCCTCTTGATCACATTCCAGAGGTTTTCAATGGGGTTCAGGTCTGGAGATTAGGCTGGCCATGACAGAGTCTTGATCTGGTGGTCCTCCATCCACACCTTGATTGACCTGGCTGTGTGGCATGGAGCATTGTCCTGCTTTAAAAACCAATCCTCAGAGTTGGGGAACATTGTCAGAGCAGAAGGAAGCAAGTTTTCTTCCAGGACAACCTTGTACTTGGCTTGATTCATGCCAAAGCTGCCCGATTCCAGCCTTGCTGAAGCACCCCCAGATCATCACCGATCCTCCACCACATTTCACAGTGGGTGCGAGACACTGTGGCTTGTAGGCCTCTCCAGGTCTCCCTCTAACCATTAGACGACCAGGTGTTGGGCAAAGCTGAAAATTTGACTCATCTGGGGGTGCTTCAGCAAGGCTGGAATCGGGCAGATTTGTCTTTGTGAAGGACGCATGAATCAAGCCAAGTTGTTTAAAAATGAATATGAACTCTCTCTCTCTTTTGTCACATTTTTTTTTAACCTGTCATAATGCTTTTACCTAATTCGTGTTTTAAAACTGACATTTTATAAGGTGAATAATGAGAATTAAGATATTGTGCATAATTAAAATTTCAAGAACCCCAGCCCCTTTTTTCTGCTTTTAAGCCCAAGGTTGATGTGTGTTCTTATTTTCTGGCAGCTGGCATGTTCTTGGGACCAGCTCAGATTCCATTTCCTTCCCAACCTGCAAATTTTCAAGGTTTCGCTAATATGGGAGCCCCTATGTCTGCTTCCACTGGTATGATGGGACAGCCAGTGCCTATGATAGGACAGAATGCAGGGATGATGGTTGGTGTGGCGATGCCTAATGGATATATGGGCAACACACAAACTGGAGTTATGGGACTGCCTCAGAATGTCATGGGACCACAAGCTGTAATGCCTGGAAATGTGGTCAGTCCTCAAAATGTGTATGGCATGCAGACAAGTCAGCAGGGACAGTGGAACCTGAGTCAGGTATGAGGCCATTTCTATGCATTTACCCCAATCTGTGTGTGATTCTTTTCATTAATCTACAGTATGTTGAAAATCCAGAATATCTTTCCAACTTCCATTGAATCGTAACCTTTTTCCACTGAAATCCGGAGGAGGAGTAGTAGTAGTAGTAGTAGTAGTAGTATCATCATGATGTAATTTATGTATATTCTTTTTTTAACTCCTAGGAAATGTCTCAGTTTGTTTAACCAAAGAGGAATCTTGGCATATATTGAAGGTTGCTGCATTGGTTACTATTTCATGTTGTTTCCTTATGGAAAGAAAGTCAATAAATAGCAAGTAGAAGGCAATTTAACATTGTCACACAACCTGCTGTACCATTTACCAATAAAAGTAATATAAATTCTGCGTAAAATAAATAAAAGAAAACCCACCCTGAAGCATGCTTTCTTACAGTATAGACAGAGGTTTGAGATGCACTGTGATCCAGTCCCCTGCCCTTCTCAATACAAAACAAATGATTTAGAAATAAACAGAACTTCCCACCGATCAGTATGCTGTAAAAGCCAAAGTTATAAAGCCGCCTTGCCCACCTTCCCCTTTTTTGTGTATTGTTCCTGGATGTTTAACATGGATGTTATCGCCCTTCAGGAGGTTAATTAGATGTAGTAAATCGATTGAATGCACTTCAGATAAGGGTGTACTAATTAAAGGCCTCTTCACACCATTTGCACACATGAGCACTGTAAAGTTAAATGGCTGAAGCACTACATTTATCATTGTCACAATGTTCTAATCAGGAATTCACAAGTTAATATTTGCTTCCGCTTTCAGCACATTGGTGCATGCTCTGTTATATGCACAAATAATATTCCGTGTGATTCTTAATTAACATATTACAGGTTTTATTTTTTCATTAATCAGTAGTATATGCTCAGAGGTGGGTAACTATGGTAATTAGCCATTTATCACCAGAGATGGAACCCATATCTCATAATAGTCATACAGTAATAGTAAAAGAAACAAATACAAAGTTTTTACTTGAAGTCCTTCTCTGTCTTAAATGCAAGGCATTTGTAAGACATCCGTTTGCAATGTTTATTTTAGTATTACTATATGCAGTATACCGCTATTGGTTGTTTTATAGTTAGGAATGATACCATCAAAATAAATAAATGTTAAAATAAATACTGAGTTATTTATTTTTATATTAAGATGGCATACAATAAACAAATATGTACATGTTGTCTTACATGGACCTGTAATATATAGATGTAGGTAGGTAGATGCAAAGTTTATTGAATGTTCACACTGAACACTATACGTTTTTATTTTGAGGCAGATTGTTCTGTATTGTAGAATATGTTTGAGTGAAGTTAATCCTAAATGATGACCACAAAAACTGTGCCATGTGCTTCTATAGGCCTAACCTCCCCTTTCTACAAACCAAATGGTGATGCCAAATAAGGGGGGTTATCTCACTAGTAGGTAAAACTATAACAAACTAATTTAATTAGACAAACATTTCAAATCAATAAATAGTGTTAGAAATATTGAAACCGCCGAGGTGCTGAAAACTGCACCCCAGTTCTTTTTAAATAAAAATGGAAAATGAATTCATTAAATTACCAATTTTACTGAGTGGTACATGTTTAGCCTTAAAGGAAAGTTAAATATTATTGAGCATTAAGAACCCTAGTTAATGCCAAAAGAAACAAATAAAACCATCAATATTATGAAATCCACTACATGAAACCTCAATCTCCAACTTCTCGCTACAGCACATCCCTATTATAGATTTTCGTTGACTTTAATTCGAGTCAGACATTTTTATTATAAGAGGAAAGAGAGACTATAGACACTTATGTATTCTGTAGTACTAAGTTTTTCTTTTTAGCACTATTTGTTTTCAGTGAATGCACAGATGCTACTGAAATGAGGCAGCAGATTTTGTGTGACTGTGCTCCAGAGAACTGGTTCAGTTACTCTCCCTGCAAAGACAATAGCTATAAAACTAGCTCCTGCCAGTGTTACCATATACACTATCATATAGAGTTTCAGATAAATAAAGATGGGTCGATGCCACAACGTTAAGTAAGTAATGAACCAAAAGTATTGGCTTTCAGAACTCGCTTCAAATGTAACTTCTCTACAAACCTGGTTCACATGGAATAACTCACATTTTATACAGCACTGTCATAGTCATCCTTTGTACAGTATTTTTTGTACTTGTTCAAATAAACATTCTGCATTAAAATGTGAGTTTCTCATCCAGTATTTCTCTTCTATTTCAATCAAGAAGTAAAGTATCCGTTCTTCGATAATACCACTAATGTTTAATTTTCGAAAGGGGCATATGAATGTTTGTTTGTTTTTTGTATTTTTCCAGTACTAATGGAATTGTTATTTAAGATCATGTTTATTATTTAAGATTATTATTAGTAGTAGTTGTAGGATTTATTGTTATCACAGTAATCTCCAGCTCAAGAGAACACCACTCGGGAAGTAAGCGATGTATTCTTATCGCCAAAGTGTTCTGCAAGATGGAGTTAGCCACCAGACACAATATGAATCAAAAAATAAATAAAATATGTATTAAAAATATGTATGTATACTTGTCATGACGCACATCAACATATGAAATGAACGTAATGAAAGAAAAGCTGTAGGCAAGTGTGTTAAAGGGTACATAAGGACCGTTTTTATTTTAGTGTGTTACATGTTTCCATGTGTTCCTACAACTGTTTACATAAGGTGTGTGTATTGTTTTAATTTTTTTTTTTTACATTTTGACCACTTTTTTAAACTTTTAAATTGCATTCCCTGCCTCTAGATGGCGTCCCATGTACCCGAGTGGACCTCTCAGAACTACATTTCCCGTCATCCTCCTGCTCACATATGTAACAGAGATGGATTTACCAGTGAGCAGGAGGATGATGGGAAATGTAGTTCTGAGAGGTCCACTCGGGTACATGGGAAGCCATCTTGAGGCGCAGGGAATGCAATTTAAAAGTTAAAGTGATCAAAATGTAAAAAAATAATTAAAATTAAAACAATACACACACCTTACGTAAACAGTTGTAACAACACATGGGAACATGTAACACAATAAAATAAAGTCCTTTGTACCATTTAATAAACTATAATAATAAAGTAACAGACAAAATAACGTTAATAAACTAACTGTCAAACTAAATTTAACACAGCACCCCTACACACGTTAAAAAAAATTCTGCAGCAATATACAAGACATGCACGTTCGTTATTTAACAAAATGGTGAAGCAACTCGCCAGAACAGGAAACACCAAATTGCTCGGTGACTTGTCTGATTTCAGTTTTTATTAAAGAGCTCTAACAATTTCAAACTTTTTGTAGCAAGAGAAACAGTGGCACATTTCGCTGTTTTGTTTACATGCCATTTTGTAGCGATGAGATGCACTCGTGGAAATCAAAATACAAAACAATTAAATGATATGCCGGCTGTTCTGTAAAGATTTAATAAACCAATCGGTGTGCCTCAAGTCACTCTCACGATGACAAGTCACTTGAAAAGACATTTGAATTTAAGTTTGATGATGATGTTATCAGGTTACAAAACAGTACTTTATCTGTTGTGAACGAATCTCTATCTGTGTCAAGAAGGTGTTTGCGGAGACTACTGTATTTGAAACCTGTTTTATTTGGAACTATAATCTTTAATCCCCAGAGCTTCTGATGTCTGAAGGTTTTAGCCCACCCCCACCCCATGTCCCAGCCCAAAATATGGCTCTTTTAAAGAGAATGCAAATAAAGTTTCTTCTTTCCTGTTTTGTTTTTAGATGAATCAGCAGATGGCTGGAATGAATCTGGTTGGTCCCAGTCCCATGATGGGCTTTGGGCAGCCTGCAAACACGATGGGCAACTGGACAGGAACCACCTCAGGCCAGACTCTCAGTACTCAGCTGTGGAAATGAAATGGGAGACTCAGCTGTACCTGGCATTCTTTGCTCTGCTGAATCAGACCCTTTTACTTTATCCATGTACTATTTCTCGTTAATATTATGGAGTAAATCCACTCATCGGGTCAGTGTGTATTGATTGATTGATTTGATTAATTGATTGATTGAGTGACTGGCTGGTTAACTACACAAACTGGCAGCTTGTCCATCTTCTCACATCACAAACCCATTTTCTTAAAACATATCAGCAAGAGGCTGCTGGACCAATTATACAGTGTCTAATATATCATTACCAAATCTGTAGTGAGTAATAGTATTTAAATGGCAAAGAGATATGGCAATCATGTATGTGAACCCCCAAAGTAATCTATATAACCTCCAATGACCCCAAAATCCTGTAGAAGATATTGTATGAACAAATGTATGTTAACATCAGTAGGAATATATAAATTAATTGGTAAAGATTGTTTTGTTACACATACCACCTCTTCAGTTGAAAAGTCAACCGTTTCATTGTGATGTTTATTATGTGTGTTTACAGAAAAGCAGAGTTAGTAAACGGAAAATAAACCTGGATGACGTAAGACGTTTAAAATAAAAACAAGGTCCTCATTTCAGACCTCCATAGGGTTAGTAAAATACTAAATTTGGCGCAAAAAGTTTATTTGATATAATGCAAAATCTGAATTCCTACAAATATAATTAGGGTCAGATGTGTTTAAGTTTCCTAATTGTATTTCAGTTTCCTCCAGGTTTATTACTATATTGTGTTTTTATGGTGCCTAGTACAGGTGGTAAGGTGTTATTTCCCTGCATTAAACAGATAACAGCCATGAACTATTGTGTGATCCTTTTGTATAATGACTCGTTTATTATTTTGAATACAGAAAATACTGCCCCACACTGTCAGCTTTCTGGAATCATCCAGGTTCACTGAATTGTAGACCACCTGCTGACAAACCACTTGTAATCTGTAGGCATGTGACATTTTCATTTTCTAGGGGACGAGGTACAGGATGACAGAAAATTCCCAAAATGGGCCATTCCATTTTATCTTGCTTCTTAAGATTTTATAAATGTCAGACTTCATTCGGAGGACTGAACTGATCCATATCAGAAGACAGCATTAAATAAAGTTTAGAAGATGAATAAAAATGCATGCAGGTGGAGACAATAACACATTGTGTTGGATCCAAAGACATCTGATATTCCATTGATCGGATAAAGCCCCATCACATGAGTACCTGGTCCTGTTTCATGGAGACAGACTGAAGAAAGCTTGGAAGATCAGCTGTGATAAGCATTTTGTATTCCAGCCTTCCCTGTATGCTTTTTGTAATACTTCGTTTATTAAACCTCAATCTGAATGGTGTCCTGGTGATGCTTTGTCTCGTTCCCTAGGTTCACTTTTTCAGTTCGAGTGTGCCAAACAAGGACCTTGACAAAGGAAAAAAAGAAATAATCTGTTTGTTATTTTAAAAGAAAACTAAAAATTTATTTCATTTTTTATTTGCTTTGTTTATTAATATTGATGTTGGATTACAACTTTACAACAATAACAGGTATAACATGGATCACGATTAGGTGGTTGTGAGTGGGTGTTTGAAAACAAATTGTATTTTTCTTTTTTTATTACAATTTATAATTCCTTGACATACTGTGTTATTGCTTGCTGTCAATGGAGATTGATGGGGAGTGCATTCTCCACTCTCTTTAGCCTTTTCCAGTATGTTTATGTTGCACTCATGGCTTTCAACAATGGAATTCAGCAATGACAAATGACTGAATATAAATTGGACGTTACCCTAAATAATCTGCATTTTCCAGTCTGACATGGCACAGCTTTTTATGCTTGACAATTTTCACAAGCACCATGTGTGTTGAAATGTCATTTCATTTTAATTGGTTTAACTTGTGCTAGCAATGTGAGTTCTTTCATTCAAAATGCAAGAAGTATTCAAGAAATGGAATTGAATTGTGCTGGATTCAAAGTAGTGAATATAAACTGCTGCTTAAAATATTATTAAATATTCCTTTAAATTCTTAGCTAAATCCATCAGCACGTATCTCACAACTTTTGCTTTTGTGGATGAGGAAAAGTTACAAGAAATAGATGTGTGCAATTTATTTATTTCAGCATTTTTTTTTTATTTTTTTTTGCAAAACTCCAAAAATGCTAATTCAAAAGTATTCATACCCTTTGATGCTATGATAGCATTGTCTACACTGTGCTAGAAATTTCAATATGATGATGCAGAACGTAATTCTAGAAAAGTCTAGAAAATGCTGGATTATAGGTGAACATTCTTAGAGTGTAGAAGGGTTATGCATAGGATGATTGCTGTCATTACCAATAAGTCAATATGGGAAAAAGTAAAGAGCTATCTGAAGACCTTAAGCAGAAAATTATTTATTGTTATAAAGCTGGAGAAGGATACAAGATTTCCAAGTAATGCCAATTTCAACTATCGTTTCTGTTATCAAGAAATACAAGACCCATGGTACTGTCACAACGCTGCCTCAGTCTGTAAGAAAGAAGGCTCTTTCACCAAGCACAAGTAGAACTGTGAGGAAGGTTAATAACAATCTGAGATTGACTGCCAAAGATATTCAAAGTGAATTGGCTGCAAGTGGGACTGGGGTTTCCATTTCAACCATAGGTTGAGTATTGCATGGTGAAGGAAAAAGCCATTTTTAGGAAAATGTCACAAGGACAATCGCTTAAAGTTTGCAAAATGGCATTTGAATGATGGATATGAGTTCTGGTTAAAGGTTTTGTGGTGTGATGAAACAAATATCGAGCTATTTGGTCATGCTGATAGTCGTTATGTTTGGAGAAAGTCTGGTGAGGCCTACAAAGAAAAGAACACCATACCTACTGTCAAGCATGGAAGTGGTAATACCCTTCTATTGGGCTGTTTTTCATCTAATGGCACAGGAGATTTAGCTCCAATACATGGTGAAATGGATTCCATAGCATAGCAAAAGATATTGGCCAATCATCTGAAACTCTCCGCTACAAAACTTGGTTTAAAGCGCAACTAGACGTTCCAACACAACAACGATCCAAAGCACACATCAAAATCTACTTCAGAATGGTTAAGAAGAATATAATTAAGGTTCTGGAATGGCCTAGTCAAAGTCCCGATCTAAATCCGATTGAGAATCTTTGGTATGAGTTGAAGAAGGCTGTGCACGAGAAGTTTGGATGAACTGTAACAATTTTGCATTAAAGAATGGTCAAAAATCACAAAAAATCATGCCAAAAAGCATCATTGCTAAAGGTGCCTCAACTAACTATTCATTTAATTTTCCTTGTCAGGGTATGAACAGTTTTGAATGAGCATTTTTGAAGTTTTGCACAAAAAAAAAATGCTGAAATAAATCTATTTCTTGTAACTTTTGCTACAAAAGGTTTTTCCTATACTTATTTGTTTCTGAGAAAATGACTAGAAATTATAAATTTCCATTGGGGTATGTAAACTTTTGACTACAACTATGTGTGTGTATGTATATATGTATGTATATAATGAACAGAATTTAGATATTTTATTTAACATCATGTAATCAAACTACAAAATTGTATCGCAAAAGTCTACCAGAAGCCATAATAGTACTACAGTATTTCATGTTCGATTTCGAAATGTCACAATTTTCAGTTTGTAGTATTCCATATACTTAACAAAAAAACTGACAAAGCAGTATGTAGTTTAGTATGTTAATATTGTTCAGCAGGTTTCATTGAAGCAAAATGTGTTAATTCTATAGGGTGATACAAAACATTTGGCCATAGCTATATATCAATGTCATTACAGTTGGATCCAGTACCTTGGTACAACTCTGTGCTTTGGGTTCCAGTTCTTCCACTTTTGTTATCTGCTTTAGGAAATCAGATTCCTGCATTCCTGGCTGGGATCCCCGGCGTTTGAACACAGCTTTGGGGTTTGCCAGAATAACTTGAAGATTCACTGAAAATCCTTTAGAAAAAGAAAAAAAAAATTCAAAACCTTTGTGGAGTGCTACTGTAGAAATACCAATAATATTAGTTGAATTAAATCCTAACTGCATTATTATGACCATAAAGTGATGTGCACAATCATCCTTGCACACACAACACTGCAAACCAAAAAAAGGTGGTAATATAAATGAATTCCACTTTTACTGTTGCGTTGTTTTTTCATGTCAACTGTAAATGTGCTTAAATGTGTAGGTTGGCAATTTATGGTATCTGTATTGAGAATGAAAATAAATGTACTGTAGTTAGCATGGAAACACATTTACAATCAGAGATGTTTGATTACATGTTTCAAATTTACCAGTACATTTCAGAATTGTATTATTACTGTATAACACTGCTGTTGATCTCATTGATTATTTGATAAGACAGAAGGTACATATTTATTCTGCTCCCGCAGAAAGGCATATACCAGAATCCCAGTGGGACAGTCTGCACTTCAACAGTGGCTTATACTGTCAGCAGCACAGGGATCGCAAGAAAGAACACAAGAGTATTGAATTTCTGTCTCTGTGATTGATCTAACCGAAGCAAAGTGTTATTGCCTCAGTCTGGGCTTCACAAACCATTGGAACCAGGGGAGCTTATTTAGTCCTTTCCGGTGGGTGTAAATAGGACAGACAGGACCCCTACTGGGACAAAGAAGGCGCTCTTTATGATAATTTATTGTCTGAATGGATCATTCCATACTCAACCAGTAACCGTGTATTAATTAAGCAATAATACACAATTATTATTTATTTATTAGCAGACACCCTTATCCAGGGCGACTTACAGTCGTAAACAAAAATACATTTCAAGAATCACAGTACAAGTATTAATACAATTAAGAGCAAGAGCGCGTGTGTTATCATGAGATATCGCCAAAACCCTTATGGCAAGCTTTCAGAAATTGTCTTTACCATTACTACCTTCCAAGGTGAGATATCTCATGATAACACACAGACCCTGGCATGTGTTATTGCTATTGTTAAATGGGTCTATGAGTGTGTTGTTGATAAATAAAGAATACTTTTTAAAATAATTTTTATTTGTGTAAAAAAGTAGATCCACAGTAACTAAAATCGTTAGCTTAACAATAAAACATTTGATTTTAAACTGTTTTGTATAATATTTTCTTTTTTGGGGCTTCGATGATGTTGAACTGGATGTTGCCATTCATTGTTTCAACGCGTATGTATGGATTTTGTCCAGTAGATGGCGCTGCTGCAGTGACGTTTTGTTTTTAAATCAATGTCAATGTTCTTTTCAGTTAGCCAGTCACAGAAAACATTCATTGCCCATTTTGTCTGGCGCTTGGTGTTTTCCTCATTTGTATTCATTTCTAGGTTGTCTAAATCTGCTTCATTTATGTCAGCATGGCGAGATGTTGACATTTGTTTTTCTTTTGGTTAGGGAGAAGGTCTCAGCCAATCAGAATCTAGAATAGTATCTAGTATTGTCACCATTGTTATTGTTAAAATACCCATATACTGTCTAGCCCATATAAAATATAATATATTAAACTGCATCAGAAAATTGTTGATAGTACTTCCTAAGGGTATTATGATTTTAGTTTTAGTTTGATATCACCACACACTTTTACTGTCTTTTCCCTTATACAAAATGATTGCAATTTAAAGACAAGCAAAAAAAAAAAAATAGGCCATGTTGCTACTTGAAAGTGTTACAGTTAAAAAATATATGTCACTCCAGTGAGAAGAAATCGAGTGGAGATGAGTACAGGTTGTAACACATTATATAGTGTCATTTTGCCTCTTTCACTGTAGATAAGTAGAGTACTATTTATAATTAATGAGACCACTATTAAGTCATCACAAGGCTGATGCCAGAACACTCGGTTCCACGGCACAAAAATAAGTAGTGGCTGTTTTTTTTAAATCTGAGAAATGTTTAAATGCAATTACTTAAAGCAAAACATATTGAACAAATATTGAAATGTTTTTTTTTGTTTGTTTTTTTAAAAAGCAAAATGAAATGGGTACAAAAAATAAATGAGAATCGATTTTTACGCCTGATTTCCCATTTTAGTTCTAGTTTCTATTTCACTTTTTATGCGCACTGGCAGCATATTATTACACTTCCGTTGATCACAGAAACAGCAGCAGGGGTGTATGTACTTGCATGGACACCATGCTGTGCCTGAAACAGGTGCTCAGTCCTCAAGCCTTTTATTAAAATAATATTTAAAAAAAAAAAAAACAAGCTAGTACTCCTAGTCAGTGTCGTAACCAGAGCTGACATTCTACTGAGGTCAAACTTAGGTTTCAAGTTAGCTGGCAGTATTTATATGACTGCTTGGTATTTACTATTCAACCTCCAAATCTATGTTACAAGGCAAACCAACAGAGAAAATTAAGGAGTCTTTTGTACTTTACCAGGATTTTTACATGAGCATCAGCATTGACGATGCAAAAAAACAACCGAGGACACGACCTTGGTGTCCTCATAGCTAGTTACGGCCATGCTCCTAATGCTGCATTCGCTGAACCCCAGGTGCTATTATGCCAACTGTATATTGTTTGAGTTAAATTTGGGACACACATGAGTAAAAAGCTCTCATTCAAATGAGAAATAAATATCTTTGTGCTTTCTTTTCTAAAATACTTCTATCATTTATAAACATTTTATGTTTTTTTTTGTTTTTGTTTTTTTTGGCAATGTGATAATTGCATGTTCAGGCTTAAAATGGTTTATTTTAGAATCAAAAATATGAAGGACCTGCTATAAACCAAAGAAAGATTCATTGTCATCTCAATCTCATTTATTTTCAACAATTTATAACCTAACACAACCAGTTTACACTTGCTGCTTCTGCATTGAAATAAAAAACATTTACCATGTAATGAAATGAGCCATCTGAGCAAGTAGCACAATCTGGGTCGAATAACAACATTCAGTAATGGCTGCCTTCCAGGTATCCTTGGTCAGTGGTAATGGTAAAGACAATTTCTGAAAGCTTGCCATAAGGGTTTTGTGCAGTATAATCTCAAGAAAGGTACAGAATGGTATTTTGTTTCCCCTAATACAGACATTAACAATATGAGATGGGTGTATGTTATGTTTCCAAGTAAATGTATAAGCAATCCAAGGTGAACCAAAAACAACTGAATATAAACTGTATGCATTTATACATTGCAATTATCAACACAAGTGAACACAATGTGGAACAAAAATGTGAATGTGTCACAGAATTCTAATAATAATTCTCATGGGTTATTATTTGATTTTATATATATATATATATATATATATATATATATATATATATATATATATATATATATATATATATATATATATGTATACACACAGGGTAATTATAGTCATTGGTGGGACATAAAAGGCCCTGTAGTTGATCCACAGTATAATCACCACATATACAGTATAATTAGACAGTCAATCAAGCTGTTTAAAATACTTTGGGGGTGATGTAAGTAGGTGCAGTCTAAATAATTGCGGGTGCAAAATTCAAATTCCTTTGCGGCCAGGCAATTGCTTTGTACTGCGCCCTATGTAAGCTTAAGAGCAATGCAAATTACATGCACAAATAATGATCCCGGTCTGCAATTATGATAACGAGGGTCTCAATGAGTGCATCAGTCTATTTAGCGGCTGCACTTCCAGAGTTAGGAGTACAGAGCAGTGGTCGCTATATGAGGAAGGGCAGCAAAGTCCTCTTGCCGCACAGAAAAGAAAATAAAAGTTTTCTGAGAAGGAGCTGAGAGTCCTTACAGCTGAGGTCACTCAGCATGAAACAGAATTGTTTGGAAAACCCTCAACCAACATCAGTTATGTTAGTATCCTTAGGAAATTTTTCATTATTGGTTTGGAACCTGCCCTTTTTACCATGACATCCAGAAAGTTGTCTAGAACTCTGGAAAAGGTGGATTGGGCTATCCCTCCAGACATTCCAACGGCGGTCTGAAAGGAACCAGAGGCTAAGTAGTGCAGAGAGCACAGCACTTTCACATGTGCAGGGATAGCGGTCCCTAGATTGATGCTGGGGTCTAGCTCATCCCTCAATTCAGCCACTAGGTCTAGGATGACCTACATAGTGAGATGATAACGCTTTAGCACCACATCCTCCAGTATCCCAAACAAAGTGACCCTGGGATTGAATATGCAGGGTCTTCTTCATCTTGCCCTTCTCCTCCAAACGTGTTTCTGCCTCTCCTCAACAAGAGGCAAGTGTCGCCGCATCAAGAAGTGTACCACAGCAGCCACCCTGAGGTCAATGACAGGTCTCTGCAGGTGTGTGCTTTTATACAGCTCTTAGTTACTCGCTTCTACAATGGTTTGCACCTTGCAAGAAGAGGTGTAAAGTTTTTGGAGGATCAGCAATTGCTTAAGTGCAAGGCAAAATCCTTACATCTCATTATAATGTCTGCGTCCGCTTAGTATCCAGATCCTGCCCAATTCAATGCTCTTTTCTTCATTTGAATGCATTTCAATATAATTTTAGTGGATTCATGATGGCAAAGTGTAAATCTGATAGCTGGTGGAGAACGTCATATGAACACCATTCTTTACATACGGCACATTTTTTGCGGCCGGTAAAATCAGACTTTAAAGCTGTTAAACACGATTTACGGCAGCATGATGGAGGTTTTGCACCCGCAAATCACTTTGTGTTTTCTTACAACACTCCCTAAATGCACTAAAACATGCTGATTCTGCTGCTTACTAAAAGGAGTGGGTTACATTGCTCTTTTCTGTACTTGAAATCTCAGTAGGCAATGCGGCTTTAACACTAATGGGGACAGTCCATCTGTCATCTCAGGTTTAAACTGGTGGGGACAGTCCATCTGTCATCTCAGGTTTAACACTGGTGCGGACAGTCCATCTGTCATCTCAGGTTTAACACTGGTGGGGACATTCCATCTGTCATCTCAGGTTTAACACTGGTGGGGACAGTCCATCTGTCATCTCAGGTTTAAACTGGTGGGGACAGTCCATCTGTCATCTCAGGTTTAACACTGGTGGGGACAGTCCATCTGTCATCTCAGGTTTAACACTAGTGGGGACAGGCCATCTGTCATCTCAGGTTTAAATATGTTCATTCACAGACAGCTTGATGAAGGCCATCTGGCAGAAATGTTGCTCTTTTTTGAACTTTGTTCTTTTTAAATAATAAAGAATAGAAATGTGATCTACGATCCATTATTATGACGTTGCACCTCTACTTGCATTAATTGTGAATTATGTTGGGATATTTGGAAGACTGATCCCGGAGGTAGCCCTCAGGAATGGAAATACTGGTAAATAAATCAAATACCTGGTGTGCGATACAGGCTGCACATATCAGACACTTGTGCACAAAATACTCTGGTCCTCCATTGTGGACATTTCCATTATTAATGCAACATTACCTAGTCGGGTTTCACAAGCTACAGAAAAGGGATCTTTCTATGAAGGGAATGGAGTCATTTATCAGCTGATGTTAGTGTTTAGACTTTCATTCTTAGGTTATTTATTTATTCATTCAAGCTTTCTTCCATTCTGATAAGTAATGAAAAGAAACAATAATTACATGAATGTGACACTGAGGTGAGATAACATTGATAGTAACCTACCTGCCATGTCAATGGCAAAGGGCCTGTCTGCTCTCCAGCCCGTGTACCAGCCCACCACTCTGCCTTTGTCCACTAGGGGGCGTTCATACCGACGGCCACCCACCAGACCCACCGGCCACACTGACACCTTCTGTGTTGAGCGCATCTGCAACCACAGCCAGAAGGACGATTGTGTTACACATCAGGTTTTTTGTGATTTTTTTTTTTTTTTTTTAATGATTAAGGAACGCATGATAACCATCAAATATTTACTGCATTACTGAATTGTAACATAAGTCTTTCTGGTTGAGACTAATTAATCAACTTAACTATTACTGTACTATATTCATGATGTGCAAATAAATGTTGCAACTGTTGTTCCTGACACAGTGCCACCAGGTGGCCATATACCGTAAAAGAAGCGAGGGTCTTAAGTGGATAATAATTCATACTTCAATTAGCATTATTACAATACTGCACTATCAAAACCCATACAGTTCCCCTAAATATAATAATAATAAAAAATGTATTTCAACATTGAGCAATGCGTCTGTTTTATTACACCACCTTCCTGTATCAAGAATAATATAGTAACTCAGATGTGAAAAGATGTGTATCTGCAGCTGGCCTGTCATATTATTTCAAATATATGTCCTTGAAAGCTCCTTTACTGGCACTATGTCCCCAGCTGTGAGCTGTGAATATCTGAGATCATTAAATGTTTAAAACCTAACGTTTTCAAAACTGATTCAAACTTATCTATTTGGTATTCTAGCTCCACAAACGATTTTATTCACATGGCATATATTGTCACTCTAGCTGTTCCCTTGACTGCCTCTCAGCAGGGTTATACCTCTGCATGTAGAGTCTTAATGGGCTTATAGTGCTGCCACCATGCATCTTGTCTCCAGTAGCAGAGCTATGGAACCAGGGGCTAACAGAGCTCCTTTGCCTTTTTATTCTGACCAAGTAAATGCCAGGCTGCTCCAGGCAGAATTCTCCATTATTATTTCCCTCTAGGCTGTATCTGCTTCCACAGTGGATTGAACCTAAGGGATCCCAATCAAAAAGTGAGGTATGATTTGGGAGATTCATCTAAAAGACTTAAATACTCCTTTAATGGGATGGCACAGTCAGTGGAGGTGTTTGTATCTGGTTAGGGTTTGTGTAAGGTACATATTGTTTTTGTTTAAATTAGTGGGCTGTTGTGCATAGACATTGTTAGAGTACAATTAAGATAAGATCATATCCAAATGTGGAGGCAGTTGAATCTGGGTAGGGTCGAGGGTAAAGGGTATGTTAGGGTTAAAACAATCTGTGTTGATGCCAGGGTAAGTATTTGCTTTGGAATTAGCTAGGACATATTGATTTTGATATTGACATTGTTGAGGCGCAAAGCTAATGGCTAAGCTATTTCGATGTTTTTTTTTTTTTAATTTACTGTGATCAGACAAAAAACACAGCCTGTCAAAATCATATCCATGTTTAACTTAAGAAGTGTGTAAAATAACCTTTGTAAAGTACTGTTCCCTTTCAAGTACGAAATGTAACCTCATAAATATCCGAATCATGAAAATTGTATACCAAAGCTGCTCTTTGAGCCTGTGATGCAGTTGTGACCCTGCCCCTGAGGGATGAAAAGGACTGTGCTCACACATCTCAGCATCATTTTTTCTTTCAAGACTGACCTGATCGGACAGCCTTGTTCAGTACCGTCTCGGAACCGTCCCTGTACCAATCCGTTGCTAAAGTCACTGAATTGGTCCTGAACTGACCCGGCTAAACTCACCGAACCGGCCTAGAGCCGACCAGGTTCCGAACCAGTAATGAACCAGTTCTGACCCGGTTCCAGCCTGCTACCAACCCGGTGCCAAGGTAGGTAGCACGACAAGGCAATCCATCTTTGATGAGGAGCCTGCCGTCTCCGAACCGGTACAGAACCGATCCCGTTCGGGTCTTGACCTGCCCGGTCGATATATATATATATATATAAGCAGATTGAAGCAGCAACTGTACAATGCATTGCTTGTTTCTTGCATCATGCCTGGGTTCCATCCCTGTGAGACATGCAAGGCCAATCTACCTGACAGGTGCTCTTCCTGCCTGGGCCCAAGGAGGCGCTAGTTAACTGCAGTTTCTGCAAGGTTTGTGCCCCTTTCTCCAAGCGCACGCTGGAGATGAGGTTGTCCCACACCTCTAGGAGACGGGCGATCAGGAGCTGATGTTCCCATCTGAGGACATGGAGTCGGACAGAAGTCGCAGGCCAAGCCACAGTCTAAGCAGCAGCCCTAGGAATTTGCTGCCACAGGCCCAGGGACCCTTCTCAGGGAGCCATCTGGACTATTGCTATTAGTGCACCACAGACATCTGGCTGCTTACTACCATTAAGACCGGCTATTCGCTGCAATGCAAGCATGGTCACGGACACACAGGATGCCGCTGTTGTGTCTCAGAAGGTAGCAGCTCTGCTGCAAAAATGGCCTATTTGCGTGATTTACCCCCTCGAGTTGGAAAAAGGGTTCTACTCCAGCTACTTCCTCAGACTGATCCTCGACCTCAGACAGGTGAACCTGTATAAGAACTGGTTTAAGATGCTGACAATGCAACAGCAGTCAATCAGGCCAGATGACTGGTTCACCATGGTGGACCTCAAGGACATCTATTTCCACATCCCCAAAAAACCAGCGCACAGGAAGTACCTGTGGTTCGCCTTACAGGGATCAGCGTACGTGTTCCGTATCTTGCCATTTGGTCTCTCTCTAGCTCCACATACCTTCTCGAAGTGCATGTAAGGTATTCTGGCCCCATTGAGACTCAAAGGCATTAGAGTTCTCAATTATCTGGACGACTGGCTAATCTGTGTTGAGTCACAGGCAGAGGCCCACAGTGAACTTGTCACCGGCCACCTCTAAAGGTTGGGCCTTACAGTGAATCATGCGAAGAGCCAGCTGACCTTTCCAGACAGCCTCCTATCTGGAGTGTACTTGGACTCCGAGTCCATGCTGGCCACATTCCAGAAACTTCTGGGCCTGATGGCAGCAGCTTCCCAGACCCTTCCATACATCAACCACCAGGGCGGCCTCAGGTCCCCCAGTCTCCATTGTGTGGCCCGCGAGCTTTTGCTGTGGGCGCACAAGAACATCCTCTCACTGTGGGCAGGGCATCTGCCGGGGTGACCAACTGGGTGGCGGACCTCCTCTCTATAGTAGGAGGCAGGGAACCGCTGGGAGACTGTTGATGCACCGCGACCGGCTCAGCAAGATACAGGGGACCTTATGGCATCCCAACACATCGAGCCTGTAGCTCTGGATCTGGCCCCTGAACGGCTGCATTTAAGACTTGACTCGACTTGACCCTTTACTCCCTGTGACTCAACTCGACTCGACTCCCAATGTTTGTGACTCGATTACAACACTGATTTTAGCATATATTAATATGAGGCATTATATAAACTGGCTTTTGGTAAATATGAAGCAACCAGCCATAACCACAGGATTATGTCAAATATGTCAAAATTAAAGCAGGTCTGACTATTCCATCAGGACTGAACTAGAAAAAAAAACTGCTACTGACAATCTAATGGTTATAGTAATGAAACACTTGCAAAATAACTACAGCTGTTGATTTCCACTGGGATTTAGTCTTTCCGTCGCCTATTATTTACTGAAATAATTTATATTCACTCAATATGGTGTATGCATACCATTAAAGACTGCAGGTTTACAGATATTAATTTAAAAAACAAAACTAGTAATTATTATTATTATTATTATTATTATTATTATTATTATTATTATTATTATTATTATTATTATTATTATTAAATTCTTAGCAGATACCCTTACCCAGGGTGACTTACAGTTGTATATTTAACAGATGGAGGCTTGATTCCTCTAGCTATATTAGTATCCACTATGATAAATGACACCACATTTTGAGCCAAGTAAATGCTTAAATTAAAATTCAAAATTCTTGTTTCTTTACGTGTAGATTATATTATCACAAACTAAAATGTTAACAGTCAATTAAAAAACAAAGACAACAAAGTCAACACTGTGGTTGTTGAAATTCAAAACACAAAGAGTTCATGTAAAGCAGGGAAAACAGCGAGGAAAGACAGAGACCCGATCAATAATCAAAACCATGAAAAAAGTGCGTGCCACTTAAAACAAGTGTTTTACAATAATAACGAATCAAGACGTGCAAAACATATAGAAATAAATAACAATAATACAAAAAATAATATGAATAACTTTGTTAGAAATAACAAAATATGCTAAACAGATAAATGGTTAATGTGTGGGGTGTGAATGTGTACCTCCTCAAAGAGCTCCAGACTGTAAGTGTTGTCATCATCTGCAAAAAAAACGATCCCGAAGTCCCGAGGGGAACGGTGCTGCCGGAGCCAGCCGAGCCCCGCGTTCCTTTGTTCGGTAGCTCTCGGTAACCCAGCTCGCTTATACCTCCTGGGGGTCAGCACATGCAGGTGTGTGTAAGGGACCCCCGAGCGCGCTAAGAAGCGGGATACGAGCTCCGTTCGCATGTTAGAATCCTCCACAACAATCCAATGGAAACGGGGTACCTGGCGAAAAGTGTTAGCCAAGCGGGTGAGCTCCGCTTTCTGCACCGCCCGACTGTATGTAGGAGTTATGGCATAGATTGTTGGCAAAGACGATTGATTATTATTGCCATTGTGGGTTGCTCTGTTCAGTCGCTGTGAATTTCCGAGTCTTGAGAAATAAAGATGCGTTGGGCTCCTGGCTAAGGATCGGTTAGTGTCAATGTGTATCATTATAATTACTATCAGAACCCAAGGCAGAAGGATAAAGAACCGACTGTAAAACAGAGATTTCATGATGTATTGGATTAGTGAAAAAGTCGACTTGGGTTTATAAATAAATATATATAGGCTATATATATAAAAAAGAAATCCAGTACACCAGCGTTTCTTTGCGTATTATTATTATTATTATTATTATTATTATTATTATTATTATTATTATACCTCACACTGCTTGATATTCGGGCAAGCATGCCCATTAACTGACACCCTTGACAAAAGAAAAAAAAAAACATTTGACTAATTACAATATTCTAAACCAAAAGGGAGAAATTCGCGCCCCATACATTATTCAAGCAAACACTGCTAATCTAGCTCAACAGTTGTAGATCCGCCAGACAGTGAATGACACGCACATATTCGGCTGTGAAACGTGGTGGTCGTCCAATTCATGTTTTTGTGCTCATCCAAGTTTTTATTCCAACACGCTCGCTTCAGTAAAAAATACCTCGCATATTGATGTTTTACAGTTGTCAAAAGCTGAGTAATCAGTCCTTTATCTGTGGAACTACTTCGAAATGTAACTAACAGGTTAGTTCAACACAGTAGCATTACAGTGCGGTACAGACTGTACTCTCGGGTCTTCTTAGTCACAACATCTTACGCCAATAGACATGGACAGACTTTAAAAGTACCATACAGTATGTTTAGCTTGTGAGAAAGATTGTTTTTTTTTTCTTCAGGGTATATTCTTTGAGTTGTCCTGAAAATGATGTTGTAATATAAGTTCCTGGAAATCTCCAAGCAGCTGGTGCTCAACCATGGAACGAGGCGAGCATCAAGAGAAACTGACGAGACAGAGAGAGAGAGAGAGAGAGAGAGAGAGAGAGAGAGAGAGAGAGAGAGAGAGGAATAACGGTGTTGAAGATTTGTTTTGCTGTGCCCTGAAAAAAACGCCAGTGTCTACAGAGATTTGAGAGAAAAGCTTCGCCTGTTCACCAGCAGAGCACTCCAGAGAGAGAGAGAGAGAGAGAGAGAGAGAGAAGGGGGAGGGGCATCTATAATTTAAAAGGTATTTATTATTAAAGAATATTCAAATCCAATATGATTTTTGGAATGCGTTTTTCACATTGACCAATGAAGAATATAGATTATAGAATATTGAGCAGATGTACGTAAATTAAATAATGGCAATAATATTTATAAAATATGCCCACTCCATCTATCTATCTATCTGTCTATCTGTCTGTCTATTTATCTGACAGAGACAAGCATACAATATATATTTGTCATATACAGGACAGGTTGTTTGCTTCAAATGTGTGTGTTTTTTATCAGTACCATGTACAGACTTATTTTAATAAGACAACTCAAGAAGCTGGAGTGTTTTCTACATAATATAACCTGCAAATAGTTTCTAATGTATATATAACCCACATTGTCATTTAGATAAACATTTAAAGAAAATGAACAGCACATTCTTGGTAAATGGAGAAACCACATTATTAACTAAGTCCATGTGTCTTTTTGTAATACAAACGTTTTTATTTCTGCATTTTATAAAGTTGTTTTTGGTTTTTTCATATTTTTCTCTTCTTTTTATTTACATCTTGCTTTCCTTTCAGGACCGCCCGTGCATGGTCTAAAAAGTTTGAGAACCATTGAACTAAAAGAACAAATTTAAACAAGAATATTAGGAACTGCCAGAAATTCATAGTCCTAAAATGTATTAAACATAATCAATAATAATAGTGTTTAAAATATTTCAAAACAATTGACCTTGTACATATGGTAGAAATGGTGTCGAAAATGTGTTCCAATTAATTATATAACAACACTAAAACCTGAGATCACTATAATGATATCTCTCCAACTGCAATTACAATGCAGTAAAATTACAATTACAAAGCAGTAAAAATGCAATTACAGAAGAGAGTTTAATTAGGAACCGATTACGTATATATATATAAAGACCTTTTTTTTTTACAAAAAGACCCTTAAAGGTAAAGTACTCAACATCAGTGCGCTTCTGATCAGCTTTAAAGACAGCCTCCAAAGAGCTACCTCTTTAACTACCAGCCCTTTGAAAAATAGCAGTAAATTCTACAAAATCAATATGTTCTCAAGACAAGATGTGCAAGCCGAAAAGACTTGCACGTCAAAGCAATAGCATTGAATAATGCTTTATGATAGAAAGATCTAATCATTTCTGGTTTTGCACAAAGTTATGACAAAATTGAAATACTGTAGGCCTACTTCATCATAACATGAAAGCTGCAGTCCAGAGATTCAAAAGCGAAAATGCCTGAGCAGACAATCGAAAATCCTGATGAGAACTTTAATGAACCCCTATAATTCAGAGAGTTGATTAGTATTATGGTACAATCATGGGTGTTTGAAAATCAAAAAAAGTGAACTGTATAAATTACATTTATTTTTACATGTATTTATTTCACACAAAGCTTAACCAGACCAGCAACAGTAGGCCTACTGTTGGTAAATTGATCTACCACACAGCAAATGTGCAAGCCAGCTGACAAAAAAATAAGTGGTATCCACTTCTAACCACTGTAACTGTGAGATGCTGGGTGCACAGCGGTCCCAGCAAGTATCATTATTTGTAGTGCTTTAACTAAAAGGATACTACTCTGACCCCCTGTTGAAACTGGCAATCATGTTTGCCAATCTAAAGGTATTAAAAGGGTCAGACCAGTTTGCATGGGTAGCTATTAGCGCTTATATACCATATATATTACCTTGTCTAACCTGCAGAGGTCAACAGTATCTATAACAGAAGTAACATGTTACATTTGTAACCTATCTAGGCCATTTTCCTCACAGCGAAATGCAAAATGTGTAGTACTGTATTGAAATTGGAAAAAAGAAATCCTTAAATCCAAAAAATGCAGGTTTGATACCATTCATAATTTCTTTTGGAAAGTAATACGTGACAAGAAACTGTTTCCTACACTACTATTTTTTTTTTGTTTTTTTTTTTGTTTTTTTTTATCAGTTTGGTCTGAAATCAATGAAGCCTTGTTTTGTTTTGTTTTTTATCAGCTTTCCTGTAAACATTGAAAAGTGTTCTGTCATTCTGTTTAAAAATGTACAAATATAAATAAATCATTTTAAAGGTTAAATGAATAGTATATAATATGTATGAGTATGGATGAAGGAGTTAGCTGCCTACTTTAATATTGATAGCACGTGACAGATGCACTGCACGCCATAGCGAAGGGATAAATGGACATTTATTTTAGTCTTGCTGGAGGACTCCGTGTACAATCCTAATGGTATCAGAATGAGATGTTTATTTAGATGTGTTATCCTGAGGGCTACTCAAGTTTGCTGACATTAGGTTAACATAACACAGGCTGACAGGAAGGCAAAACAGAGTATTAAATGATGCTAGCATATACAAAAAGCTAATGGATAAAGGAACTGGCGTGATCTTGTTGTAAAGCAACGTTCTTGTTGTAAAGCAATGATGTGGAGAATGATTGATTATTATGTTATTATTCTTATCTAAAAATACATTTTAAACATCTATAACTGAAATAGATACAATCTCTATAGTGACTTAAATGACCACATAATGTAGTTTGCTAATTTAAGTGACCGTGCATTTGAGGATGTGGCTAGTTTTTGGTCTGAAAGTATAAATAGGGAAGACCATGGCAAAGTAATAATGACATATTTTTTCATCTGGCATTTATGGGGCAGGATTATGTCAATTTGCCCCAACATTGTTGTTTCTGCATAATAAATAAGTGATCAAGAAGATTCAGTTTTCACTTTAAATGACACCTGTCAAGTAATGGAAATGACAACAAAGTTTTGCCACCAGTTTCACAATTTGGAAACTTGGAAAGGTGCCAGCAGGTATTTGGTACAGGATAAAAGCAGGTCACTTTACCCACAATACTGTAGAAATCTACATATCAAAGGAGCTTTTATCTTGAAAATGTGTAGTTATTATTATGCAATAGCAGCTTAGTTACATATAAGCTAGATATTTAATGAGATACACAACTTTTTAAAGAAGCAATTACTATTTCATAGGTCTTGCAATATACAGCAGTCCCTTTATACAATATTCATGATTGTAATATCTTTCCTTCAAATACAAGGTGTTATATGTCTATAAGTAAATTATGAAACAAGGATACTTTAGCAGTTCTATTTCCTAAATGTAGTATATTATATTGTTTTGTTTTATTAGAAGACTGACATTTTCTCAATCAATGTGCTGTAAAGATGTATACTCTGTATTTGATTACTCATCTAAAGTCTGCCATGTGGATATTAGATATTATGAGTATTGAATAATGAAGGTTGTCACACTTATAAAACCAAAACGTTACAGGCCAGTGATTATAGTAGATAAATTACAATCCCTCCGCATCCTAATGAAGTGCTAAGAAAATATTTATCAACAGATACAATCATTGGGGATGCTACTTGCTGACAATCCGAGGTATTATAATGTGTTTATGTGCCAATTGCAGAACACAGATAGTATTCACAATAGTTGTGTTCTTTATTATCTTGTCTTGAAGTGTGATAAGTCTGCTTTTGTGCCAGGATAATGCATTTATAATGGCAGGCAATGAGGCTCATTATTTATTTCTACAGTTCTCATTTAGTTCCAGATTACTAAAATAATTGGCCAGTCTTTTAATAGGTTCTGTTCAGCGATATCCATTTGATGAATACAAAATTAAGCAAAAGCATTTGATCATGAAAACATCAACATCATTTATAACTTTGTGGTATTGATACTATCCATTTAGCTGTCTGCAGGACTGTTTCAATGCTTATTTCTAGTCATTTCTTCAGCAATGCTTTATTATGTGACAGTTGTGACATTCCTTTTTTATACTGTACAGGGTGTCCACAAAGTCCTGTTACCCCCATGTTTTTGGCTCAATTATTATTTTTATTTTCTGTTGGAGGTGAGTTGAGCTGAAACAAGTTGTCAGAGATGCATTTCGCCTCATCACGCCATCCATGTTACGGAAGATGTCGCACCGAACATGGTTACAGATCATTATCTGCCATGAAAATGATGGCGCTCACACTGATCCTCTGGGTGTTTAAATACAGTTAAATACTTGTACTAAATACAATGAAGTACTTCTAAATACAATTATCATCATTCTTCCACACGTTACAGGGGTTGGTCAATGCATTGTAGAAAAAAAAAAACATGGGGATAACAGGATTTTGTGGACCCCTGTATATGAAGTTTGATATACCGTATATAGGTATCCTTTCAGTGGGTATGTATGTAAATGTTAATTTTAAGTTATACACAGTGACAGTGCTGTTATACCTGGTCATGTTACATGGCTGTAAATAATGTATTGATTCTTATTAGTAACTTACATGAAAGTTGAACAGTGAAATAAGGAAAAATATAACATCTGGTATAGTCTAAATGGACACATTTAAACTGTTCTGGACTGTAGACATCTTATAACTTATGAGGTCCAGTAAAAACTGCTAAATCACTGATTAAATGAATCGACTATACATAGTAATCAATAATTGCATTACCTTTGCAATACAAAGCATACCTATTTATTGAATGAACTGCTTTATGTGATCAAAATGAAGGTGTACAAACAAGATCACATTGAGAGGTTTACCAGGTATCGTAGTCATTAATTAAACAATACTGTAACAAACCTCTGAATGTGTTTATACAAGTATTTCAATTAAGTTGAGGTCTGGTGTCTTCTATTGTGAGCAGTTACACAGCTTAAAAGAAAAGGTTGTGCAATTAAAGAAAATAATATTTAGGTTTCCAAGCAATGGATTAATCAGACAACATTTGCAACTGAGTTCTGACCAAAAGACATGGGAGTGTATTCCATTGCACTAAACGGTGTTGGGTCGCAATACTGCCATCATGGGAATCATTACAAATGATACATTTTAACACCTCCCACAATGCAAGTCTGTTTCTGTAGTAACATGTAGAACTTCAGGGAGTAGGGTTTTTTTTGGATTGATTTACATGGGGATGGTATTTGGATGAAGTGAATAGGTCCTATGATGTGATTCCATGTGAGCTTGTAAATTTACATTTAAATAAAAAGCATTCTTTAATTAAAGTCATTCTAGCTAATAAAATAGTTTCATAAAATGTCTCCATCATGTTATAGCAAATATGTATTTTCATATCAAAACATGCTTTTTGACTGTCTTGTATTTCCTGGGTCATTTCATCTGGAGACTGAAATTGTCCCCATTCCTTCACTGGCTTTTCCTGCCAGTAACTGCTGAGGTGAAATGACCAGGGGAGCACAAGTGCAAACAGACAACTGAGAGTTTCCTTTAATCTAAAGTACTACCATGTTTTAAAATGAAAGTACACATGTGCTATAACGTGTTTCTTTTAAAACTGCACATTTGAACAGTATGTTTCTCATGGAAGTGCAAAATGGCTAAGATGTATGGAATGATTTTGTTAGTTACAATTACTTTAAACCCAAGGTTTGTGAGTTAAAAAAGAAAATCGTACATTTATTTTGTCTTGTAAGAATAACTTAAATGTGTTCCCGAAGAGCCCTAATATTTTAAAAGCTTATGTATCTTAACAACACATCTGAACCTATTTAAAACCTCACTGTTTGCATAACAAAAATCTGCTTATATTTCAATACAATACACCCTCCAATCCACCTAACAAAGAGCTGAGAAAGGAACAGAGTGCATTGGCTTAGTGATACTGAATGTTTTGTTGCAGTTGAATAACCTAGAGAGGATATGACAGAATACATAAAATAGACACAGTCTGTTACCGCAATTCTGTTTAAAAATCTAAATTCATTAAATCCTCTTTCAATGCAACCCAACTTACATATTTATTAGTTTCAAATCTGTCACTGACTGGGTTTAAATGTTGCATATATTTACACCATAGTGCTGATGAATGACATGAGCTAGACCTATATGTATATGATATATACAGTAATTCAAACACTTCTAAATGGCTGTAACTTATTAAGCTTCCAAGGTGGCTTAGGAAGAGAATGTACAGTGCTCCCCCTTTATAACGCTGTAGTCGGGAGCCATAGTTAAGAGACCGTGCTAGTTGTATTTCGCCTTATAACAAGAATACTAGTGTTAGTGTAATGGCATTATGGGGCAAATGGGAGCCATGACCGTACCGCCTTATAACCTGTTCCGCAGTATAACAGGATGCCTTATAAAGGGGGAGCACTGTATGTGGTATGGCAGCATTAGAACCAGTATGTGGCATATTAATGTCAAAAGGCATCCGTACATGCAGTACTGATAGTAAGGAGTGCTAACCCATTCTTTAGAAGTCACTTTATTAACTTGTATTAGCTTTATTAACAATATTACTGCCCCTTTAAATTGTGCCGCTAATGTTATTCTTAACTTTATTGTGAATATAAGATACGCAAATATTTCCACTGCAATTCTAAAGGTAAACTGCTGCATCCTGGTACATATGCTGTAGGTAACATGGTCTGCAGCTAGAAGTGATTAGGAAACAGGAAGCAGTAGCAACTTTCCATCTATAGCATTGAAGTATAATACAATACAAAAGATATTCAACCGAAGTCAGGGAGCCGAACTGAAGCAGCAGAAGCTGCCAAGCAGCTGAACCCTGGAGTCAAAGCTGTTGGAGCATGACTATATTACCAGAGTATTAACAACTTTAATCCTGCAGCTTAAATGTCAACAAACTCGACTGGTTCTAACGAAGCAGAGAGCACAGACCTAAAATTATTGAAGAATGTAAAATCATTACCAGTAACAAAGTACCCAGGAATCACATTTTAATGGCACGCATTCAAGTTTACCGTGGTGAATGTGAAGTCATTTTGCAGATTGCAACGCTTTCCCCTGACTTTTATTATGCATTTCACATGCTTTATAGAGGTTAACCATATCTGAAACTTACATGCCTGTGATCTACCAAACTTTCACAATGATTCCACGTGTTTTGGTAGACTAGGCTTTTACTATAGCATAGCACAGTATACTTAAAGGGATATTTTTATCAGATACATTTTCCTAATATTTAATTTCTTGCCTGTTTAGTATTCCATTATGTTAGTTCTATATTATTCTATATTGTCATTTATGCTTAGAGCAGTAATTACAATGGTTACCAACTACTCCAAACTTGGCTACTGAAAAGACGCTCATTGTGGGGAAGTGAGGTAGGGAACCATAATAGGTTTCCTGCTACAGGTATGTGTGTTCTGTTTGATTCTCAATTAGATATTATTAAACTGGTAAGGGATCAAATATTTGGGAAATGTAATGCTATATCCCTTTAAGAGTCAATATTTACATCATTGTGATACACTACCATTTTAAGTAGAAACCCAGCTAACAATTTTAAGTTCCCAGAACGTTCCAAGAACGTTTGTTTTAAGTTACAGGAACGTTGGGAAAGAACGTTCCCAGAACGTTTTTCATGAAAGGTTTCCATACGTTATTGGAACGTTAGCTGTAGGTTGTGATAAAGTTAGGCGAAAACATTCGCAGAACGTTTTTCATGAAAGGTTTCCATACGTTATTGGAACGTTAGCTGTAGGTTGTGATAAAGTTAGGCGAAAACATTCGCAGAACGTTTTTCAGGAACGTTTTCCAGACGTTATTGGAACGTTAGCTGTAGGTTGTGATAAAGTTAGGCGAAAACATTCGCAGAACGTTTTTCAGGAACGTTTTCCAGACGTTATTGGAACGTTAGCTGTAGGTTGTGATAAAGTTAGGAGAAAACGTTCCCAGAACGTTTTTCATGAAGGTTTTCCAGACGTTACTGGAACGTTAGTTGTAGGTTGTGGTAAAGTTAGGTGAAGACGTTCCCATGCTTAGAACGTTATTTTGATTAGAATTACTTAATATTCATACATTTTCAAAACATTATATTATCAGATATTACACAAATAATGTGTACCCACTTATCACATGAAATTAAGAATATGAATTACCGTTTTGCATTTTAAATTTAGACAAATGTGTAATTAATCACCACCATACAAGTAAAGAATATGTGTTATTATTATTATTATTATTATTGCAACCATTAAAACCTGTCCTTGATTCTTTCCTCTTCTCTCTTGGGGGAGACGCAGGGGTTTGAACAGTGTTACGGAGTCTTTGGAGCATATCTGCAAGTACTTTTATTTTTATTTGACCTCCCTGCAGAGTTACTGGGCACACAGAAATAGAAAGCGCTGGAGCAGCGTCTTATCAATACCAAAGAAAACTTTCCGTGCACGCTATTGCGTCATACTGCCATCAGAAGTTACTTTAACAACTTCACAATTTGCAGCAACATTCAAAATAACGTCTACAAAAACAAATGAACTATAGTTTGTTATTTATTTTTGTAGGCTAAGGCTAGTTACTTTAAAGTGGAAAAATAACGAACATAAAAGGTTGTATAGTTATGTATTTTTTATTTATAACAATTCTACAGTTTATTTATAATTCTATAAGGCACTTGAGTTGATGAAATCTTCATTCATTATCCTCTTGGTGGTCCATCTGAAAACATACAAAAAGCTTGTTGTTCAAGCGTTCAAAGAAGAGGCAAGCAAATATGATTGCCCCGGCCTATGGGCGGGCCTCGGGGCTCCCAGTTTCAGATTCTTAGTTGATATAAAACAAAATTAAAAATAAGAACAAATCAAATTCAAGCACAAAAATAATAAGTAAAAAAATATCTAGGCAATTATACGAATGGGCGGGTGCTTGGAAACAGTAACGGGAAAGCGACACACACAGCCAGGGAGAGGGCACGAGAGAAAGCGGTTGAAAGAGAACAGGGGAAAGAGCCCAGTACAAATTCAGAGTAAATATAAATGAATAAAATGAATTAATAAAAACACCAGCGTTTATAAAACGTGTCGTATTATTTGATTACATAAATATTTATACTTATATTTTTTAATTTCTACACATTTTTTTCCATAGAAGACACATTAACTTTCAAAACGATTGGTAAAACATCATCTACTTTTTCTTTTACGTACTTTAATCTTAAAGTTTAAGCTCTACATTACATATATATATATATATATATATATATATATATATATATATATATATATATATATATATATATATATATATATATATATATATATATATATATGAAGCTTACCTTAAAATTGTCGGATGTAGCTGGCTAAATAAATAAAATGAACCTAACAACTAACTAACTATAACTAACAAACTATGACCTAAAATGACTAAAACACACACGCACAAATATATGTCTGTGATTCAAGTGCTATGCATTCAGAAAACTGGTGTCGCGGACGGTAAGAATTTATCCGATTTTTTTCATTAAATAATTGCGTACACATTCACCCTAATTTGGAAAACAATTTCACTTCTGAAGACCTTTATAAATATCACGTTTTTTAGAACGTTCTCTCAACGTTGTGTAAAACACAACCAAACCAGAACCTTGCAGCAAAGTTGTGTGTTGGTTGAGATACAACATGTACAGAACGTTTCCCTTTCAATTAACTCTAACGTTCCTACAACTTTATGCCTAACCAAAAACGTTCTAAGAACGTTGTAGCGACGTTGTGTTTGTCACAACCAAATTGGAACCTTCCAGGAACGTTAGGAAAACGTTTTGTGTTCGCTGGGAATACTTTGTTAGTGATATGGTACTCTGCTCTCCAATGTAAACGCGCATGTTGTGATCTATTTCGTTGTCATTTGTTTCATTTTGAAAGATAACACAGTATGCCAACGCCATTAGCTCTGATACCGAAGAATCCCACGTCAACGATTGATCTGGCACCTTCACTGGTTTGAATATTACACCCCTGTGGCTGAGATATGAGCCATTTCTGAAGCATCTGCCGTTTGATGATTTTGTTATTCTGCTCCTACCCCACGACCCTCGGCAGGTTAAATCAACCAGCAGATCAGCTCCATCACTGACTGCAGGTCTGGCGATCTTCTCTGGAAATGTACAGTGTGAGCCGCACTAATTAGCACAATGTAATGTGTCAACTTCCTTGCTGCAGCTTTAATTCTTAATCGATGCCAACTGAGTTTGCAGTTAGGTCACAATATACATATTTTAACCAGTTTCTCCTATTTATGTATATTATGTTTTTCAATTCTAGTTTATCAATAACTATTAAACACTCGACAGTGCAGAATTTAGATTTGATTTAAAGTTTATTTTATTAATTCTAGTTTGCTCGGTTGATTTCAAATACAATACCTTTCTTCTTTATTGATGTTCATAATATGTAAATAACAGATGATAATATTGTATGATTACAGCGTTTAATTATACTGTATTTTCATATTGATCAGAATTATTTTAAATGGACATTGTATTCAGCCCATTAAAACTGCATCGTTAAATAAACTCGTTAATATTGTTGGCACTGACAGCGCATCAAGTTGTCAAGTATTTGACGTGCTCGCCACGTACTGCTTGAGATGCACTTTCTTTACAAAAACAATTGCTGACATTCGTGTTTAGATTATAAACTTCATTAGATTGCTTGTTTTAGCATTTTCTCATTTTGCCCAGTCGTTATCATTAATGTCGTTACGCGTGATCGCTGTACAAAGTAACGAACAGATCATTTAAATGCAGAATATTTACAACCTGCTGAGGCTTACTCGAAGGCCCCGGAGCAATCTGCTCAGCACGAAATGATAAGAACTTAATTAAACACCAATTGTCAGAGACACCAGAATTCAACTGACGGCTTCTGAGTGGGCAGCTTGTGTGCTACGATACATTAAGTAGTGTGTGTGTGCTTCAGTATCACTTCACTTCTCAGTCCTCATAGAAAAACACTAATGCAGTAGGTACCCCTTGTGGTTGGAGGTATATCTACCCGTTTGGGTATAGAAACGGTGTAATGTGCACAAATACATTACATACTGTAATTTACTATTTCAAAAAAACGCGGAAAGACAGAAACCAATGCTGCCTGTTTAAAAAGTGGGTATGATTCCACTTCTTGCTTTTGAATACTCACCAGGGCAAATGATGTCTTATTTTTATTCCCAGGATTCTAGGGCAGCAGTGTGGAGTAGTGGTTAGTGTGCTGGACTCTTGACCGGAGGGGCATGGGTTCAATCCCAGGTGGGGGACACTTGAGCAAGGTACTTTACCTAGATTGCTCTAGTAAAAACCTAACTGTATAAATGAGTAATTGTATGTAAAAATAATGTGATATCTTGTAACAATTGTAAGTTGCCCTGCTAAGGGCATCTGCTAATAAATAAATAATAATACTATCAGCATGCATATCTGACGTGCATACAATGAATCTTGGGCAAAATAATGTCAATTCTATTTCACACCATGTGAAGCATTTCTTTCCTTAAAAGTATCCCCTTTGCCTTTAATCATTCCCCTTTCTCCAGAGCTACCCTGACAGCTTGCTTTATATTTTAGAAGATGGCAACAGACCTGCTTTTACAGTCAGTTTCATATTCCGCCACAGTTCAGTTGAAAACAAGTCTTGTATCTGTGGTGGCCACACCACACTGTAAAACAGAAAGGGTCCTTTAAAGAAAATGTTGCTGGTTACTTTGTGCGATAGAGTTGTAACAGAGGTCTAGTAACAGAAGCATTTAATTACAGCACCAAACCTAATAATGACTAAAGAATTAACAGCATAAAAGTGCCTCAGTGCAGAATTAATCTGTCATCAAAGGGACTGCCGTTTGTAGCTGCTAAGATGGTGATTCGCTTTTATTGAAAAGTAAACTGATTCTTGGGTTTACAGGCTGGAAAAAAAGAAGTGGCCGCGGCAGGTTAAAAACAATAAAAAAAGGCCTGTAACAGGGATGTGCTCCTTGGCATTTTATAGCAGTTCTAAGTGTCATGTTTTCCATGTGAAAACATTTGTTTATCAAACAGATATCCTTGTGTACACCCATGTTCTGATGATTTAACCACAGTATAACAATAGCATTTTCTTATTAGTTTGATATGACTCTGCTTAACCTTCATTTAATCCTACATAATTGGTTAAGGTGTAGTCTAGCATAAAGAAACGATTATTGCATATCAATCCACATTTCTCCACAATGCACACTGTTTCCAACAAAACCTTGTGTAGTAACCAATCCCCCACAGAACCTGACCACAGCATAAACAGCAATGGCAACGCAATAGATGCAGAACAAATATTGAACAGTGGGAGAGTACATTAGTACAGGTATGGTTTCATGGTACAGTTTGTCAAAATATGAACATTTCCTCTATGTTCCTTATGCCAAATCTCATTTCAGCTGCCATTGTACTACCATTGGCTCAAAACTTTTCCATTACAACTGTAGTGCCCTGCAATGCCATTGAATATCCTAAAGGTTACCAGTGTATTTTTGCATGGTAATTTTGCACTTTTCACATGGTTATATTATTCGTTTATTATAGTTTGGTTTGCCTTGGTTTTTAACATGCTTTGCAACCTCTCTGGGCTTTACAATGCCTACCTATTCTTTACCATGCTTTTACTTTGCTTTATTATACTTTGCTGTGGTTTTACTGTGGTGAACCTTCATACGGGGGAAACAGTTGGAGATAGTATATCACTATTATACACAAACACTAGCTGTGTTGTACCATGCACTGGTATGTTCCTTAACAGGTACAGTAATCCAATGGCAAGTGTTCGTGTTAGTAGTCAGAATCACTACCAAGGCAAATAGCGGGACAAAAAACCAGCGACAGGCTGGGAAAACATTGTTTCCTTGAAACATCTCTCGTCCTGGTAACCCTAACACTCATGTGATACATAGGGTCCGATTAATGAAAGCTGTTCACCCCAAGGTGCAAGTTGCTCTTATGATAGGAGAACACACCTTGTCTTTTACAAACCAAATCATGGATTCTGGTAGTTTATAAATTGCTTGGGAGGAGTGCAAACTGGCACTGTTATTTTGTAGTTTTTTCATATTTATTCTATGCATTTACCATAGTTTATCATGATTTGCCATGCTTTTTCATATGTTTTACCATACAATGCCCATGTGGGATTTGCAGTGCTTACCTATTCTTTATCTTGCTTTCACTATGATTTACTATATTTTGCTATGCTTTTATTGTGATGCACTTTTATACGGTCACAGTAAAAATAAATAAACCTTTCTGACTGGTTTCTGATCAACAGCAAGCTACCCTCCTTCTTTCCCTGAGCAGATAACACGATCACTGCTGTGAAGGAAAGTGGAATACTGCATTACCATTCCACTTTTCATCCACACTTAATTAGGGTTTGATTAAGGCCTTCCATCTGACCTGGTTGCCTAGGGAACTGCTACCCCCACATACAGTACAGGAAGTCAAACGATTCATGAAATGTTGGGTAACACAACATACAGCTATGGCCAAAAGTTTTGCATCACCTAGAATTTTAGGATTGAGACATAATAATAAAATATATATATATATATATATATATATATATATATATATATATATATATATATATATATATATATATATGAACATATTTTAGACCTTTTATTTAACATCATGTAATCAAAGAAACTACAAAATGATGCTGCAAAAGTACCGGAAGCCATAATAGTAGTACAGTATTTCATGTTAGATTTCGAAATGTCACATTTTTCAATATGGTAACGTAACATTACTCCACAAGTTTAATTCGATTTTATGAGGCAAAATTAGTTAGTTCTATAGGGTGATGCAAAACATTTGGCCATAGCTGTACATCACAGGTTGTCAAATAGCACCTGTTATATAGAGAATCGGTCATCCCACACAGCGTCTGAAAAGCATTTTTTATATCTGATAGCGACTTTTGGGATAAAATTGTGATTTAGGGTTAGAATTAGTTTTTTGTGTAGCTTGGATGATCCTGGAAGAGTGGAGGTTACGGAAGAATTTGGCAGTGTATATGTGCATCATCTTTCCCTCAGAAGGGGACCGGAAGGGGGGACTCATTACAAGTGACTACACAAGAGAGAAGAGTCTGCCTCAGCTTAGTAAAACGGCTGCTGACACACCTGACCATGGTACGTGTTCTGGCCTGGTGTCAACATCCTGGGTTCTCACCTGGGAGAGATGGCATTTTAAAGACATCAATAATGTGGGAAAACTCACATTGCTGCAGCTTGGTTTTACAGACTACATCTGTAAAATATATTTTTCGTCAGGAAGCTTGTTGTTTTTTAAGCTAGCACTGTATGCACCATGCCCATACTAATTCTGAGCATCCTAATAATACCATATATTGTTCAATTCCTCAAAAATGTGTAATACCTTTATTAGGGTTTGTTCCCACCGAAAATGAGATCACATTGATATGAATTAGACAGTGGTAGTATAAAAGCTAAAAATGAATCCAGCTCTTAGTGTCTGATAAATCATTACATTTCTATGAAAGATAATAATACCATTCATGAGGCAATGTTCAAACATCTTTTTAAAATGAAATGTATATATATATACAGTATATATATATATATATATATATATATATACAGTATATATATATATATATATATATATATATATATATATATATACACACAGGCTAACTTCACTATAACGAACCCTACTTATAACGAACCCCCTTTTTTAACGATCCCAACAGCAAGAACCATTTTTTTCAATGCAAATTAGCCCTGTTAGAATGATCATGTACAGGATCGACCCGGATACAACAATCTCAGTACTGACTGACACTGAATTTCCTCCAGTGTCAAGTGAAAACAAACACCATGGTTGACAAATTTAAAGATAGCGCTAATTCAAAGATGACCTATTGTAGTACGAATCATGCATGACGAATGCAATTGTTGCCTGTCCGTCATCTTCACACAAACTGCAACCAGGCAACGGACATAGATATATATATATATATATATATATATATATATATATATATATATATATATTTTTTTTTAAAGGATTTTATTGTAAGACAGCAGAACAATCAGGTGTGAGCATTTTGATGTTTGGTGCAGATAATAAAAAGTGTGTGGACGCCCACATTTAACAGAGAATATCCTAATCAGTACAATATATGATATTGTTGATGATACCTGTCTTAGAGGACAGTCTGGAGTTTAAACTGTTGCTTTCTGATGCTTTATTACTTCTTGAGCTGAAGGCAGGCTTCACTCCCATGATGTGTGTGAGATTGGAAGTATGGGAGGGCAGGTAGACCACATGAGTGAGTCTAAGCTGAGTATGTTGAAATCTCTGTTGACTGCCTCTGTTTTTTCTGCTTCTCCCCTTTCTCCCATTCCACCTCTTTGAATCTTCTCTAATTTTATGCATCCTACTTCTGACAGTAGGATATAGCAGGAGCTCACTGTTTAGTGAATTTCCTTTTTTTGTCTTTCCATTTTGTCAAAATATACACAATACATCAGGCAGTACTAATGAACAATGATTTGCCATTATTACTGAGGAAATCAATACCATTCAGCAATTACTGCAGGGAAATCGATCACTACGCAAAACCATTAGGAGGTTTTCAAGAACAATATATGGGGTTGGCATAACAAATAATAATAATTAAAAAAGCAACACGTAGCACATACTTTTGTATAAATGGACACACACTTATCGTATTTCTGTGATATACAAAAGCTGCCTCGTCTTGTTGCAAATACGTTACAACCGGCAAGAAGGAAGATCTGACAGACTCTGATAGTGGGCTGACAGTTGACAGGTGTTTCGGTGCACAGAAATATTTCTGATGTCTCACTATGAACAGTGAGTGAAGGACTATATGGTCATTCTCAAGAACAGACTTTGCAAATTTCCACCCCTTGTTTCCCTGAAGGAATTAGAGGTGGTGACAATGAGTAATGTTTACATATCCTTTCTAAAACAATACAATTTTAAAGATTTTTAATTACCTTCATAGCCAGAAGAAGGCATTGAGAATCACCAATGAAAAAAAAAGAAAAGTAAATTGGAAAGAATCAGCTTGCAGTGAGTTAAAAACGAACCAGGGTAGCCGAGTGGTCTGCATTCAAATCCCAAGTGAGAAGGCTGATAACAACTATATATTTAAATATTGTGTAAGATTACTGTGATTGAATTTCTGAGAGATTCTGATGGCCTCACAGCTCGAATCTGAAAACTCATGACTTCCAGTAGATGATGATGTCAGAGCTGATATTGATCAGGCATCCGGGGGAATGGGTCGTCAGATACTGCATTTCACCAGAGTGTAAGGTTAAAGATTCATTATTAGATTCCTGGTATATGCAAAGAAAATACAGATAAATAATGTGACACGTGCGAGTCACATGCCACTAAAGGTCCCTTTCTCTGGGGCACTGCCTGGACCATCCATTACTAGTCACATTTCAAATTGCATAAGAATGTACATGATTATTAATCACTGAGACCGTTTTTATAGGACTGGAGTCTAGACAATTCATGCTGAAATAGAAGAGACTAGCTGCTCTATTGTATGAAAGTACTGCTGTTGCTGCAAAGGATTACAGACCTGTTGATAAAAGGCAATTCCGATGCGGAGGGGTCATCTCAGGTCACAAATGGGCAAGTCTGCAGCACTCATCTGGGAATTTCATCTTAATCTCCACCTGCTGGTGAAATACTGTTTAACAAGGAGTTTTTGTTGCAACATGCTCCGGAGGATTGCTGCAGAGAAATCAGAAGGGAAAGGGTTAAACACAGGTGACCAAGCAGTTATCCGCGAGCACAGGGTGGCGCTAGTGTAGCCCGGGAAAAACCTATGAAGGTGATGGTTGTATTGAAAGAACTGTAAAACCAACACCTACATCATGTTTTAATGTATTTATTCGTGCATGCAAATGAAATTCACCAAAAATTCACCAAAATAAGCTCATTTAATTAATATTATGTTCCCTTTATTTCTACATCTAGAAAGTAAACTATTCCATTATTACTTAGATGTGACTTTCTTTTGCTCCACAGCAGTAGTTAGTCAAGGGATTTCCTTGAGATGTTTTTTTTTTCTTTCTTGGACTATGACATGTCATCTTGAAAACACATAAGGTTTTGGTTGCTGCCACAGGGAATCAAATAATAACATGTCTAGATATTCTGTTGTCAGAGGTCCTAGGAGCACTGCTTTATCAAAAGCAGTATCTAACAAGGTTTGTATGTATGGGCTGCTAAACACATGAAAATAAATAAATAAAGTATTTCTTAGATATACAGGTTCAAACCGGTATATAAAAAGCTTAGATTTTTAAAACAGAAGTTTGACAGTATATGGATGCCACCCAGTGGCAACTTCTAATACAGCACTGTTTGTAGCACACTTATATTCCACCATAGATATTTCAATCAGTAAGCCATACATTTAATCAGTTAGGTCTCATGAGTGCAGCATATTTAAAAGCACATTTTCTACCTCAGTGACTCTCACTCGCTCACCCATGCTGTATACTGTGCTCCCCTGGGACCTTCTCCATGCCACATAAGAAGCCATCAAAATAAATATTTAACATATACATTTCTTCTCGTGCTTCCAAATGTAATCCATCAAAACTAATACATTTCTAACTCTGTCAAGGGATTGGCAGACAATATTCAGTGCACTTGAAAGGAATCCGAAGCCAATGGCCATGTGTGCTGATTTCTCTGACTCAAAAAAGACAGATCAGATTTATTTACACATTTGAAATTAAAATGTAGCTTAAATGGATGAATACATGAATAGAAATGGAAAGAGCACAAGACAAGATTTCATACAACAAAACACTCTCCAGTGGGAAAACGCAGAGAATAAAGTGTGTAAAAAATGAAGAAAAACAGGTGGTTAGAAAAAATAAAACAGAGAGAGGGCGCGGGACATTCATCTTTATTGGGAATAGTGCATATGGCCATCTTTTGTTTTTTTGTGTTGTTTCTGTACAATATTATATTTGTCTGTTTTGTGTAACTGACTGTGTGTTCCTTTTGTGTCCCAGTTGAAGAAGCAACATCATCCCAAGTCATACCATTGCTTTAGTGGTGGAGCATTGTAGTGCAACTACCTGCACCTGCATCTTTTGTTTGTAAAATAATAAACCTGGGCATTTCTCACTTTATCAGCAGATTCCCATACCCTTTTACAGGTGGTCTATGACCTTATAAAAGTTTACTAGTATACCGTTGTAAAAGCACAGGAACCTGTAGTAAAGCATATAAGCATAGTGAAACATAAAGTACAGTAGGTGCATATTGTTAACGATGGTAACTCACAATAAATGCATAGTATTACAAAGGAACTGTGTAGTTGGATGTCTTTGTTGGATGTGGTGTATTTAGTTATATTATTTTATTGTGTGTTGTATTACTAATGAGAACCGCACCGGCGCCGTTCTGTCTCTGACTCGGGATCCGCCGCCGTTCCGTCTCTAACTCTGGAATTGCTGCCTTACACTGGATCTGCTGGCGATGAGTCGCGTCGCCGCCTGTTCCGTCTCTGACTCAGTAATCGCTGGCTGCGCACACTGCTTCCACGCAGGATCCGTGCTGTCTAGTCGCGTCGCCGCCTGTTCTGTACTGTGTCCATATTAGGACATCGTCATTTCTCACGTCTCAGCGTCAGTTATCAGGAATTTCTTTGTCATCGATCATTTAGTTTGGCGATCAGTCGTCATTTCTCAATCATTTTTTCTGTCATCCCTCATGTGTTTTTTTTATGTCAGCCATTATTTGTATCAGGTATCATTTGTATTTTGTGTCCGCCGTCACTCGAATTTCGAGTCACGGAAAACCTCTGTCACTCAAATTTCCAGTCATGGAAAACCTCTGTCAATGAAATTCTCTGTCAACCATTAGACAGCATTTTTTCTGGGACTTAACATAACAGCCAATCAGGTTTCTAAGTTTGCATATCCTATGATTTCATTGGCTACTGCGAATGTCAATCAACTGAAAACAAAAACTTTTCTACATGAGTGTTGTGGGGATTAGTTATTAGCTATGGGTTGTATTTTATGTATTTATTTGTTTGCTACGAGCCTAATATATTTGAACATATACAAATACCCTAGCTTAAACCTCTTTCATGAATTGAAACTATGAAGACAAAAATAATAAATAACTTGAAGTAAATGTTAGTATTGCTACGTGAACGAATAAAACACAAAATAACTCACTTTATTCCTTAAGTGTCATTAGGAGACTCTATTATTAGACATTTATTTGCGCGTGTTGTTTGTACCGATGTGGACGACTACTACCGGGTCATCTGTTCGTTCTAGGAGCCTGTCCACGTTCTCAGTGATGTGTGTGACAGAGGCTCCTGGAAGGCAGCACACTGTTGTAGTAAGGGGGTCCAAACTACAAACTGAACTTGCTGTGTTTCTCAATATGGAGTCCCCAACAATCATGACCTCCCTTCTTTTTGCTGCCTGGCCAGCACTGTTTATAGGGTACTGGATGTTGTTCCTTTCGTTCTCTTGATGTTGGTTTTGATCATCTACATTTTGAGGTGGCTCAAATTTGTTGGATGTTTTGATTTCTGGTGGTTGTGTTTGACAAAGTTTCTTTTTTTCCATGCTTCTGCCTACCTGAACCCAGCTGTTTTGACCATCTTCCATCTCCCTGGTGGCTTTCAGTCTGCCAGGGGTGCTGACTTCCATGAATTGCATGAATTGCATGAATTGTGGGTGTGCCAGCTCCTCAAGCTCCTGTTGCTGTCTCATTTCCTGTAGCTCCATTTCTAGCATACTTACTAGTTTAAGCAAGTCCTGGATCGTGCAGCACTTTACACACACTTGGTTTAGCTCTGCTGGGTTTTCTCGGATTTCCCACATCATGCAGGTGTCACTGATTACTGGCTTGAAGACCATGTTATTTTTTTATATAGTAGTAATAAAACATAGCTAATAGCTAATTTGCTTACTGTATGGTAAACTGCAAAATGACCATGCAAATCCATTGTGGTCAGCTTTTAAATTGGCCAAGAAGTTAAAGAATGTAAGGCTACTTATACTGAACTGTATGTGGTCACATAACGAGTCTTTCAGCCAGGAGACCTATAGAATGTTGTGAGTGCCTGTGCACCTAGGTTCGTCCAGAACACAGCGACTGCATTGACTTTCAACCCTGACCACGACACACCAGTTCCATTCGAGCAATGCACCTGGAGCTACCGCCTCCTTAACACGCTTCATGCACATGTTGTAGTTACAAGGCCCTCTGATAACCACACAATTAAGAATGTCTTATAAGTTCCATCACTAGTTGAGTTACTTTCATCACAAAAATAAGAAGAAAGCACAAGAAGAATATTTCATACCATTCCTGATCTTCAGTCACACATCCCGATGGAGCCTCTACAATCATGACAAGTAATTCATTACTTGATGCTCCAATGAAGATTACCCAAAGGCTTTTGCAGATTCTGCTCTGATGGTACTCCTCCTTATGGTTTAAAGCTTTATTCATTTCACACCAAAAAGATTTGCACTGCATATTTTTTCTAAAGGGGTTTTCATATTTTTATGAAAGGAAGTGAAAACTAACACCATCAGGTAATTCATGGATTGCATGAAAAAAATTAAATAAAACAAACTGATAGATGCCCATATGACCTGTATGCACCCTACTTAGCTCAATCCAGATGGTTGTCATGCTGATGTGCTGGGGAGACCACACTGTGGTTGATCCCCGGAGCCAGCATCGCAGCCGTTGTGTGTGCTGATGCACTGGGGAGGCAAAATAAGCTGATCCCTGGAGCCAGCATTACACTTCAGCCATCAACACCAGGCAGAAGGATATCTACATGATCAGATGGAAAGAAATGCAAATGGATGGAGATGCAGATAGATCACATTAGTTTACTGTAAAGCTGTGTCTTGGTGCTTATCTTGGCGAGAGCTGAGTTCAAATCAGCATGAAGTTTTGTGTTTGAAGTGTGGCATATAGGAAAACATTGAGCAACCTGAACACCCTGACAAGTAAACTGTAGCAGTTCAGGGATCTACCAGCAAAGGTGGAGATACAGAGTATCCCTGCTAAAAATCTCTGTGGACTGTGGTTCTGGAAAAGATTAGTCAATCTACAAACTAGGCCTAAATAGAAATCTTTATGATCATATTCTATGATGACAAGCTGTAGCTGGCAATGTGGGGCTGTATGGGGGAGGAGAAATTGCATTATTAACCTTGATATTGCATACAAAGGACGTTGGGTGTGACACTGTTGCAGATTCAGTTTCATTAAACTGTACTAGGATTTGCTCAAGCTTGCCAACAGATGTATCCGTGTGGAGTTATGATGAGAACAAATTGATTTATTTTAAAGGCAAAAAAAAAATAATACATTGGTGGATCAGTGAGGCTTATGAAATGCATTCCTGTTGTTATTTCTGGAACAAAAAATCCTTACGAGGCTCAGCCAGGATAAATGTGATACTGGTATGGGTGGTCTTTATTGTGTTGTTTTTGTCAGTGCTGACATAAAAGATTATTTGAATTTAACAGTTAACAAAAATACCACCAGTTCATAATCAAACATCCTGTCATGTCACTGCTTATAAAAACAAAGTCAATGTTAATAAGCAACTAAACATTCATCTTTTCCATCAGTCCCCTGTACTCACTTGCTCAAAATGGCATGTGCACTTCTGTGTTTATGTAACCTAGCAACCACCCATTTCAGCAGTGTGAAACACAAACACTAAAAATACACCAACACATATGAACACTGAGCAACACTGAGTATTACATTTAAGTTGAAATGCAAATGTAAAGCAGAGCTTCTGACTGAATTCCATTATTGAAGGCTGCCGTAATCCTTCATTTCTTTTTTAGGGGTCACCTAATAATCATTCAATTTCACTTTAATATATTCATCTGTCAAAGCTGTGATTCGATCCTTGCATTATAAAAATAAATGCAATCTATTTACACCCATATATCATGTCAGTTGTTTCTGTTGTGTCACCAGACTTACTTTAAAAACAGAAGCCGTACTTATGTGACTACAGTGTACAGTAGTTAGGCAGAAAGTGGTCCACCGACATTTCTCACAAAAATAGTATATACTACACTGACTCTCCAACTAATGAGAGAATGGTGCATTGTTTGAGTTGAAACAGGTATGTTTTGTCCACTTGTTACCGGAGTTGTGTTTTCTGGTGGTGCAAACTTTGGGGACTGGACAATGCTGCCACTACGCTGAGGGACGAATTGGTTGTTTGGGAACCCAATTTCATACATCTTCTGAAATTACTGATGTCCTTCTGCTTTGCCATGCTTGTTGCTGAATAGTTGCACACAACTCTTAAACAGCTTATAGTTTTATTGGATCACGTGGAATGTCATGTGACCACATACTTTTATATACACTTGTTTTTCTACTAATTTTGTCAGTTTTTTTGGCCAGCCATAGTATGAAAAACGGATACAAATTATGTTATAATTGTTAAGACATGTATCTTTACTGTGAGGGAATTAAGAGTCATCTTAACCACCCAGTTTATTAATTAACAAGACTACAATGATAAATGCAGGACATAAACAGACCTCTAAATCCGATCATCATATATCCTTTCATGTATTGTTTTCATTCAAAATGAATTGTACACCAACAGTCAATTTCACATAAACAAACCCCCTTGGATTTCTCTTACCTGGATGGTAACTGTGTTTACTGAATTGCTATCTTTCATTTCAGTACTCACTGAAGCGACCGACATAGAGTTGATTGTGAGTGACAGGCATGCTGTGTGCTGCACGATCCATTAACGACGTATCACTGTATCATAAAATTGGGCAACAGCTACTCAGCAGTCAGCAGTTCACAAAGTTCAGTCCCTGATATGGCATTAACCACAAAGTAAATGAGTTGGACAAAAGATTAGAAACACCTGCTATATGGAGCACATAAGTTTACAATTATGTAAAAACTGCATCTTATGTGTGACTCTTACATTATTCTTTACACAGTGGGAGGAGATTGGGGGATCATGTATTTTATCATGTAATATGTTGGTGCATTTACTGTTTTATTCTTATTTGAAAAGCTCCATTGCATAATAATATGTATTTCTACTATCTTTAGGCCCATTTTCAATTTTTTTCAATGTAAGGTAGCATTCTGTGCAGGCAGGCAGGCAGGGAAGGGAGACAACACGCTGAAATCAGTTCCAAATCTTTTATCCACTGCTCTGACTGCTTCACTGCTTTCTGGAACACAACCAAATCAGGACAGCAACAACAACACATAATTGGCGGTGCAGCGCCCTTTTATATAGCCCCGTCTCTTTATGTTAATCGGGTGCCAATTACAGGGAGACACAGACAGCCAATTACAGGGAGACACAGACAGCACCACACGCGCAGGTTACATTTACACATAGACACAGAGACAGGGTTATACAAACAAACAGCGGGAAATACAGAGCGGAAAGGGAACACAATACAGGAACACAATGGGGTGGGAATTACAGTACGCAAACACAGTAGGAACAGTACAAAATGTTAGGTTACTCACGTAACCCTGCCAGGTGGGATACCTGTGCCTACGCTGTGTACGCCAGTTTAATGTGCGTCTCCATCACCCTGCATTGCGGTTTCAGACACGCCAGGTCTTTGGCTAAGCCTCCCACCGGTGGGGCCTTCACCAAGACCGCGATGGTGGAGTCTTCCAGGAGAAATCCCGCTAGGCCCAGCTTGTCTGTGCCTTCCAGGGAGGCAAGCTGTGTGGCCTGCTTCAGCACGCTTGGAGCTGAGGCCGGACAATCCCAGGAGGAGCAGACCTCCTCCATAAAATCCAGGAAGGCCAGGAACTTTTGAGCGTGAGGGGCCATTACCTGCATCGGAAAAACGGACCGGTGTAGCTCTGCCGCTGGTGTCCAGGGGACCTGCAGAAATGAGGACACCTCAAAGCTAGGTTCAGCCTTGGCAAGGGGAATGAGCTCCCCTCTCACCTCCATCCCAGAGGAGAAGGCTCTGTCCCAGGAGGGCGCTATCGAGAACGTATCCTTTTGTGCTAGCTGGGGTGCTTCTTCCCGTTCACGCTGATCTTCCCTGGGGGAGGGAGGGTACGGTACTTGGGGCAGGATTGGAGCTGGGGCTGCGGCTGGAGCCGCAGGTGACTGTCAAGACAGGAGCTCCAGGACCTGGGCCATTTGTGCCTTGAGGTCCATAATGTCCCTGGCCTGTTTAGACCACTTCATCCTTCTCGTCTGTGGGGATGGGGAGTGGCTATGTGAGGCCTGTGCGCCGGGGATGTCCAGCAGGGAGTCCTGAGACAGTTCATGGAGGAGGGCCTCTTGGGCTTCCATTGAGGATGTGGAACGCCCTTGTGGCCCTGTCCAACCTGTTCTCCTTCACCCGGGGCTGTCCTCCTGAGGGATGTTAGCCCTGCAGGACGTACAGGCGTGGAACCCGGTCTTGCTCGACATATGTTGGCGTGTTGTGCACCCACTGAACACAGCGTGCACTGAACACTGCTTGCACTGGGTACACCGTGAGCTATAATATATCAAGCAACGATTGCACTGCGTGCACCGTGCAGTGCCCGTTCACTAGCGCTGTATCACCGGGCACTGTGTGCACCGTGTGCACCGTGCACACCGAGTACCGTGCGGCATTGTGCGTCCCTGCACCAGCGCTGTAGCACCGTGTGCACTGTGCGTACCGAGCACCATGCGCACAGAGTTCCGTGAGCCAGCTTTCAGCACGAATACAATCAACTCGATTTGGCTCAAGAAGCTCTTTTCTATCAACACGCTCAGCTGAACACAGGGATCCTTACCGTACTGTCTTGAGAAGGAAAAAGAGAAATGGCTTCCTCGGTATGACGGTTTTAATCCCTCAGTGGGCAGGACCGACTGCGTCATCCCAGGAAGGGGCCTACCTGCAGCTTTGATATAGAGAGCTCAGCGATACATACCCAATGGGTAGGCATATCCTATACATAATGTCGTTGGTGGTTGTCTTCGAATTGAAAGGGAACATAATTGCACGGATCGCTACAGTAATATGACACCATTCATCAATTTAATGAATTTATATATTTTTTAATGGCATTTTTAAAATGTTATTGAAAATCGTGTAAAAATGTAAAACAAATCCTCAGCTTTTCTGCAGATGCTGGCCAATTTGCACAAAAAGGGGTATGCTCTTAATCGGCCAATCAGAGGGCTCATAACGCACCATGTGCTCAGCTACGCTTAGTTACAGTATACGTTTATTAGTTAGCGGCAGAAAATGGTGAAAAGGTGTGCCTGGGGAACTTGCAATAGCGACACAAGATACCGATAATGTTTGGAAGGGGGAATATATTGTATTCCTTTCCCAAAGCCAAAGACTAACTTTGAAAAATGTGTGCTTTGGATCAAGCTTTGTGGGAAACCGAAAGATCAGCGGCATAAAATGCATCAGTAAAGATACGTCTGCTCCAAGGTATGAAGCACAAAACGGATAATGTGTGGCGAACCTTTTAAAAGCTAGTCAAACTGCCAAGACTTGATTGTTTTCCTAAATCCTTTTTTGAATGCTATACGTCTGGATATCACTGTTCTCCACTTTAAATAAAGACATTGCAGTTTTTGCACTTTACCTGATGTTGCGGACTCGGTCTTTCAAAGGCTTGTTTTTTCAAAGTTTAGTAACAGTTAATAATTAAATGTATCTCAGAAACTGTCCGGAAACGACTGTGTCAATAATAATACAATTAAAAAAAAAAAAAAGTTCACGCACAGTTTAAACCAAACATTGTCAAAAGGGAGTTCAACATACCTACACAATCATTCAAATAAAAATAAATAATTAACGCTCACTCTACGAACAAACAGCAGCACATTTGTCTTTTGGAATAAAAATGCAGTTTTGGAAGTCTGTCACACTCACTTTATGACTGTAGATTAGTATTAATTTGTTAGAATACTAAATAAATACATTTTTGCCAACAACTATAACAATATAACTGACAACGGCAATACTCTTTATCATTCTGTAAACACTCCAGCCAAGTACAGTACTTTATTCCTATGTTCTCTATTAAGTTAAGACCAAAAATGAGTTTACGTCCCCAGACCAGTGGTAACTCTGACTGTCCCTTTGTGTGTTATTATTATTATTATTGTGTGTGTGTATAATTAGTATTATTATTTTGCATGTTACTCACCGATATTTGTTAATCTAAAAACTACTACGTTTTAAACACATTTTAAAACGCTGCAACAGCGATATTACTAGGCATTTAACTGTATGCCCTACGTTTAACACTCCTGTTTTATGTAATAACTTTGGCAATACTCTTACCTCGTTTGCCATGCTCTCTGAGACTTCCCTTCTATTTTTGTGATATTCTCGATTGCTGAGTTGTTTACATCATGGATGCAACCCTCAGCAGCGTACTGGAGCCACTTTTGTCGACTGCGGGACGAGATTTTGTCAGTTTTCCAAAAGGACGCTGTAACGTTTTGTTTTAATTCGCAAAGTCGAACACTTGAACTTGGCGCGGCTGTCATTAATCTCGGTAGCTTGTCCGACGTAGCAACAGTATCTAGGGCGAGACAAGTGGGCGGGGCTAAAGTCGGATTTGCGAACGGTCATAAGGCGAGCTTTGTTTATTCTTCAGAGTTGGACTGTGTAGTGGTCCACACTGTATTGCTTTTGGACTGTGCTGCGTAGTGGGCTGTTAACATGCAGAAGGAGTGAGATGTGAATTGTTGCGGGGTTTTAAATGGGAAATCTGCTGGGCAGCCAGAGGTACAGGGAACCAAGTACAGTGGAGGAATGTGACTCGACCTGGGAGACAGACTCGGAGAGCGAGGAACCGCAGGACCATCAACCCAGTCACCACATCAACATCACGGAGCCAAGAAGTCGCAACGAACCAGATTCCAAAGAAGGGGACGAAAACATCAACATACAGGTACACAGCACAGTCAATGCAACGGACAGAACTGATCAGGATCAGACATCTCTCTCTGTGAGGCAAAATCTGCGGGGGTTAGTCTGCTTTTATGCCGACTTGTAAATCATGTAGACTCTAACACTGTTTTCGGTAAGCCACTATGGCTGACAGTGTGTAGTTCTATATCAGTCATGGAACTATGGCTGACAGGGTTTAGCATCATTCATCATTATGGGCTTAGTTCTCGCTGTGGCAAGATAATTAATTTGTAAAAATACAGGCAACTAAAACGGTTGTAAAAAATTGTAACATAATTGCACATGTTAACGCAGCTAATGGGATTTACTGTACATTTTGCGGTACGTTAAGGACATTTAGTTTAATACAAAGTATGATAGCTGTTTCAAGAAATATAACATTGATTTGTTAAATTAAAATTACTTGTCAATTTCATATTTACCATTGTGATAACGTGCATTTTTGCTTTAATGTCAATGGACCGTCTTAGTTCAATACTTTCATGATAGCCAGGGTAAAGTTGTGTCCATGGCCACGTCAGTACTGTTTGGTTCAGAAACATGAATGGAGTTAAATGGACTGAATTATTATTAATGTATCTGGGGTAACCGAAACCATTCACTCTACTCTGGTTTGGAACTCAAATTCAGTTATCTATTTTAAATAGCTACAGCTTCACCTAGCCTGCATTTCACAGTAAAAACACCATGCAAACGACTGCAAATTCGTCAGGAAAGAGATAATATTATTTATTTATTTATTATTTTTTTAACTGAACACTCAATACCTAATTGCGTTATTATACAGTATTTCTCATAACTGAAATCATCACATGTCATTTAGGAACTCTCAAAGTCAGGTCAGAGTAAGCTACATGTAGTTACACAACTAGTAGGAAGCAGTTCTAAATGTTATTCTCAGGACTGGTCTGGACCACTCATGAGTTGTCATTTTCATTTCACAAAACATGTGCAAAATAATAATAAAAAAATGATATTATTATGGAGCAAAAAGCTCTAATCATGTGATAATGAGGGTCCCTTGTGTACCTTACCTTACATACCTATTGAACTCCACACAGCTAGCAGAGTGATAACAGAACCCCAAAACAGAAGGAACATGTAACAGCTTTACTGTCACTGTTATGCTGCAACTTTCCAGCTTATTTTAAGTTGTATGTATGTATTTATGCATTTACTTTTCTGATAAACAGGGGTGCATAGTCCATATTACTTATTCCATGATAGTTCAATTTAAAAAAGAAAAACAAATGATTTATCTTCAAAGTTATCTGTGCAAACGGTCCTTTACAGTGTAAACTAATGCACATTTTCATCTTTTTATTTTATTTTTGTATTTATTTCAAATTTTACATAGATTGTCACATTAAGTATTCCATTGAAGTGGTTTACAATGCATCAAGACACTATAAATGTTTTACTTTAAACTGCATGAAAGGGTTTGACCTCTTTTTCAGCACCCCAACCTGTGTGAAATGTACAAATAGCATAATCCTTTCTGTAGGATTGTATGGCCTGTTGAAAAGCATTGGATGTCCACAGAGTCAGAGTGAAAACATAAAAAAAATAATAATAATAATCTGAGAGTTACTTGGCTGTGAAGGGACCCAAATGAAGTGAAATAAGTTGGTTTGGTTACAGTTCAAGCTTCAATGCAGATTTTCCGATCAAAAGAAAAATCTCTGTGCAGTCTTTATTATTTCTGCCTCGCTGCAGTGTCAATTTTAGTGAAAAGCAAGAGCCCAAGGACAACAGGCCAGGTACCTGCAGTACAGCAGGTAGCTTTAATGTGACCAACCAGGCAAACACAGATTTCATACATTATTTGTGATTGCTACTGGATAAAGTATGTTGTACATTAATAATTTATCTTAAAAAAAAAAAAAAAAGCTATAAGATTAAAACAAAAACAAATGCAAAAGTAAAAACAGTTACTTTCCCCGCCCCTTTCATGGTCCAATTTCAGCTCTAAATTCATTTCCACTATTAATATACTTTATCAATAAAAACATTAGAGCAGCACCCATGTACTGTACCGATGAGCACAATGATTCATGCAGTGCATCTGCCAGTAATGGCTCCCAATTTATTGTTTTTATTTTTAAGTCCAGTCACAGATTTCCTCTGCATGAGGGCAGGCAGTAGACCTCGCAAAGCCAGCTAAAGCTCTGAGTCATTCTGTGTAAATGAAATATTTTGGCAGACAACTTGTCAAGTGCAGATTTATCCTTTTCATTTAATTAGATAAAAGTAGGCCCTGAAAGAGTTGAAGGGTACTGTTGGAACAGTGAGATATTTCAGGCATATGTTCTGTAGCTTGCCCTTTCCGTGAATAGATTTTCTGATCCTATGTAAATCGCTATCTAATGGCATGCTGGGTTTGGTCAGGTGGCCACAATTCAGTTTACTGAACATACTAATATATGAAACCCTATATAGTGTAACAATGTAATACAAAAAAAAAAAAAAAAAAGTATGGGTTGCTACCTCAGAGAGCAAGCTCCAAAAGGAACAAGGCCAAGTTTATTGCATGCTGAAAATAGTTTTGTATTAAACATTTCTGCTGCTAAAGATTGAAAAGCTAACGAGCATGCTCTGCTAATCAAGGTTAGTGTATTAAAGACTGAATGGGGTTTCCAAATGATGTTTAAAATGTTTTTTTTTTCTTTTTCTTTAAATGGATGTGATAAGATAATTTCCATGTGTCAATGGAAATTAGCCCACTGGCTAAATTGAACGTGCAGTGCATCTTGTTTCATGTAATAATGTTATAATTGTATGTGTCCCTGATAAATAAATACAATAAACAAAACAAACAAACTGACTCATTGTTGTATTGAACGAATCATAAGACTCACACCAGTGAGCCAGTAACAGATGGCATACAGTTTTCTTTTTCACACCTGTTTAAATTTGTTTCACAGAATAAAGACACACGGGACTCTGCACCCAAACTGAAGAGGAGCTTTTATGCTGCCAAAGACTTATATAAGTATCGTCATAGTTACCCTGTAAGTGTGTTCAGTAGTCTTTTACATCCCCATTGTTTGTGGTATGTAGTTTTAGATCTGCATTCTGTTTTTATAGATCTGTCTTAATAGTCTCTGTTTTTGTTTCTTCTGCACTTGATTTGTATTATGGCTAACTCATTTGGAAATAAAGCATTCCTGTGACATTTTGATACACAGCTATTCTCAAACTAATACATTTTGTCAGGGAAATATTAATGGGCCCAGAATATGCCCTTCCTTTAAAAAAATATTGCTACAAAGATCATTTTTGCCTAGTGCCTTTCTACCTAACATTTAGAAGCTATACTCTGTGTCTCCCTGGCAGAACTCTAAAGAACACAGACAACCCAGTGAATACCGCAATCTGAGGTTCTACTTGAATACAATTCCATTGGTCCCTGACGGTGAGTACAACATTTATTTAGATTAGCTAATCTAAGATGAAACCAGGCTATAATAGAAGGGGTATTATACAGTGATCTCAGGTCTATTGGAAGTGGCCAAGCTAACTACATTTTGATAATTCGGACATCATGCACGCCCTCAGCTCCGATAGTGGTTTATTTCAGTGTTCCTCGCTATAGAATCATTATGAAGGGCTGCAAAGTTATAGCATTAACAAAAAGAAAAAAAAAATAGGTATTATGGCATTTTATTAATGGGGAATTTTCAAATAACTATGTAACTTGGTGACCGGCTGACATATTTCTCACAACAAATTAATTTCCTATTTAAAATGATATATTTTTAGAAAGGTAACATTTTAACTTATTAATACATTTTAAAATGTTTTAGCCTTTTTTTGTACTTTCATATTTTTAATCTCATAACCGACCCCTGTCCCAGAGTTTGATTGTTAAGTTTCAGAGTTAAATGTTATACATTTAATTATTATAATGTTATGTTTTTATACAAAAATCTGAAATAAGTATTTAAGTTTTTTTCTAAAACATGTTAAATATGAGAAAAGCTATGTCATTTTGTATTTATACACCTTTCTATGTATGTCCCAGAGTTTTGCACACAAAATCTCATAACCGACACCCACTGACTTTTTGTGTAGAAATGATAACATATCAATAAAGTCTTTCAAACAAGGTGAAAGGTCAAAAGTTTCTGTAGCGAAGGACTGCAGACAGAGGTAAATATGCTCTTCATTATTTTTAAAATATTACTGTTTAACTCGCTAGGGCAGCCTGGCACAGTTGTGTAGCTCATAACCAACACCTCTAGCAAAACATGGAAATAAAAATATTTATGAAATTTACATGTATTTAATGTAAATTTACTTTATCCTCATTGTTATTACATTGAAATCGGAAAACAATGGCTGCCCTGTTTGTTGTAAATGGACAAAGAAGTGAAATTTCTCATAACCGACACCTTACAATTTTTCTCATAACCGACACAAAAACAAGAAATATATTGGTTATGAGAAGTTGGTGTCGGTTGTGATTTTTATTTATATTATTTACTTGTATACTTCAAGTCATTTTTTGGGGTGTAGTGTCGCACATTAATAATAGTAAAATCTCATTATATAGGTATAGTTAGGGTTACAATCAGTTTTATATTCTCTTCCGGATCCAGATGTTCTCTCAGAGCTGATAGTTAAGATATTAATAAGACGTCTTTGTGTATAGCAAGGCTGAGCTGTGTATTTGTGTGTATAAAAGCTGTCATAATTTTTACAGACATGATGCAAGGTAAAGGGAAAGCTAAGATGAACAATGTAGAGAAGTGTAGAAGATACAGGGAAAGGAGAAAAAATTATCTTGAGAGACAAAATAAGTACCTAGCAAAGGAAAGGGAAAGAAGTAAAAAGAAATACATACCAATAAGTGAAGTGTCAGATACAGTACAGAGAGGTAGAAGAAAGAATTGGAAAAAGGCTTTTCATAAAAAAAAAACAGAAGACAGACTGACAACTAAAAGAACTGACCACTGTCACTCCACAATCAACACCACCACATCCTGTAAATCAGGGTAATAAGTGTGCAGAAAGGCCCTCTGTATCTGGAGTAGGCCAGGTCCAAACGCATGAATCACCATGCACCTCTAGAAAAAGTCTTGGGAAGACAGATAGACGAGAATACTTCCAATGAAGAAAGACCATAAAGGCCACAGAAAAAGCAAAGTTCCTTGAGGAAAAGATAAGAAAGCTGGAAAGACAAACTGAAAAATACAGAAAGAGGTTATACAGAACAAATAAAATAACCATAGATTCTCCAGGAAGGGTTACTGAAAAAATGCTGAAAGAATGCCAAGTGAGTAAGAATGTGAAGAAGGCGCTTCTTTTTCATAATGTGATGAAAGTTCAGGTTAAGAACATGCCTAACAAATACCTGACATTTAAGCATGGTATTCTCAAGAAATACAAATTAAATAAATATGCATTCCAGCAACTGCAGAAAGACCACAGAACTATTACCAGCTTTAAAACTTCACAAAAGAAGGAGAAAAGATCTGCTAGGGAGAAACAGAAGATGTCATGAAGTTTCTTATTCGTGATGACATAAGTCGAGTGATGCCTGGCAAGAGAGATACCGTCACACTGACCAAAATCAAAAAAAGGAAGAGGCTCCTTACTGCGCCACTGCAGAAGTTGTTTATGCAGTGCAAGTCTGAGAATCCTGGTTACAAAATATCGTACACTCAGTTCAACCGTTACAGACCCTTTTGGATTGTTTCACTGAGACTGGAAGATCGGCAAACTTGTCAATGTTTAAAACATGAGAATCTCCAGATGAAAGTGAATGTTCTTTTCCAGACAAATGTGATCAAGACCAGTTGTGCTGAAGAACTCTTAAAGACTTTGGTTTGCTCACCTGAGAGTAAACAGTGCTCTTACAGAGAGTGTGACCACTGTAGGGACAAGAAGATTGAAATTGCTATCAGCAGTGAAGTCCTCACACATGCAATTGTGAACTGGAAACAATGGCTAACGCAAAAAGAAGACAGAGAAACTAAGAACAGAGAAATCAAAACATGCACTGTGACATTCAAGCACACTGCCTGTGGAACTTTGGAATAATTAATATAAAAAACAAATAAGGAAGAAAGTAATATGTGTACTCACACGTTTAATATCTGTAACCAATTTAGATGAGGAAACAGCTAAAAGAAAGTCTCAAAGAGGATGAAGCTGTGATTCTTGTTGATTTTTCAGAAAACTACAACTGCAGGTTAAACAGTGAGGTTCAGGGAGCTCATTTTGGGGCATCACACAATCAAGTGACATGCCATACAGTAGTGGTCTATGTAGGCGGTGAGAAGCTGACAAAAAATTTGTGTACAGTCTCGGTGGATCTTCGCCTTTGCGAGGTAGCCATATGGGCACACATGACACCAATCCTGAAATGGCTAAAAAAAAAAAGAATTCCAAGAGGTGAAAACTCTACATTTCTGGAGTGATGGACCCACTACCCAGTACAGAAACAAAGGTAATTTTGACTTGCTTGCTACCTTGCCTTTCATCCATGGTTTTGTTACGGTGTATTGGAATTTCATGGAGGCCGCCCATGGAAAAGAGCCTCATGATGGTGTTGGAGGCACAATCAACACAGTGGAAGTGCAGCTTTTATATAACTGGAATCCAGGAGCAAGTAGTATATTTGAAATAAAATGCACATTTACTATAATACTTAGGTCTTTTATAAAGGAAAACGTAAGTCTTGAGAAATTATAGAAATTATAGAAATTCCATGGAGTTATGGAGCTTGATATTCTTTAACATGTTAAGGGGTTAATTTTTTTCAGTTTTGAAACATTTAGCAGTTTACCTTGTCAGAGAATTGGACTAGCTGATTCAATTAATCAAAAGGTCTGTGATGTGAGGGCTTCTTAATTCCACTGTTTTTGTACTTTTGAATCCATTATCTCCAGTGCTGGATTGAGAGCCCTGCAATCTTTCTTTTAAATCCTCTGTCCTAATTAAACTAAGGGCATGACTGAATTAGATCACCCTCCCCACCCCCATTCAACCTCTAGTCCATATGGGCTCTTTTACATTTGGGATTTTCAGTGTGGAGTTGTGGTTAGGGCTCTGGACTATTGACCGGAGAGTCGTGGGTTCAATCCCCGGTGGGGGGGCACTGCTGCTGTACCCTTGAGCAAGATACTTTACCTAGATTGCTCCAGTAAAAACCCAACTGTATAAATGGGTAATTGTATGTAAAAAAAATGTGACATCTTGTAACAATTGTAAGTCGCCCTGGATAAGGGCGTCAGCAAAGAAATAAATAATAATAACATTTTTTAGTCATTTTAGTACATTGACTGCTTTGGTAGTATGTATATCTATCGATCGATTGATAGATATTCAGAATTTATTGAGCAGAACATTTTTAAAAATATGACTATTTTATTCTCTCTCTTGAAAATTCTCATGCTTTTTAGAGCCACCTAGATACTGACAAAAAATAACACACTGGTTTTTAAAGGCTTTACGTTGTTGTTGTATGTGAGTAAAGTATAAAACAAAATGATATTCTCTTTTGCCTACTGATGAGGTTTTTTCTTTTAAAACCACACTATTGATTCGTCATAATCTAACAATTCCATGACAAGTCCCAGTCATTAAACATTTACTTAATCAATAATAATAATAATAAAAAAGCCCACACATAGACATCCCTGTAGCTGTATAGTACAGATGAATATTTCTTTAGTATTCCCACAGTATGTTATGATTGAGTACTTTGTAGTTATTGTAGTATCTTTGGAGCCCCAAGTTGCTTGAATGACTATCAGGTATACCTGGAACTAGGTCATTTTAAATGTGCTTTACACTGCAGAACTACACCTTTTGTATTTTGAACACATTTTTAACCATTTCATCCACATCATTTTTAGAGATCACTGCTTCTTGATACATATTATTTAGATTAAAACAAAGCAGCCCATGCTGTGGAAAAAACAAACTTACTAACAATTAATACAATTAATTTAAATATAGATCATCATATACAATTTGTGCTAGCCATGCTCTGATTCCTCATAGGCACACATTTTAGCTTTATCTGTTGGGCTCCTCTTCAGAATCATTCAGATAAAAAGAAACCTGGTGTAATGTCAATTACTGTGATGTAAGTTGCATGCTAATCTACGTTCTCCATGTATTTCTGTTTTTTTATTATTATTATTAATTGCTTCATTTTGAGATTTGAAGTGATACTGGTATGTCTGTAGAAAGAAAATATCTGGATTTGTTACTCACTCCAAGGGCATTACTGATGGTCTATATCGGGAGATCATTGCATTCACTTACTGTGCACTGATATGGAAGCACTGCATCTGCTGTCATTGCTGTAGGTGTAATCTTGTCCATGTGCCTGGTCAAGTGGAAGTACATTGGCTTTGTTTTACTGCAATCGGATGATTTGGTCACTGTGGGATTAGGCTATAATTTTAACTACATATATTTTAAGTGTATGTGGAATTTTAAATGATTAATCATAGCTATTTCCCAATTCCCCCAGGTATTTATATTGAAGAAATTCTCACTAAGTGGAAAGGAGACTATGAAAAACTGGAGCATAACCACACCTACATACAATGGTAATCTCATATATATATATATATAATATATATAATATATATATTAGTTTTCTTATCTGCTGTTAGGAGTTATCATTTTACTTTGTTAGATGCATTTTCTTTTTGTGTGGGTGATGATGTGGTTGTTGTGGTTTTTTTGGAATGGCGTATTCTAAAGTGTATGAACAGAGTGTTGTTTTTTCTTAGTTATAAATACTAAACTAACATAATTGCTTCCAGAAAGCTCTGATGTTGGAATGGAAAATATTCAGCATCACAGTATCAGACAGCAGTTCATCTCAACCATGTACAGTTTTACTGCTGATTAGCAAGCAGTGCAATACGCTTGCAAACAGTGAGCTCATTATTTGCTTAATGAATTGCAAACAGCTTGCAGTTCCTGTACTCTTATCCGAGGCAAAAAGTGCAGAAAAGCTTTTTTTTTTTTTTTTTTTATATTATTCACTGTGAAGACACATTCCCTTGTGTCAGCTGTGTCATCCTTTGGCATTTTTAAAGCCTCAGTGAAATCAATTATATCCTAAAGAAGAGAGGTCTTGGTTAAATTAATAGGTTTTATCCCTTCCTGGAAAATGACTATATATTATGTAAACATTTTATTACAGTTACTGTGATACAAACCATTTTAAGAACCTGAGATGTAACCCCATCTTGTGACCTATTTTGCAGGCTTTTTCCATTACGAGAGCAAGGCTTGAATTTTTATGCCCAAGAACTAACTCAAGCTGAGATTAAGGTAATAATATCAGAGGCATGCTGTGTCTTTTACCTGTGTTAAAACTACCTAATACTTGACAGCCAATATTCTTTGTATATTTCCACTTGAAAATGGTTGGAAAACGCTTCAGAGCTGACCTTCTACATCATAAAGCCTTAACTGTTGAAAGCGAGATCAATCTGTCAGGCTGGGATCAAAACTCAACCTAAAAGTTCAAGCAAGATGGCAGATATAGGTTCCCGCAGCATCCTTGCCAAGCCAAGTGATGATCAGCTGATCAGCTTGCCAAACCAAGCGAGGATCAGCTTTGGCTGGCACTTTGCTGCAGGAAACCCCTGTGGCAACTCCAGCCCATCCTCTGAATGCAGTTCTTATTTTAAGACGAAGGCAAATGAGTGTAAAGTATAGAGATAAAAAATGACATAGATCTCCATAGATTTATTTTATTGGTGTTGCATTTAAAATAAATAATTCCATAAATATTACCAGTTGTGCACTTCTATTCTCTATATCGGTCTCAAACGTACAGTTTTTAAATAGACACATGTTGTAGCAATCATGTATTTTCATTTAAAAACAGAATATCTGATCCTACATTAGGTTAAATAAAGTTTGCTTGTTTTACTTTAGTCATTCTCACCTCAGTGTTTTTGTGTCAAAGCATGTCAGTCAATAGGTGAAACAACTGGCTCATTAATGATAGGAAAGAAGGCCTTGAAAGGATGGGGACAATTTCACAACAACCAAGTGCAAACCTTGTGAAGCACCAGATATCATGTTTTAAAATGAAAATACACTATTATTACACATTGTGTTTCCTTCAAAGCTGCATAGTAAATGGAAGTGCATGACAGGTAGGGTTTGTGTTCATTTTATGTAAGGTAATTAATTGTTTTGTTAATTACAACCACTTCATATATCTTACTTCTTTTTATGCTTTTTGTATTTTTTTTTTTTTTTACCTGTCAGGAATTTCAAGGCACTAGGGAAGCCAAAAGACGATTTCTTGTGGCGTACACAGTGATGCTGGATTTCTTTGGAATAAAACTGCTGGACAAAAATGGAACTGTTGCCCGGGCTGCAAACTGGCAGGATAGGTTTCAGCACCTGAATGAGTAAGTGTTGAATCAAAAATTGCCTAAAGAAAATACGGTAAAAACAAAGTGGCAGACAGTAGAATAGGCAACATATAGATTTCTGTCCATCTCTATTACCAATACAGTTTTAAATTGATTTTGAGGTTGATAACTCATAACTGTAAAATATAATATAGTAATTGATGTTAAATTGTGGCAATTGTGGTATTTATCGAGATCACTAGCATTTATCATTAGTAACTTTTGTGATTCACTATAGGCTACTACTTCTGATACTGATTTGCCCACCCTCCTTTTTTAAAAAATATATTTTTGTAGATCTCAACACAATTATTTACGAATCACCCGCATTTTAAAAAGCCTGGGTGAGCTGGGATTTGAGAGTTTCAAAGCCCCTCTGGTGAAGCTGTTGCTGGAGGAGGCTCTTGTTGAGGAGACCATGCCCAACATGGTGCACAGCGCCCTGGAGTACTTTGTTTACACCATACGGAACAGAAAGGAGAGAAGAGCCCTGCTGCGGTTTGCCCAGCTGCACTACCAACCTCCTGAACATTTCATCTGGGGCCTGCCAAAGAAGAGGAAACCTGGTGCCAAAATAAATTGCACTCAAGAGAAAAATACAGCCAGGTCTAAACCCACAAGGGAGGTCGTGGCAAAAAACACTGCTTCTCTGCATACCAGTGGTGACAGCAGCACAGGGAAAACTGAAAATAACAGGAGTGACAAAACAGAGAATGAGAATCAGGCAAAAGCAGCCAACCCAGCTAGTACAGATGGGCAAGTCTGCAAAACAGAAGAAATATCTGTTTCAGAGGGGGAGCGGGCTTCAAAGAATGGGAAACCATCTGTCGCAAATAAACCGAAACAGGCTAACACTTTCAAGAAGAAACCAGTGCAAGGGGGAAGGGTAGAAAAGCAGAATCAGAAATGAAAAAATCCGATGCCTGTGTAGTATTAGTCCTCTCCCGGGCATCCCAGCAAAGAAAGTATTCTTTTTCTGGACAATAGGATGACTGTAGCAATACCTGTTCACTGCCTTTCACTTTTGAAAATGTGGCAGAAACAGCAGCTTACAGTATTGCAGAACACATGCAAAGTTTACAAGAAACACATTATCTTGCTTTTGCTGTTTTATTTGTGTGAATAAAAAAAATATCTAAGCTGTCGGGAAAATTTCTGCAATATTGACAACAGGGGATATGGCAAAGGTAATGTGTTTCTTGTAAACACTACAGAGGGTTCTGTAATGCTTTAAGCTAATACAGATAAATGCAGAAGCAAAGCCTTGCTTATAGGGCTTTGTTCATTTTCATGTCTGTGGTATGTGCATTTTAAATGTTCATTATAAACATTTGCTGTAGTTCTTGGTTGGCTGGCCCTCTAGATGGACCGAAACATAGAAAAACCAAGAGTAACTCTATTTAATAGATGCTGTTGTACAGAAAAGCACGTTTTCTGTGGCTGTTATAGTCTTCCTTTATGATTTCCATTACATGAGAGTAGGTGTTAAAACTTCATGCTGATATTGGACTCAGCTGTCACCAAGATAAACACCAACGAAGACATAGCTTCTTTTACTGTAAACGAATGTGATCCATCTGCATTTCATTCCATCTGATGATGTAGATATCCTTCTGCCTGGTATTGATGGCTGAAGTGTAATGCTGGCTCGAGGGATCAGCCTCACCCCCCTCCGTCCCCCACTCAGCTAAACCCAGCTTACATTACCTTCCTTTCCATCGACATTGCTTTATTTCTACTGTGCTTGAGGTCCCCAACCAGAATCTTTTCGTCTCAACCAGAGCCAGTTGCTGCTCCTCTCAGATAGGTTCTTCACTCTGCTTTGCAACTCTTGACCACTGAATCCGATGTCTCTGAGAAACCGGGTTGTGGAGTGTGACACAAATCCTCGACAACCCACCTCCACTGGGTAAACCTGGACTCTCCATCCTTGCTGTTCCACTTCAGCAGCTAGTTGAGCGTACCAAAGTTTCTTCCTTCATACGCCTGATCCACAGCATCCTCCCATGGCACTGTTAACTACCAGGTGAACAAGCCGTGCTGATCCAAACCACAAGACAGTATCAGGTCGAAGGTTAGTGGTGGCAATCTCAGGTGGGAAAATAAGCCGTTGTCCAACATCTGCCAGCATTTTCCACTCTCTAGCAGCTTCTAATTGTTCTAGACGAGTTTTGGTTTTAATATCTTTTCTTGGCGGTTGCTCCCGTGGACGGATGAATGTTGTTCTTCGTGTGTCATATATTACTGGAATTGGTGGCAGCCTGTTGGTCATGCTGCACTTGTCTTCCAATGCCAAGGCCAAACATCGCAGCACCTGGTCATCACGCCAAGACCCATGTTATATCCTGTCAAAATATGTCAATGTAGCTGGCGATGAACACAAAGGACACCACGGATCCTCTCCTACCCATAGATTAAGGTTCTGTGGTGATGGGAGAACATCATATGTTGATCTGATGATCCTGCTCTGTTCTATTGTCCGTAGATCTCGCCATCTGATCTTGTGTTGTTCCACACTCTCCCATCTCGTCCATTCTCTGTGCTTGGCCTGGGAAACTGCCTTTACGCACCTCATCCTGTCCTCCTGCTTTTGCACCTCATTGACTACCAGCTTCCTCTGTTGCGCTGGGGCTGCTTTGTGCCATGTAGGAGGAGCTGAACATCTTCCACAGCTTCCTTTGCCGCCCCCTTTCTTCCAGTTTTCAACACAGGTGCTGCCACCCTCACGCATTCGTCGTGTGACTCTACCAGTGCCATTTCCAATCGAACCTTGGCGCACTTAAACTCCTCGGTTAGAGCTGAGACTGGCAGCTGCAGTATCCCTTTACCATACAGTCCCACTCTGTTGAGGCAGCGTGGAACTCCTAACTATTTCCTGATATATGAACTGATTAACGCTTCCAGCTTCTCTACTGTAGTCAAAGAAATTTCATACACAGTGAGTGGCAATAGAAGTCTTGGCAGTAGACCAAACTGAAAGCACCAGGGTTTAAGTTTTCCTGATAAAGCGCTGCTGTCTATGCTCTTCAACCCTTGCACTGCTTGTTGCCTCACTTCTCCCACACGAACTGTGTCCTTTAGGTCCCCATCATACCATCTCCAAAGACTTTTCACAGGCTTCTCAGACATTTTGGTATTGCCTCACCATTAATGTAGAACCTCTTATCCACTACTTTACCTTTAATTATAGAGATGCTCCTTGATTTAGTGGGCTTGAATTGCATTCGTGCCCATTCAATGTTATTGATTAGTTTGCCCAATAACCGATTAGTGCAGGCTACTGTTGTAGTCATGATTGTCATGTCATCCATGTATGCTCTGATTGGTGGCAATCAGTCACCAGAAGCCAGAAGCCAAGCGATCTCCTCCCTCTACCCATTTTGACGCCCTAATAATTACTTCCATTTCCATGATCAAAGCCAGTGGTGAAATGGTGCATCCTGCCATTATGCCAATTTCTAAACATTGCCATTTAGTGGTGAAATCTGAAGCTGAAAAACAAAATTGCAAATCTCCGAAGTAGGCTTTCATTAAGTTTGTTATTGTCCTCGGTACACTGAAAAAAATCAAATGCTGCCCAAAGAAGTTCATGTGGTACTGAACCGTATGCATTAGCTAAATGCAGTAATGTCATGTGGAGCTCCTTCCTCTCCTTTTCAGCTGTTTTGAATTTGCTGCCAGATCACACTGATATGCTCCAAGTATCCTGGGAAACCTGGTATACTGGCTTTCTGTACTGAAGTGTCAATGAAGCAATTCTTCGATAGGTAAGCTGATAATCTCTGAGCAACAATGCTGAATAAAATCTTGCCTTCCACGTTTAACAGGGAAATAGGGAGGAACTCACCGATACTCGTAGAATCTTTTTCTTTGGGTATAAAGACCCCAACTGCTCGGTGCCATGCTCTTGGTACAACCTGTTTTTCCCATGCTATTTTCATCAATTTCCACAGGATTCGTAGAACTCCAGGGGCTCTCTTGTACACTCTGTATGGAACTCCATTAGGCCCAGGAGATGGTGGCGCCCTTGCCTTTTTCACAGCTTGCTCTACTTCTTTCCACTATCCTCCATTTGGTTTTCTAGTGGATTGATAGGTGGGATGTCTGAAGGAAGCACCTTTTCTGTGGCTGTTACAATTTTCGTTTATAATAACCTGTCTCGTTCCAGATGCTCCTGGCTGATTTTTATGTTTAATTTCTTAATACTGCTTGACGTTTTTGTTGTCTATTGGATTGTTTCAAGTATAACCTTAAATATATCATCTCTGTATAGATTTTGCTTTCTTTGCTGTAAAAATATATGCTGATTTTAAAGTAGGATTTCCATTTATTTTTTTACAGCAGTGTACCAAAATTGCCACTAAGTTTATTTATTAGATATACCTGTTCTCTATAGGAGCATGTCTTTCATTTTAAAAAATATGAAGTGCCTCCTTTTTCTATGTGTGACATACAGAGCTTAATTGAGTACAGGGAGTAAATGCTTTCCAAACCTTTTTCCAGGTTACCGAATTCAGTATTTAGTATTTTGCACTTGTAGCTAACTAGATAAAAACTAAGTAAAGCAAAAAGAACTGGGGACAGAAAAAGCAACAATTTGTATTTTCAAGTTATTTGTGATTAATAAAGCTATATAATTTCTCAAATATAGGAAACATATTCCTTGCTCTTCCTATCTATAGTGTGTATATATTAGTGCTGGGACACATATATGAATATTCAAACAAATATGTTTTGACATATTCGGATACAAAAATCAGATGTTGGTATTCACTAGAAATGACAAAAATACCTTGCACTTATTTACCGCCTCACCAGAAGTTGCGAGACAGTTTCAAAAATGGCAAATGAAAAAGAGCTCTGTGTGATATGTGAGATTAATATATTTAAAAAAAGAAAACACACACACAGGATCAACACAGAAGCTCTTGAGCCTCTATTTAAAAGTTTTAGACAACAAAAAGTAAACAAACCAGATTATGTACGCACATAGATGGAAGGCCATATGGGTCAAAAAAGCAGTGTGTTGCTTTAGAGCGAGTCAGAATCTCAAGGGACAGAAAAAAGGAAAACACGTCATTCTGAAATGCCTCGCTTAGACAGTTGTATATATTGTATATTTTTTGTTATGTGGAATGTAATAAATGAGTACCAAAACGCCATTTCCATGTTTGTTTTATTTGAAGTGTTTAAAGTTAAATTTCAGTTTTCGTTTGCTTGTTCAGCTACAAAAAGGCACAAGTAAACCTCATGTTATTACTTTATGAAAGCGCATCTATGGCCACTGTTTACTGTGCAGAAACGGCAATGGCAAGGAATGAAAACAAAGTAAAAAAATCAATAAAATGCGGTGTCAACTTTATGTACTATTTATTCTGGGAATAAACAAAACAATGTTTAACTTGAACTGCTTTTTGGCATCCTTTGTTTTGTAGTTAATTCGCTGGGGTAAATGGGATATTTTTCTACTTTAACATGTTATATAGTGTAATGTCTTGCTGTAAAATAAAGGCACACACACAGGGGCCACACCCGGCTGCCACCTGCTGCTATGCTCTCTCTGCCTGCGTTCTGAGCAATATAATGGCTTTTATTACTTTTTGAAAATGAGCAAATATCCGAACAAATATTTAAATTATGAGCGAATATCCAAACATGAACATCCTGTGTTCGTCCCAGCACTAGTATATGCTGTATTTGCATAGGAAGATAGTAGTTTACTTATGTGATACTTCTCCAATAAATGCCAATAATGTCTTAGCACTTACTGTTTTCTAAAAGCCTTTAATCTTAGGTAGTTTTAGTTCAGTGAAGAGAGGGGGGACAGTAACTTTTTTGACTAGTTTTCTAAATAAAAACCTAGAAAAGTATGACAGCCTGTCTCTCTACAATTAAATAATATTGCGTCTACGCAATTTATTCAGACAGATAAACCAATGATAGGTACTAACTCAAAGATTTAACTGGTAGGACTGAATATGAGCTTTACCGAGCGTATGCAAATAAATATAATAGGAAGTGTAAGGTTTTTTTTTCTCTATTTAAGGTTTTCTGAAGTTTTCTGTTTACATTTACAGTTTTCTTGCTTAGTTTAGAAAGGATACAAGATACAGAGTGCAGTGTTTTTTTGCAGGTGTGAGCAGCACAGATGATGCAATGCACAATCTGTCTGATTTTAAGCAAAAGTTGTACAAAGTCAGTCATGTAAATGATTTTTGAATAATATGTAGCTTTTCAGCTTTACACTTTTATTATGGTGCATCAGTGCTTAAGCTTTTGGAAGATTTCTAGTCCATGTATGTGCCTATTCTGTATGTTGTTGGTTTATTAAACACATTTACAGAATGTTGTGCACCTTTTTTTGTTTAGTACCAATACCATGTATATGTGGTAGTAGTGGTAACCAGTTTCTGGATTTGTAAGTTACAATAATTGTATTTTATAACTCTGTAAATGTATGGCAGTGTAATGCCAGTATTGTCAAAAATGGCAATTGTTTATTGTATTGTTATATTAAAATATTTATTCATTACTCTGTGAGAGTCTCTTACTTGGAATGACAGCTCTTTGTGAAAGCAAATGGTTAATTAGGTTTTGCCCTCCAATTGATAATGTATTTCTTATGACCATATCTCAATTATATTAAGTAAAACAGGATGAATTTGAAAATTGAATATATGATATCCATTTGCTATAGTGTTCATAAATCCACATTGAAAAAGGATACAGTATACAGTATACTTTCTGTCATTTCCATTCCATATAGAATATGCTGAGGCAACTAAAATAAGATGTTTGCTTGCTGTTCAATGTAGGCCATCAATAAAGTGAGCATACTTAATCCACATATGCAAAGCTAGGTTTAAAATACTGTAGGCTACTTATTTCTGATTTCCAAACCCCGACGTTCCTGAAGGAGAACTGGAATTAAGCCACTTTCTTTTTGCAGTTTTTTAAGTAAAAAGTTAAAAAGCTAAGCAAACTTCTATAATTATCATAAATTCATTAAAGGGCCTCTGAATCCAGGAATAACATTTGTATCCCAAGTAACCCAAATGTGTCTTGTTAGGCTGATCCCAAACTGTATAGAAGTCAGATCAAAGAGCTAGTACATTGGCTCGGATTACATGGGCATTGGTAAAAGAGCAGATTACCTACTGTACATGCTTTAGATGCTTAGGAGGGTGTTACACTCTTTCTCAGAGGAACAAAACAGGAATGATCAATTCTGCTTTTTACAACCACTTGGACATCTGGCTGCAGTTCAGGGGGGTGTTCTGGCAGCACTCCCTGCAGCGCGGTCACTGTAGCACAGCATGGGTCTCCCAGAGCTGATGAAGTCCTATTGAGGTGAAGAAGAAAAACCGCAAATGCATTTAGAATGCTAACAACACAATAGCCTGCTATACTGCTAATTAATGTAGCTAAAGGTGGGAATTAGTGCCTGCTGTCATTTAAGTACTGCATTAATTACTGTTGGTGGTAGGAAGCATCCAAGACACTGACAATAGCATGGTATTGGATCTGTGCTAATATGCTGCTTCTTTTTGATGGCATTACCCCATGCTTCCCAAATTGTGACAAAGCAGATGTCACTGGGAAGACTGCATCTTATGAGTTATAAAAGCTACTTATTCACTCTATAAAGGGATGTCCCACAATTTAAGATTGTGCTTAATATTAATATAACCATAAAAACCTGGAAAATAAAGATTATATTTAATTTTGTGATATGAAACAAGGATTCTAAAGAAATCTTACTGTATTTTAGATTTCTTCTTTCCATTTTTATTATGTAGTGTATTGATATACACACATTAATGACTTAAAAGGTCAATACTTTTAGAAATTACATATAACATGAAATATGAATAACTTAGAGTGTAATACATAACTGCTGGTAGTCACAGATTTAGAGATGACGTTTGATCTACAATCTCATAGCACCCAGTCCGTGACCTAAACCCTTAGCCACATCAGGGTTTGTTTCACTGATTTTGTTTATTTCTGTACTAATGTTAAGTGGGTGAATAAATCACCCCTGAAGGAAAACCTCAGCTGAATTACTGTAGTTTAGACTGTTTAGATCAGTAAAATAGACCCCATCTTCTGACAGGCAATTTTTAAAGGAAATTTGCAAGAATTTCTTTAAAACTAATCTGATGTTTCACAAAGTGGTCTGTTAATGAGTTTGCAGGGATTTTATGTAAAAATGACAGAACCTGGGACTCTCCCCCTCACATGGGGTTTCAAATCTCTTCTTATAATGGAGATTGGGAATTTCATTTCTCTTGTAATGCTGCGTTTATGCTGAATTATTTACAGTTTTGTTTTGCAGAGTACAGCTAAAACCGAGCTGTTAAAATGATTGCAGCGTAACCCCATAAATGTTTTTGTACTTCCATTAGTTACATGGGTCTCAAATGTGCAGTTTTTAAAGAAACACTGTCATAGCAATGCATTTCCATTAAAAACAAAACAAATAAACAAAAAAAAAACCTTAATGGCTGTGTGGCAGGCTGGCTAAGCGGTGACGTCAGACAGAAGCAGGGACGGGAAAAAACTGACACCAGGGACTGCAGTTAAAGGCGCTCGCGCCGTTTTATTTTTAAATAACAAAAAGAAATAAAATATTTTAACAAAAAGAAACTTGCTCACAGAGCGAAAATAAAAGGTTTAAACAGAAACAAATCTCGAACACAAAATATAACACAACACAGGTCAGGCTGGGCAGATTGCCTTCACTGTTCCTATGCTTAATTTTAGTTTCGTTTTTCTGTCTCGCTGTTCCTCTCGCTCGCACTCTCCTCTCTAACACCCGCCCGGAACTGAGAGTGCTGCACGTTTATATGCAGGTGACCATCTCCCGATTTAGTAATAAATTAATCACCCAATTAATTCGGGAGATGGCCACTTTCTGCATGAGTTTATTAATTTATTCCTGGTAGAGAGCAGTACCCTCTGCGCCTCTGCCAGAACACACTAAATAAAACAATAAACAAACCCATGGCTTCGCTGTCACAAATACATAAATAATAACAAAACATCTGACCAGCCATCATATAAATACATACATAAAATCAAACAAAACAAATACAAAATACACTGCACAGGGGCAGAGGGGGAGACCCCGATCTAAAAATAAATAAACAAATAAATGTACAGGGCTCGCTACCGCCCTGCTACAGGCTGGTACAAAAAATTAGCTTAAAGAAAGTTCTCAGTTTCCATGTCTTATTCTCAGAAAATCTGTTATACCTGCACTCCTGGGTCATTTCACCTCATCAGTGTCTTCTGGGTCAAAGATTGACAAGAAAATAGGGGTGGGGACAAATTAATCTTTGAAGTAAGATGACCAAGCAAGCATAACACATTCTGAAAGCATGGCCAGCAAACAGAGATTTATTTAACCAAGTATAGTACCAGATATATGTTTTAAAATAGATATTGTTTATATGTTTACTCTGACATTTGTTTCTTTCAAAAATGCACATTTGAGACAATTGAAGGAGGATATCAGTGAGATTTACATCATTCTTTTGTTAGCGACTATATCACTTTTGAACATGTCATGGAAATGAATAAACTATATTTTTTAGTGAATATATTTAGAATGGAATAAGTGTGTATTAGATTACTCCAGTAAAAATGCATTGATATATTTTGGTAGAATTGGAACCTTCCCCCTGAAAAAAGAGGGTAACACCTTGTGTTTCTAATTACTGTGTATTTACATAGTAGTTACTTAGTAAATACACATGTACTTACACATAATTACAATGTTATTATGCATAGTTAGTGTTTTTTTTGCACGCTATAAACCTAACTCTAAACTCTAACCCTTTTCAGATACAATTGTGTACTTACATATATTGTGCAAACATATTTACACATTAAGTACATTGTAACTATGCCTAATAACATTGTAATTATGTAAAAGTGCACATGTATTTAAAAAATACACAGTAATAATTAGAGATATTTACTGTAAAGTGTTACCAAAAATTATTGTCATATTTGATCTAAAGAAAAAATATTAATTCACATGTAGGAATTCCAACACTACACGTTGTAGTTTATGCACTTCAATCAACTCGGAAGGATTTGGCAGATAGACAAGTCTCTGTTGTTTAGGGATTTATTGACTCGTATAACCTTTGCTGAAGCAGAGTGATTTGAATTAAAAAAAAAAAATTCAAACAGCCATTGTGGGTTGCATTTAGGAACTCACTTAATTCTAAATCCTGCTTCTAGGCAACTACATTTTCTCTGTTTGTCATTCCACAGTGGGCTGAGACCCATCTGTTAAATAAGCCAGTATTTCTTAAGGGGGCCAGATCACAAAATTATCATCTGCATGTCTTGGCCTCAAGTTAGGTGTTATTTGGAAACATCCTGGGGCTCTCCCCTCTGCGACTCCTATTACAACACGGGTAATGATGTCTGTAGAAGCCTGTAAAGATCTCCTCTCCTGAAACAGTGAACAGTTATCATCCATGCCAGTTTCCTTTGTTGCCAAGTTCCAGAAGGACTTGGCAAGGTCAGTGGCTCACACCGTTACCTCACTCTGTGGAGGAAGCTGTGTGTGATTTGACAGCAGCTGGCTCGAATACAGAAGTCATTTAGGGGTGGAATGGTGAAGTCACGTTCTCATTGGTTTATAATCCATTCCTTATTAAATATGCATGGTAAACAGTAAGCACAGCATGCACATGACAAAAGGATAAGACACATAGGACAGGATTTTCAAAAAACAGTGTTATTTATTGCATTTATATAGCACTTTTTATACAAAAGTATTGCAAAACACTGTACAGTACATAGCAGAAAAAAAGAACAAACCACAATACATTTGTATAGCAGGCCACACATATAACGGCCAGTCAGACCATTTAAATAACAGTATACACATAATACAAAAGCAGCAATTTTAAAGTTGCATTAAAACCCAGCCATTTTATAAAAGTGCGTTTTTAGTCCCTGACAAATGAAGGCAGAGCATTCCATAATTTAGGAGCTCTACAAGAAAAAGCCCTACCTCTCGTGTTGCTTTTGTTGACCCTAGGAATAACCAACAGCCCTGCATCCTGTAATCTCAGAGTGCGGTTTGGAAGATACAGGGTCAGTAACTCCTGCAAATAACTAGGTGCTAATCCATTCAGGGCCTTGTAAGTTAACAGCAACATCTTAAAATCAATTCTATACTGCACAGGGAGCCAGTATAAAGAGGCCAAAACAGAGGTAATATGTTCGCTTTTCCTGGTTTTAGTCAGAATTCTAGCAGCGATATTCTGAACAAGCTGCAAGCGGGATACTACACATTTTGGGACACCAGAAAAAAATGCATTACAATAATCAATTGTAGATGAAACAAAGACATGCATTAGTCTTTCTGCATCAGATACAGAAATAATTGGTCTAAGTTTGGCTATATTTCTCAAATGGTAAAAAGATACTTCAGTAACTTCCCTAATATGAGTCTCACATGATCGATCAGGATCAAACTCTTAATTTCTAGTTTAAGTTTTGATGCGAGACTGCAAGGCTCATGTAATGCCACATTTCCTTTTACTTGGTTCTGTGATCCCCCATAACCTCTGTTTTATCTGAATTCAACATTAGAAAATTCTGTGACATCCAATGCTTGATGTCTGTAAGGCAAGTAGCTAATAACACCCATGCAGAAGAAATTCCTGGTTTTAGGGACAAATATAGCTGGGTATCATCAGCATAGCAATGGAAGTTCACTCCGTGTCTGAATAATATCACCTAACGGTAGCATATATGAAAACAGCAAGGGACCTAGAATGGAGCCCTGTGGAACACCACAGACAACTTCCGATAATGGTGATTTTACCTCTGCAATAGAGACGAACTGAAACCTATCAGAAAGATAAGATTTGAACCAGGTTAGGACAAGGCCAGACAGTCCTACTGTGATTTCAAGACGATTCAGTAGGATGGAATGGACTACAGTATCAAAGGTAGCACTTAGAGCAAGAAGAATTAATACTGATGGAAATCCCGAGTCAGAGCTTATCAGCAGATCGTTCAGGGCCGTCTCGGTGCTATGTGCAGCACGAAAACCTGACTGAAGCTTCTTGAATATACCATTAAGAGTTAGAAATTCTTGTAATTGAATTGCAACAACTCTCTCTAAAACCTTATCTAATCGTAGGTTGGAGATGGGTCCAAATTATGTTTCTTAATCATAGGCTTTACCGGAGGAAAGTTAAATTTTTAAAATGTGGGTATTAATAACACCAAGAACATATTTTAATTGTTTTGTAGGAATAGGATCAAGAGAGCATGTAGTAGCTCTCATATGTTGAACTAGCTCTTTCAGTTCCTGTAAGGTAATCAAAGAAAAAGCCCCCATGGTAGCCTTAATAGGTGTAGTTGGTAAAATTGTGCTGGAGTCCTCTTTAATAGAAGGTGTCTATGGAATCTAATTTCTGATGTCTAGTATTTTATTTTTAAAGAAATGTGAGAGGAGCCAATGTCAAGGGTAGGACTATTAGGGGAAGGATTAATTAATTTATCTAAGGTAGCAAAAAGAAATCTAGGATTATTTTTATTTGTTTCAATTAAATTGGAATAATATGATGATCTAGCGGACGCCAGAGCCTTCCTATATTTAACCAGATGGCCCTTCCATGTGATGTCATGAACGTGCAGTTTATATTTCCACCATCTCTGTACTATTTTATGACCCTCATATTTCATCTTACGAGTAACAGAGATGGCTCTCCCACCAGCGAGCAGCAGCCAAATGGAAAAAAAAATGAGAATATCTGTTTTGTGTATAAATTGTAAACTTCAATAAAAATTGTGCATTTTGTCATGCACAATGTACATTTATTTAGAACATTTCACATATAAAATGCTGATTTACGATTATCTGGTGTGTGAATAAAAATGAAACCCCACTAGGCATTTACCCTTTCAGGGGTATATTTTGCCATAGTGTACTACATACAACTCTTTTAATGTGCATTTTTCAATCTTTTTGGGGTTAAAAAGAAAAAAAACAACCTTTTTTTTTGGATGGGGAGCCATCTATGTATATTGGTTGGAATTTATTTTCTTATGTTGACATCTACTTTTGTGTGTATTTTAGTATGTACGATTGTAGGCTATAAATAAATACACTTGAAATGGCATTTGTGTTTGTAGTTGTTAGTTATTATGTATACCATGTATGTAACCAGTGTTTAAAGTGGTTTGAAAAAGGTGCCGGTGTACTGTTATTTTCAGGTAAGCAGTACAAAGTGGTACGCCGAGCGCACTAAGCTTGCTCAATGCATGCCTAAACAACTTCCACTAAGAAAGTAGGGAAGCGCCCATTCAAATCTGGTACATTACGCTGTTTTTGATCTTTTATATCTTTTTAAAATGAATTGATCATATTTTCCAGTCTTTTACATAGTTTTTAATGCAATTTATCATATTTTTCCACCATTAAGAGAATAGTACGCAAATATTTAACATATGCAATACATTGGGTCATTGTACATTTTACATTTTACTTGTGCAACTTTGCAGTGGACTTCTCAATTTGTCTTGTTGATTGTGATTTTTTTTTTTTTAGAGAAATTGATTGTTTCCAGTTTAAGTTTGTTAAAAGATAATGTATAATTAATGGTAAATGTACCTTTGTTTGACAATAGGAAAACATCCATCAGATCGCACTTTCAATGTGACAACGTGCCAGTTTCTGACATTACATGGGGCATGTTTTGGTACGTGTACCACATTCTGTAAATCGGTAAATCGAAATATTACTTCCTCTGCTCACTCATGATTGGACAGCTGCAAAACCAGGGCAGATCTTTGGCTCTCCCATTGGTTAAACTTACTCAAGACCGTTTTTTTTGGTCCTACAGTTAAGAATGGAAATGTGTTTACCAGCATTGCCAAACAAAATGAAAATACAAAGTATTTATTTAAAAAATACTATTTCTTCTAAATTATGACGTGTCCTGAATTTTTGGCAGCCGTGATAGGGGCATCGGAATCAGGTTTTGCAAACTGCCCGTGACTGGCAGCTGCAGACTCGGGTTTCGGTAGTGGGCTACTGTCATGGATTCTGTTTTTCTTTTTGCAACAGTTACCGATGCCACCCAGGGAACATTAATAATGCTGATGAGGTCATCAAAAAGAGGCAGAATTTTGTTCTTGAACGACTGTATACCCATTCATACCCACTTTGCGACAGTCGCCCGTTTGCATAGCAATATGGATGACTTTCGTTAGTTTTAAATAAAATTTGTTTTATTACGGCAGTCAGCAAGTACTTCTATGAATAGGGCCCTGTGGCAGAGCCTGGCTCTGCCCTTGTAAATATTGGCAGGGATGGGGTTAAATTCCCCTCCCTGCCCAGGTTTATTGTGTCAGGTGGGAGTAATTAACAATCAATCAGCACTCAGCCACCTGACATAAAAGGAGGCCTCAGCTCTTCATTAGAGAGAGATAGCTGAGGAAGCAAGTGTGTTTTTTGTTGCTTGCAGGATTTTTTTTTTTTGTGAATAGCGAATTTTTTTTGTGAGCGTTTTTTCGTTGAAACAACAAAACAACAACAAACGGTGGTTTATTTTTAACACTTTTTAAATGTTGAGAACAGAATCATGTGAGTGAGATTTTGAATGTTACCTATGTGATTGAGGACGGCAGGTGGTTTCAGTGTGGGTGTGTTAAACCCTGACCAGCTGTGCAGCCAGTCCCCTGTGTGAATGTGAATAGCCTATACCCAGGACCTGAGGTCAAATGACAGAAGCAATATGGGGCTTTGGAGTGGTGTAGGTTATCTAAATTGTAATTAGCCATATTCATGTATCACTTTCTGCAATGTAAACTAGTGTATATTGCATCAAACAAATTCAAACAAAGTTTATACACAGGGAAAAAAAGATATAACAGAAGGTACAATTTATTCCAAAACAACACAACTAAATACAACATACAGTACAACTCCACGCTTTAATTGGCAAATGCAAACAAATGTATTTAACAGTTTTAAGTCACAATGAACTACAATGAATTTTTCTCTCCTTGATTGTAATAGCTAAGCTCACAAACGCCAAATTGAATAATGCCCCTTGGAAATAATAACTACTAGCCAGTACTCCTTTATAGAAATGGAGATTAGCATGTCCAGTTGTTTATTGTAATTTTATGGAAATTCATTACTGATGATTCAGTCTTAACATTAAATGTTAACAGGAAAACATTTAGCTCCAGTGCATTCAGCAATTACCACACTGATCAGTTCTATTACTGAGTAATTCCATTAAAAATGTTCCCACTAAAATCTCATCATACTATCAAGCTTAGTAGTACATCAGATACCTTTATTGTTACTTCATGGAATCCTCCTGCTGAGTCTCACGTGAATTCTACACAAAAAGGCTTCCTTTACACTGCAAAACTAGATGCTCAACACTGCAGTTATCTTACTAATTTAGTAATTCATTTTGATGCTTAAATATTACAGGGTTTGAAAAACAGACTTGTATGGGGTTTCATAAAATAGTTTAAACTAACACTATAAACAATGACTCACTGACCACTTCTAATGTTTTTTTCATTTTCTTTTCATTGTATTTCCTTTGCTTTTGTATTCACTTTGATTTACCAATAATTTCCCATGCTTTACTACACTTTCTTTAGTATACCAAGGTATACTGCAGTGAACGATGAGCATAGAAATAGATTTTTTTCTTTACAAGAGGCCTAACAGGATTCCCTGCTGTCCTTCCTTATCTAGATAGGTATTCCTATAAGAATAATAGTGTCCTAATTAATGACCTAGATCTACACTGCAGTGGATCTAAGTAGCACTACTGTGTAGATAATTAATATACGATTATTTGGGTACTGTGCCAAGGTTATGCAAATCAAAATCATTCTGAGTGGTTTTAATTGCAAATACTCAGCCAGTACTTTCTTTTTTTAAGCACCATCACCCTCTAGTGTACAGTAGTGTATGCCTGCAAAACTAAAGGAACTTTCGAGGCAAGGTGATCAACAGCTACCCTGCAGGGGAGTACATTTTTAGGGTAAAGTTTACAAACTTCCCCCAAACTGAACTTCCCTCCCTTCACACAACTTCCCAGTAACTTTGTAAAATGTACAGAGAAGGGCTCGCCATATTTAAATGAAGCATGGGACCGACTCCTCAGTCATTCATCAAACAAACTGGCCTCCCTTCCCTCATCTAGGGCATTCTGTAGCACAAATCTTGATGCAAAACTATCACTTATAGGCTGTAAGAAAATGACATGTTATAAAAATAATCAGTGAGCACCTGTGAACACACTGGCCTACTGACGCTGGTCAGGAATTTAAGCACTGCACTGCTTAATGAAGTTACTGTGCGTATAGGGTTGCTAGCCATGGTTCTGAATTCATTTTGTCCATACTTTGTTTTGTACAGTGTGTTTCTTTTTGTGTGTTTGTTATGTGTATACAGATAACTATAATTAAATTACTTTTTTTTTTTGTTGTTGTTTTTTTGCAAAAGGGACCAATATGGCATTCTTTGAAGTGTGACTAATTGTTTTATGTATAAGTATATACAAATATATTCATTGTTTGTCATCAGGTGAGTTTAGAAATATTATACAGCTGTGTGCCAACAATATCTAACAGACACCTTGCCAAATAAAGACCCCAAATCGATGCCAAAAGTGAACCGGTTTTGAATGGTAATAAGTACTGTACTCCTCTTTTACTATTTGAAGTGAAACGCACAGCAGTCTTTTTTGGCTGTTCTCCACTCCCAAACCCCACCTCAGTTTGCATATTCTGTACTTCGCTTAAACTTCATTGAACTTCCATTGAACATTGACCGACTTTGTGGAAGTTAGTACAGGGAAGATTTGCATCACTGCAAACATCATAAAAAGGTAAAGAGACAGTATTTAACAAAAACACACAAAACTGACAATTGAATTTGAAGCTATTTATTCTTTAAATGCCAGCTGTATTTAGATCCATCAACTTTAAGATCAATTCAATACACCACTTTGCTTCTCTAATACCTGTCATACACTTAGAATAACGTGATGATATGTCATTCTGCTGTCATTCTGCTATATATATATGCATGAAAAGTTTCTCTTTTATATTTTTACAGATGTCACACTTGATGAGAACTGATGTATAAGATGATGTGATTAGCTCAGCAACCTTGAAGGATCTCATGCATTCCAGTGGTTCATCATATAGTAATTCTACGAGTTCATAAATTGGGGGGGGAAGGACAGACCTGTCTGATTAGTGGACATGGTAGGATCCTGACTCAGCGTCTGACTGACTCTTAGTTCTTTTTTGAATTTTTTAAAAACTTTTTTATTTTGCTTTCACCTGAGTTTGGGAGCTGTTGTTCACTTATAGTTGCTTGCCATAGTTACACAGTCTCTGATATGGCCTGGATCAGCCAAGGTGTCTTTACTTTGCACAAGGTTTCTTTTGTTTTGCTGGTAATACACTGATGTGCACTGGATGGTGCTGGCACTTAGTGATATAAAGACACTTCAGCGGTTCTAGCCTATGTTACATGTCTATGACAGGCAATTAGAACTGAACAGCAGATCCTACAGTCACATACACTTATAAAAAACAAATACTCCATTTAGAGAGATATCTAAATCAATTTAAGATATCTCTAAATGTGTTTTAGATATCTCAAAATGATTTAGAGATACAGTATATTTAAATATTTGAAGACATTTTCAAATATTTAGAGATATCTAGAAAGGATTTAGAGATATCTTTAAATATTTAGGGATATCTCTAAATGGATTTGAGATATCTCTAAATGATAATTCGGCTTGCCATATAGATGAGCCATTATTTTGCGTTGCAGTTGCACTCACTTTCTGAGAACAAAAGCAGGATCATCAATGTGTCGGTCCCAATAATAACTTGCAAATCACTGAGATACATGTACTCAATTTACTCCTTTTCATGAAGACTCATGGGTAAAATAGCTTTCTCTTGCGAGTTAGTCTTCAGGAGCTATGAACTGCTGCATGACGTAGCCTACTGTATAATGTAAAGGGCATATATGTGCATATCTTTAATGTTATATAATTTGTTTATTTAGCAGACGCCTTTATCCAAGGCGACTTACAGAGAGACTAGGGTGTGTGAACTATGCATCAGCTGCAGAGTCACTTACAATTACGTCTCACCCGAAAGACAGAGCACAAGGAGGTTAAGTGACTTGCTCAGGGTCACACAAAGAGTCGGTGGCTGAGGTGGGATTTGAACCGGGGACCTCCTGGTTACAAGCCCTTTTCTTTAACCACTGGACCACACAGCCTCCTGTACTCGCAAATCATGAAACATCATGACTCAAATTACTCCTTTCGCAGTTGCTTTTGTAACCAGATGAAATGTTCCCGACAGAAAGAGAATACAATTGGATGCAATAAATAAATTATTTACGTTAAAATTAAAATAGCATGAGTCTAAAAGCACACCAGTTTTGCATAGTTGTTATGCCATGAGCAGGAAATTACAGTGATTGTCTCCTAACCTATCCACCGAGAACACCATGAGCAAGATATTAACTTGTGCTCACGAGATGTCGTGCGCATGAGATATTATTAAGACAACATAAAAAATAGAAAATATTTCACAATATCAAATCCGGTTGATTAAACTATCTCAAACTCATATTTTAGTTTGCTCTCTGCTTACATGGAATCTACTTCAGTTGGATTTATGACCTGTATTATTTCCCTGTTCAGTTGTACTTTTGAAGCAGAGAGGCAGCATACAATACAACCGCAAAGCATTGTCCACCTGTGTCTGAAGACTTGGTTCATTATTAAACAAGAACACCCACTGTGCAGGGTACTAATGCTTGGATATCCATAGAAATAACAGTTCCATTAGAATGTGTTGCCATTGTTTTAAAATGTTTTATGATTGAACTATAATGTTAACAACACTGCTGAAACAACATACTGATAAAATGTGACATTGATGTTATTATCGTGTTTTCCTTTTGGTCAGTACTAGGCATATAGCATTATTTTTCAAATTTCTTACTGTACATTATAATGTGTGTTTCGGAATAACTTAACAGATTTGTTCTGTGCTGTAAAGTAATATGGTTTGATTATAATGAACGGCATGCAGAGCTGATTTATTGTCGTTATTTAACACATCCCCCTGGCATTTTACCTTGACACTGATTACCCTTACCAATTAAACCAAGCAAGATTCCTCTGTAATGATGTTCACTGGTGGTGCTAAATTCTTACTCCAAAAATGCACTAACAAGCATGTCTAACTCATCAGTAATCAGTCAGCCTCCTTTAGATCAATTTCCATATTTTTTCTCAGTAAAAACATGGTAAAAAATTCAAACCTTGGAATGTTTAGGGCACATATAAAAATATATAAATGTATACAATTTTATGGCAATAAACAATACAGGTTGTACCAACAATATATTGAAATATACTTTACAATAATCTTTTTTTTTTTAATATAAAATACTTTTAGCTGAGAGGGGCGTAATGATATCCGTTTCAAATGAAATGTCTCTTTCCTGTATTCACAAAGACGGTGAGATTAAAATACAATAGGAGATGAGAGTCAGGAGATTACAGCTTTTACAGCAGATATGCCGGCCATGTGATCAAATCTGAACCTTGCTTTATTAGATCATTGAGTGACAGCCCTGTGCAAATACCCAGACAGACTGAAATGATCTGTCTTAGAGAGCAGCTTTATTAAGTAACTTATCAGGCTAACAAAAAAAAACATGATAAATGAAACGAATCAAGCACCCGATATTGTAACCCTCTCAGTCCTGAAGTATTTTTGTCAAAATTAAGTTATATAATTAAAAAAGGAACTCCTTTATTTAGTATACATGAGAAGAGTATTTAAAAAAAACAACACATTTATTTATACACTAGCTCACACTAGGACCTTGGAGTCCCATGAGGTTCCAGCATGATTTCCGACAGCATATGTTAACATACAGTAGTAAGAAAAGACGAGGCCCAAGTTTCCATCAGGACTAAAAGGGTTAAGGAATGTATATGATATTTCAGACAAAGTCACCTAACAGAATCCATTGCAGTGTATTTAAACTCAACTGATCCTCATTGTGGCTTTGTCTTAATGTTCTTGCTTCTCCCCTCCTTCAACTCTGCAGTCATATCTTTCCAACAGACAGAAGTTACCATATCTTTTATTTTCAATTACTGCTACCAGTATGTTCCTGGGAGTGACACCAAGCACAGAACATGTATAGAACATTCACACCTGTAATTACAATACTACAAAAGATGGTTTCAGTGTTACTCAGTAGTTGTTATACAGTATATTCAGTATTGTAGCGTGTAACAGGGTGATGTTACATACGTGGGTTGTCACTGAATCATACTAAGGCAGACACAAAGCTACAAATAAAAGTTTGCCCCACAAGGCGCGGCCTAGTCCCACTAAAAGGAACGTCCTGCTCCAGGAACCTACTACACTACGCAAACCCTCTCTGTATTGTTTGGGATCAACATCCCCTAAACTAACCTACTTGTGGTATCTTCATGGCGACTCTAGCCTCTTCAAACAGCCTTTTCAAACGGCCTCGGCTGGGCAGAGCCTTCACAGGCATGTCTTGCAGTTGAAGGGTTCCGTAGTAGTTATCCTGCAGAACGGACGCTCTCCTCCTTGATGTAAACAAAGCACCCCTCTGTGTAGCATGGCGGTGCAGTCGCCTCGAGCTGTCACGCAGACACCTTTTGAGCTCCGCACAGCCTCCCCGGGCACGATCCCCAGCCAATCAGGACCTCCCGATCAACAGCAACCGGCGAGCCTACCTGCTCAATTAATTGCTTAGCAACGTGTCTCCTGTTGCGTGTCCCAGCTGCTTCCATAAAGGCACACATGCACTCAGGAACCAGGACAGGGTACTGCCTTTCACATAGTGTTATAGATTTTTCAGTGTCTATTTTGACAATGATAGCATTATTAAATGGTTGATAACATGTTTCGTAACATGTTATTAATTGTGATATTTACCAGTGTGAATATCATCAGGATAACTTGCATGTACTGTGCAACTGAAATTCTTCAGAAAGAATCAGACACTTGTTATCCAAGAAAGGCTTGAAATAGTGACAAGTTGTGACCAGGCTGGCTGGTGGTAACATCAAACCCGGAAGAGATGGACACACAGACAGCACTGGGGTAAATGAAAGCACTCCTGGCGAGTTTTTATTATAAATAAACAAAATGTTTGAACAAACAGAACACTACTACAAAACAGTGGCCAAAACAGACAGACACGGAACAAACAAGTATCACGCTGGTGTAAAGCCAGCACGTGTAGCAATTGTTATGCTTTACTCTATTTATTTTGCTTCACCTCCTGACTCTCGTTGCGCCTCTGCACACACTAACCTCGATCAGCCAAAGCTGTGGGTTCTTATACATGTGATCACATTCTGCACAAGTTTAGCATGGGTGAAGTTTAACCCCATCCACGCTGCAAAACAATTAACAATAAAAATAATGTGTTTTTACACAACTAAACAATACCTTTTAAATAAAAATACAACAAAAATACAATACACACAGGGACGGGGTGTACCCCTACACACAATCCCAATATTTTAAATTGCAGTCATACTTCAAACTGATTTACAGTGTCAAGATAGGAGTAAAAGCCCTCACAACTTCTTTCATAATTTGTTGGTTTAACAAACGCTTCAATGGTGACAGAAATATTAGTGACACAAAGTCATAAACTACACAAGAAAATGATGGCAGTATTCTGAAGTTAGGTTGGGAGAACAGTTTTGGGTTCTGAGATGAATGTCATCTGGAACTGTCGCTCTGGAACTGTGTCTCTCTCACTGCCTAACAGTAGCGCACTGTCAACCCCGACTTCCATTTTTCAAGGGGTCATGAGGGGGGGAGGGGGTGGGGTAGCAGTGTAAAAGTAGTTTTCTGTTTACATCAGACAGCATTTGTCTCAAATCAGACTAAGTCATTGTCTGCCTCTCTATCTCAGCAAATTGACAAGTAAGCCAGAAAGGTAATTCTAGTGATGAAGGCCTTGATTTTAATTGATGTTTTTGGAACCTCCTCTTTCCTGCTCATAAATGAACGGTCAGTCATTTAGACCTAAAACACCAACACATTAATAAACCCCAGGAAACACAAGAGTGAGTCTGTCAATTGCAAGTTTTTGAAAAGTATGTGAAAATATGTGGAAAAACTAATGCTTTATCCCCCTCTAAACTGCCTGGAGTCGATATGCAGTAAGGCAGACGTGTACACATTGTGGGGTCATAAATCACACTTGGGGCGCATTGATACTCTAATGTCATGATACAATCAAATGATCAATTAACGACAAACAATTTTGTTTAAAACCAAAAATTAAATTCGGGAGAGTTGGTATTCATACCAACTATATAACACACATATTCTTTACTGAAGAACTACTCAGTGAGCTACAATGATCTTTATTGTGCTTTTGGTCTTATATTACGATACACACAATACATACCTCTACTACGATATGATATGTCATGAATTATTACACCCCTAACTCCAATTAGTTTAAAATGATTACTACCCTTCACAAATGATCTTGAACAGCACAGTATTGCAGTGTTCTGTAAGAGCAATGATAATGCAAAGGCTGTACCAATTCTATTGCTTTTGTTGGTAACGCTGTGTTTTTCTTATGGTACTGCTTGCGTTTCTTCAGACAGAACCTGAAATGGCCTGTTTCATAATTATTAACTTCTGCTATTTACAGAATGGGCAGGGGGTGGTGATTAAGCACTCAGCATTACTCTATTTTCCCATCCTGTTCTCTCAGTCGTTGTCATGAGTAGCATTATGCTGCAGAGAGGTAATGTCCTTCCCACCAGTGTACCTTAATAATTTAATTTCTCTTATTCAAAGGATTATGGCTAGTTTAGAGTGAACAAAGCTCTATGAGGATATGCGTCAAAAAGCTTTAAAAAGACCTCTAAAGCACCACTGTGGCTCTATTTTCTGTTATCAATGTACAAAAGAGCTTTATAATGCTTTGCATCCTTTTGATGGCTTTCAGTTAAAAAAGTACCTAATCCTGTTCTGCAAATTACTTAAGATAACTGTATGGAAAGATAAAGAAACCATGGTCTCTTAATAAAATCCAGTCCTGGTGAGATATTTTGATATTAAAACATAATGTATGCAAGCAAGGCACGCATGCTCACAGGTTAGTCATTTTAAAAAATAAATAACAAAGCGCCAAAAATAAAATGTTAGTACATATCTTGTAATTAAGTGATAATAAATGATTTCACTTGTAAAAACCCCAAATAGAATCCCTCTCAAAGCACTGCACAGAAAAGAATAAGGGGCCATACTCGGCAGAGCTTTCTGACTTTTAGCTTTAATAAAGTAAAAGCTAAAGAAACAGTAAAGGGTTAACAGCATGTCCGTTATATACTGATAATGTGTTTCCATTTTTTTTTTTTTTAAAGGTTTATCACTGGGCACATAATGTCACCATATTTAGATCACATTTTAGGCATGGTTAAAGACCTGATAACCCAAAGAACTCATCATTTGCTGTTGGAAGTTGATCAGATAACTAGAGGTCTGTTAATACTTTGACACTTTCAAATGCCACTTTTATATCACTCTGGTGCCTTTGCATAGTTAAGTCACTGTCACTTTGACACTCACAGCACTGTGCCGTGGTGCAATTCCTAATAAACTGAGCAATTTTATCCAGAAAAGTGACAGTTTTTTCCCTTTAATATATGGAAGGTGGGAATCAAAAAATGACAGCTATAATTACAATGTCACAAATGTTCCGTCAGAAAAGCTGAAACAGTAACAGGATAATTTAAATTGAATAGATGTTCCTTTAATATATGGAAGGTGGGAGTAATATCAGGGAAGGACTGACACGTTTTATTGGACTGTACTATAATTACACTTACATTTGAGTAAAAATATAAGTAACAGGTAATTACATTGATCTAATACAATGCTACCCTGCACCTACAGTACAGCATCATCAATCATAAAAAAAAGCTTTGAGTATGGACCCAAAAGAGCCATTGAAATGAAAGCAAATAAGTATTTGCTTACGATTGTAAGTCGCCCTGGATAAGGGCGTCTGCTAAGAAATAAATAATAATAATAATAATAATAATAATAATTACACATTTGTAAATGAGTCCCTTAACATACTCTGCTCTTTGGAAATTTTATTGGATACTACACTTTTTTTTTTTTTTTAAACCTACTTAACGTTTAGTATTAAATACATTCATTTTAAATAACCATTTTAATGTCCAAGTACACAGTACAGAATCAAATTGTCTACAGAGCTTTCTTACCTTCTATGGTTAGAACACAGTGAAAGTTCCAATGTTTAGTGTGAATACTAAAATATTTAAAGTAAACTTGACTGCCATCTAGTGCTCTATATAGCATATTGCTATTTATTTATTTATTTATTTTTTCTCCACAGTTTTTAAGTCATATATTCCCCCTCACAACATAATCAGAAATGTCACTGATGAATCTCTTGTTGTTTTGACTGTTCTTTCCACCAGAATTGCATTTAGTCATCACTACTACCCTTCTGATTGAACAAAAGATAAATGAACACTTGGCACACATGGCAAGATACTAGGCAGGCACTCCACAATGAGCACAGAAATGGTAAGAACACATACAAAGGGCACATGAGGAAAATAAACAAGTCAGACATACAAACACTACAATACAAACACGCCGATTACAGATGCAAATTAGATTGCTCGTGTGTTGTGGTAGGATGAGTGATGTCTCAGCACTATAAAGCCATGGGAGCAGAACAACTGCAAACAGCCTATGAAAGATCTACCAATTTTCAAAAGAGGCATGATAGTGGGCACATAGCATCAAACAGGTAGCTAATATGCCTGTTTCTATATCCCTCTAGAACAACTTTCATAATGCAGGCCGAGTGAAAATTAGATGCAGACCCCATTCAGCACGGCATGATCCCATATCCGCTAGGTCTAAACATAACTGTTCAAGAACAGTACCTTTTTAAAGACACAGTGACCTTTATTGTACTTGGCATAGCATATCCTCCACTTACAACAAATAAACATTGTAAAGTTAAAAAAAGGCAACTAATATCAACATTGAAATCTCACTTCCAGGTACAAACACTAGATGGCATTGCTGCTAAACACACACACAAGTGACAGAGAGCACTGGACTTGGAATAGCTTGAAAAATGCAACCCACTCAAGCCCTGCCTGTGAATTCCTTATTGCTCCATTCTCAGCACCCAAACCCCTTCTATGGACACCCTTGTATTTTATTAGGGAAGGTCAACAGCGTCACTCAGAAAGCAATACGGATTGACTTTTGCAGAATGGAAACCCTATGAAAAAGAAACATGACCATTTTATCCCCTTTTTTCACAGACCTGAGCCACCTCTCAGAATGAGGTAGGTACCTGTTTGGATTCCAGGGGTTTGTTAAAATACTGTAAGCAAGTCCAACACAAGGGATGTTTGCAGGTATGACTTGGAGAAGTTAAAGCTGACACCCCTAGTTGTTTCTTGCAAGTTTAAGTTCATGTGAAACTTGCATATATCAGAAGCAGCCAGGGATGTCATGGATCACTTCCTGAAGCTCAGATTGCAAAGACTTCTGCCATTTGATATAAACCCACACAGAACAGTTCCCTCAGTGAGAAGACCCTCAGAAGTTCCGGTCTTGAACCTTAATTTCAGTTCCTGCCAACCTTTTACAAGTGTCTGCTTGTAAGTACATCACCTTTTACAGTAGTTATTGTTAAGGCTTTATACATCCGACCGCTTTATCGCTATTGTGACTGCTCCCTTTATCCTGGACATTGGATAACATTTTAAAACCTAGTTTAGCTACTTTTTGTGTTAATTTGTACCCTACAATAGACCTAAACTTTGTAATAAATAAATAAAACAACTGTTACTGTAAAAAAAAAAAACACACATTACTGGTTTCTTCCTGAGATTGAGCTGTTTTAAGTTTAAAAATGTGGTTTTGCCATTGCACTAGCTTCAGAATAGTACTACAGAGCATGCTATACAGTAAATACTAACCATCATTCTGACACAGAGCTTAATTATCTCTGGTCTCTGGTTTATACAGGAGAAAAGTTTATAGCCACATTTTAACATGCCTTTATTTTCATGTATGAAAAAGATACAATGCATCTATCAAAATGTAAACGCACACCATGTCTACAGGAAAATATATACAGTATGCATTACTAAACTATATCTACATATGAATGTAAATGAAAATAACGACAAGGACTCCACTAGGTGCTTTTGATTGAAAGCCAAGAGCCACTCCGGAATGTCCAATGAACTCATCATCTGTTAAAAGAAAAACAAAACAAATTAGATAATTCTGTCAAAGTAAAGTTAAAAGTTTAGTTAAAACATGCTTTGCAAGGGGCTCCCGAGTGGCGCATCTGGTAAAGTACAAGATGCGCCCCATAGCCTGTAGGGTTCGAGTCCAGGCTATTCTATTGCCGACCATAATGTATGGAGAGCTCTCAGGGGGCGGCACACAATTGGCCGAGCGCCTCCCGGGGGGCGGGCTTAGGTTGGCCAGGGTGTCCACGGCTCACCACGAACCAGCGACCCCTGTAGTCTGGCCGGGCGCCTGCGGGCTTGCCTGTAAGCTGCCCAGAGCTGTGTTGTCCTCCGACACTGTAGCTCTGAGGTGGTTTCGCAGGAGGTCGTGTGTTCGTCTTCGCCACTCCCGAGTCAGCACGGGGGTGGTAGCGGTGAGCTGAGCCTAAAAATAATTGGATATGGCAAATTGGGAGAAAATAATATGTCACAATAATTGGCGATTACTAAATTTTAAAAAAACCAAACCAAAATAAAAAACACATGCCTTTGCATTAGGGGCTCCATTAATACTAATTCCCTGTGGCTTACAGGGAGTTAGTAGTTTTTTCAACATTCCCTGCATCATGCTGGGCTAAAGCAATGCATCCATCAATGTTGTGAAAGTTACTTGACTGAAATAAAATGTCCCCCCACCCCCACCCCCTTTTTTACCTTAAGAGTAATAACTGAGCATAGAATGTACATATTTTAAACTGCCATGACTTGCAGTACAAGACAGTTCAACCCGCTCTGTGATATCTTGATGATCCGTTACCAAACAACTGCTGCTAAACTTACGCAATCCCAACAGAAACAATGGGTAGCTGTTCTTTTGAGGTGGCTTATGATAACTAATTGCTTTGGCTTTGAGAAGATTGTGTAAGGCTTGTGTGTTAATTATCGATGCACAATATGTGTGTTCAAAGGGCTTTATTGGGATAGTACATGGTATGCAGAGTTACAGAACAAAAGGGATAGTGCAGCTGTTTAGTCTTGCTTACAGCCTCACTCACATCATGTTTCGCTCTCATTCTCTCTTTCTGTATCCCCTAAATAAGTCAACCCCCAATCGATATGCGGGAGCCCTAAATGTCAAAATCCAAAAGTACAGTCATTCGATTTCTGGTTGCTTCTCTTCATTTTTCTGATTATTATTTTTAAAAGACTCAATGCCAGTTCATTTTTTCAGCAGGAATGATTGTGTTCTCCAAGCATTTCAAGAAATTGAAAAAAGAGTAGTTGAGCATAGCCGTGACAACGATGTCAACGTACTGACTTTTTAAAACCATCATCATGTATTCCATGGTTCACGGTGTCTGTATGCTCAAAAGTGTTTAGAGAAGCACAATCATATATGGTAGCTAGAAAACAGTCCATTTGAGAACCAGAGAGGCAGTATACACCCATCTAAAACCACCTAATGTCCAATTCTTTTCACGGAAAGATACCTCTACATCAAAACTGCACACTGCTTTTCTACTATAAGAACCAATTTAATTAGTCATCCTGGACTTAGGGTACAGTTAAAAAAAGGAGTTAGCTCATTGTAAATACCCCACACTTGTAGCAAACAGGATTGCAATTAAGCAAAGCAAAATACTTTTTCAGGACATAGGAAATTAAAAAGTCCCAGTGTAGGAGATGCCAATTAAGTGGAAAGGTCAAGTGCATAACTCAGTTGGGTCATCTGTCAATAGGGCAGGAAGAGGAAGGCCTGGAGCGGCCTGTCTGGGGCCTGGGAGTGTCTGATTGAGGTTTCCTTTTTCGATATGGCTAGAGAGATCCAAGTTCGAAACTCTCACAGGCTGTGCATTGAGTGTCCTTCCTTCTGTTAGTGAAGATGTGGTATTTGTTCAAATGATAAAAATCACCAAAACTTTGTGTTAAAGGATCTCTTGACCACCAAGACCACAATAGTTGTTTATGACCAGGCTTTTGAGATTTGAAAGTACTGTAGTGATTGGGGCACAATTCGGCGCCAAACACTGTACAGCCTATCAGAGCTGCATACCTCCCATTTCAGACACTCTGATCGCCACAGCTTACAATGTATAGTGTCTTACAGAAAACTTTTAGATTAGATTTAATGCTGAACAAGTTGGACAGTTCACAACTGCTTTATGTACAAGACATATTTAATTAGTCTTATTTGCTATTTTATACTAATCTCCAATGGAAATGTGAGGAAAATAAATATCAGAATACAAACAAAATGTATGAAAGAGCCAACAGCACCAGACCATTTTCTTATTCGCTGCTTTTCCGAGGCAAACAGCGCAAACACCCTCCTCCCAGCCTCTTCACTTGCCAAAGCTAAGAGTGTAGGATGTTTACACTGCCTGTCACTCGGAATTGTCCATTTCTGAAACATCCCATATGTCCCCTTGCATCACAGATTTTATATACCCTGGTGCACACATGTACCTCAAAAAATAATACAGTATGCAAACAGCCAGTCTGGTTAAAAACTGAAGTTTTGAGATTTAGTATTGCACCTATAGATCCCGATTATAGATCCTGATGGGCAGCAGTGTGGAGTAGTGGTTAGGGCTCTGGACTATTGACCGGAGGATCGTGGATTCAATCCCAGGTGGGGACACTGCTGCTGTTCCCTTGAGCAAGGTACTTTACCTAGATTGCTCCAGTAAAAACCCAACTGTATAAATGGGTAATTGTATGTAAAAATAATGTGATATCTTGTACCAATTGTAAGTCGCCCTGGATAAGGGCGTCTGCTAATAAATAAATAATAATAATAATAATGATTAGCACTAAACTTACCTAAGGTAACATTATACAGTAATGATCCTATATTTACAGCTATGGCTAAAAGTTTTGAACACCTAGAATTGTAAGATTGAGACATACACAGTAGTACAGTATTTCATGTTAGATTTCAATTTGTCAGTTATTTGTTTAGTATATATGGAAAACTACAAAGCGGTATGTAATTCAATATGGTAACGTAACATTATTCAGCAGGTTTCATTCGACACTTTATGAAGTAACATTTGTTAATTCTATAGGGTGATGCAAAATGTTTGGTCATAGCTAGCTATATATATATATATATATATATATATATATATATATATATATATATATATATATAGTTACTGAAACTAAAAGGTTTACTGCCTAAATATATTTTGCGCAACTGTATACACAAAACACTTTCTGATCTAAACAATATTAATAGAAATGAAAAAAAAAACATGACTACAGTCAGCACTCACATATCCAATCCTATAAAATTATCACTTCAGTAACGGGTAAATGCGTGTGACGCATATCTGTTTATTTCATTTTGGCCCGTTCCAACCCTTGTCTGTTTTTCAGAGAACACAAAGATACAAAGTCAAAAATACATAGCTGAAAGGACTTATTTAAAATAAGTAGGCTTCCATTTATCTGTACGGTATTGATTATGTTGGTACAGTTCTATATTTTCAACAGAAGCATTTTAATTCAGAACAATATGATTCTGAAAATATCACTTAGCCAAAATAGACGACTAATACAGTGCATACTTTTAAATTTGGTACGTATTTTGTAGCAGTATGTAAAATTCCCCATTAAGGACCCAACATTAAAATTAAATCAAAATGTTACCCATGCACAGAACTGTGTAAAACAATTTAGCAAAAGATTTTTAAAAAAACAGTGTCCAGAATTAAAACAGTATCCAAGGTCAGTATTGAAAATTGCAGAATATAGTGCTCGATAAGGCTCCGATGTCACAGTTCACTTGCAAATTACAATGCACAAAAGCAACTAAGATCACAGATTTAAAAGAAATACATTACAATACCTAAAACTGTTTAATGATTAACTGTTACATTACCGTAGCTTGTCACCTTCACTTTGTTTTTGCTGCATTTCAGTCAGGTGAAATTGGAGGAAACGCCGTGTAACTGCACAATAAAAACAGACTGCTTTGGCCTGCAAGGAAAAAAAACATGGGCTTATCAGATGTCGGATTATCAGATCATTTGTAACATTGAACAGGAAATGGGCTTTGTATCAGAAAACTGGTGACTGGTAATGGGAATTGATTTATTTCTTAATACAAGGACAGTAAAAGGCGACTGACGTGTATTTGAGTGTTGTATATCCGAGTGCTGAATGTATTCATTAGAGGCTTACTGATGGGTTCTCGATTCAAGCCCCTTTACTAGCTGCGTGTAAAGCCAGTCAGGATTTTCAACACATGCTGCCTACCCTAGCCCAGCCTTACACTGCAGCTTTGATCTGTGTTGGCAAGTTAACAGTTCCTTCATAGTATTCACAAGCCTGGATTCAAACAGGGAGCCATGGCAGCAACATGTCTTTTTCCCCCCATTCTTTGGGATAAAGCTGCACTGTTCTAGCTTTCTGTGAAGAAGACTGCAAGGTGCATTTTCCAGTGAAAGAAAAGTCAACCTTTATTACCACAGCAGGGGTTTTCTTTGAAGTGATGTTACATTAGGAGCAGGAGAAAGTGAACTTTAAATACTCAAAACCTAGAAGAAAAAGAGAGAGAAAAAATGTGTGCATTTGTATTTCTATGTCATTCTGTCAGAATCATTTTAGAATATAACACAGAAAATGTAAGCTTGATAAAATCCAATAGTAGATTATTAAGCTTACAGCAGTATCTTAAAACTGTAGTGTTATAATGTAGCATGACACAAGTTGTGGACAGACCTTTTTGTATACATGATCGTCCACTAGTAAATCAATTGGCAGGAACTCCCAAGTTATTAAACCTTTTCATGTAAAAACCAAATGTCCAACAGAAAGTTTCACGGTCACAATTTTGTCCAACACTTCAAAACAATCAAACATGCAATTAACCTCTCGTGTCAATGTTCAGCAAGAATGTACCTTTATGAGTAGCTGAAACCATCTCCCATTGATAAACCTCATTGTTATAGTGAGGAAAAAGCCCCAAATCTCTCTCTACCAATTTATGCAAAGGATGTAGCTTTCGCTGTGACTGTGAACGATCTTGAATGAGAGCTTTTACATTCACCAGACTATTTCCTCTATTGGAAGGGAGACTTCTGAGTAATCCCCTGAGCAAACAGAGACACAGAGTCAGTCCAATTTCTGTTTGCAGAGCAGCCACAGCACTAAAGTGATAGTCTGGGATAGTGTCTCCTGATACTTGATACATGGGAACCAAAACAAAACAAAACACACAAATTTAGAAGAATAATTAGGCTAGCTTTCTCACAATACTCCCTTTTAGCTCAGAGATATCGGCCTATTTGGGAAAACAAAACAAAAGAAAACAAAAAAATCCTTGTACAGAAAAGTTAGACTTTTCTGAAAGCATTTTAGAGCATAAAACACAAGGCCTCAGGGCTGAATAAAACCTGGAAGGCTGCCTCAAGTACACACAAGCCTTTACTTGAATCCTGTTCCTTCCAGCACAATAACAGCCTGAAACCTATAGTCCAGCACAAACATCTGTGGGAAACAAATACAAATAAGTAGTAATTTTTGAAGGAAAAAAAAAGAATGGTACCCATTAGGTCAAATGTATTATAAAAATGTACTTTTATTTATTGTGGTTGTGTGTTTACTGGTGGGCTTCAATAATAATAATAATAATAATAATAATAATAATAATAATAATAATAATGATAGAAAATTTAAAAAAAAAACACTCCTTTCTGGCCATAGTGAGCATTAACATTTTTGCACGCGAGATCGAGTTTGTAAATTACACGCAAACCCAAAAGCTTGACTGATGTTTGAATCAATAATCCAGGCCGAGGCAGGAGGGCTTGAGTATCTGCTTGCTCGCCCCCAGAGTCCAGCACAATTGAAATCTCAAGTGCTGCAGTGAGGAGAAAACTTCTCGCTCATGCAAACCGTCAGTGAGATAGAGTTCACTCCCACACTGATGTGCCCAATCAAGCTCTTAATTTCCTTGCAGCTCTAAATGGAGTTGCCAAGTGTCCATACAGGATTACACAAGCACTTGAAGCCACAAATTCAGCCTTCACAAGAAATGTCTACTATAGTGCAAGTATCGAAACTGACATTTACTGGACAGCCCTGTAATGTAACTTTAGTGAATTAACTCATGATGTGGGCGAACCAATGTTCTCTATAAACTTCACATATATTGTATGCTCCAAAACCACTGAAGTATAATAAAATATATTAGCAAAAAAACACAACCCCAACTAATTTAATAGTGTGTTTATATAATGCTTTATTAGGCTACTTTTAAAGAGTACGTTTCAAGTTTCATTTTAATAGATTTTTTGTTCATGATATTTGTTTCATTATGAATAGTTCATTTCGTCCAGTATCTATCATTTTTTTTGTATTTCTTATGCTGACTGACCTTTCTTTTAGCTTTACATGAATACAGTAAAATGATCCATTAGACAGGTTAAGACATTTCTTTCATTTTACTCTTATTTAACAAGGATGCAATATGGAGTACGTAAAATCTTCCTTTAGGGCTATAATCTGTGTACCAGAAATATTAAAGTAGAATTAGAGACAACACCTGTAATAAAATGAAAGCCGACGTTCATATTCCCTGCTGTATTTAAATAGCTGAAGAGGCCTTGGGGAATGATCAAAGAAAGCCTCTCTGACCATACAAAGCTGGAAGAAATGCCAGGTCAAGTGTGCCTGGGTTGACATTTTAACAGCTAAAATCAGCACATTCTAACATTATCCTTTTTGAAGTTACTACCCCAGGTGTTTTTAACATTTTCAACAAACCAAACAGAAGGCCAACTAAAGAAAATCCTGCCCTCCAATGTTATTTGCTTTCTATGTTCTTAATGTTAGCAGTTCTTAGAACTGTGTGCATTTATAAAACCTTTCACTAGATGCTGACATTCACCTTTATTATATTAAATTTCCAAAGAAACAAAACAAGTCCGCAAGATCTTAAAGGGGGAATGAAGAAGTGTTAACACACCATGGGGCAATGCCAGCAGACAAAGCTTATGTACCAGTGAAAAAAACTGCACCACTTGTATCTAAAAGAAAACCAAAAAACATCTCGGGCCACATGTACCCTATTGGCCATACATTCTCAGACATGTATTTCTAGACTTGATACAAAGGGCTGGATTTACTCCAAAGCGATTTACTCCAAATGGTCATTAGCATTAGGGAAAAAACACAAACAAAAAAAAACACTCTTTACAATTCTAAAACAAATAACAAACCATTCAAGACTAAGATTAGTTGATTTGGCAGATGCTTTTATTGAAGATTGAGTGTAACACAAACAAAACCTTGAGAGGTTTTTCGACTCTTCAGAGCTTATAGACAACAGGGCTACCTTTAATGAACTGTATTATATAAAATAATTAGGAGTTAGATGTAAAATAAGTAGTTCCTCCCTTATAGCTCCATGAACCACTCATATTAGTAAACTAACTTATTCGTGCTGTGGAAAGTGCAATAAATTCAGAGCAAATTTATCAGCAGCCTGACTGTTCAGACTACTGCCACCTGGTAATTCCAATAATATACCTACAGTAAATAAGGGAAGTTCCGAAACCCAGGATTCAGTGCAGGGCTAGTGCGAGCTTCAAGCACCGATGACGGGTACTTTGGTACACTACCCTAACATCATAGTACCATATACCAAATATATAACTACAAACATACTGTACTGTGCCCCTTTCTATTTCTAAATATAATCAGAGTATAGCATGCAGAAAGTCTGCTAATATGACAGTGAGCATTAGGTGAAATGCTTCTTCCTGACCCTTGTCCTTTCCAATTTAAAGCGACTTTTTACATCACCCAGGCAAATAACTCAATACACCTGACAGCTATGCATCAACCTGCAGTAACGGCATGCAATGGCTGAACTCTTAACAGTCCCAATTGTTCTCTTGGCTTGGTCTAGTCTGCAAAGTTGTATATTACTGTGAGCTTTGTTACATACAAGATTAAAATGTGTTACTCAAGTATCCAAGGCAAGTCCAGAATTAGCACTCTTCTCTGTTATAATCCTTATTCAGCAGTTTTAATATGAGAGAAGTGGCATCCTGAAGTCAACGGCAGTTGGCAGCTGCAAACATCCGACTGAAAGCCACATCTTCTACACCACAGCTTCCAGTCGAGGATGTTTACAGCTGCCCACACTGTCAGACAGTTCTCCTTCACTCGTCCGTGCATCTGCACCCTCCTTGCCTACTTCCCAACACGACCGGAAGTGCACTTCTCTGGCAATCCATCATCTTGTATGGGCGTATCAATTGTTAACATCCCCTTAGTTTGATAAGTATATTGCTTTAGCTGGAAGTGGAGAATATTTAGAGGACTAGTAGGGGTCATGGCAAAGGTGGTAGGATTTGAATAAAGCACCACCACATGTGTGTCAAAAGCTCTACACACTTGCAGCTTTTGACTTAGAGGCTATCCTTTTTTATTTTGTTGCTTTTCTCTCGACTGAGGGTTCTTCCCAAAATGTAATGCTTGAGTATTGATAATTCTTTGGTATGATCAAAATTTAGCACATTTTAACAACTTCCCAAATCATTTAGTACTGTAGCTAAAAGACAAAACAACCTGTTGTTCAAAAGATTGTACACAGTGCAGTTGAACAGCTTGTACATTTAGAAAGCTGCAAATCCAGTTTTAATTAGGCCGGAAGTAGTAACTGAATAAAAGCAGAAATAAAAGTAGTAGTTGTGTTTTTTCCCAGCATTATGTACTGTACATTATACACAAAATCTTCCGAGAAACCAATGTAAAACATTTCAAATGTGTTCAAAATGTCCAAACGAGACGTTCCCAGTGATAAATCAAGCCTGGCACCAACACATTTGAAGGTTACATTCAAAGGACAAAGTGTAAAGCATTTGCAACTCTACACTTGTTTGAGGTATTTTGTACACAAACCTCAACTGTGGCCATTAGCTTTTCCTAAAAGTAGAACATTTGAAATGATTCACATATTTGGTAAATGGCCACATGTTGGTTCTCTAAATTTAACACACTGTAATCTGCAAAGCATTTAATTAAGGTTTATGTGCTAAATATGTTGCTGTAGACCTAAAAACCTTTGTCAGCCATGTCTAAATCGTAATTTTATATTGCAGTTTATCATCAACAGAAGGATTGCCAAAGTCCATTCCAGGTTAGTGACTGATGTCATATATTCTGTGGTATTATATTCTGAACAGACAGGCCACATTAAATGAACATGCATATGCTTTTACAACCTCTCACGGTTTATTTGCACTCCTGAGGAATGAATTTCAAGGAATCGCTACAGTAATGCATTGTGTTCCATTTAGGCGATCACATGATTTATATTGCCTGGGCCCCAACACACAGGGAGCGATCTACAGCAGTACTGTAGCATTGCTCTTGTATTTCATTAGCCATGACAGACAATGCTACCCTTTCATTTGTGGAGAGGAGGGTAATGGTTTTAAAGCATGTTCTAGGGCCATATAATTATATAGTCATTTGGTACCTTGGTGTATCATCCACTTTGGAAAGCTTTGACGTAATTTTATTGTCGCTTTTTATAAACTGCAATGAGATGTTTACACCCACCCAGGATATCTGTGTTGTCTCAATAAAACATGGCATGTTGATTCAACAGTGTTTGTCTTACTATAAACAAAACATTATTAAAATACATACATTTTTCTAATAACGTATTAAGCCCTGGCCACAGTTTTCCAGTCAGGTTTGTAAATGTTCTGCTGAATAAACCAACTCATGTAGTCAGCAGGTGAAAAAAAGCTATATGGCACTACACTTCACACTACTGGCTTTCTGCTATTAACATTCCAAGGGCCCAGTATATTTTCTCAGTGGGTCAAGTCACTGAGGGAACAAAGCAAACTTTATCAGAACAGTGCAATTCTGCATTCCGGGAATTCTTAACACTTGGCAACTGTACAGCACTGTAAAGCAAACGGGGGAGGGGTGTTCTGCTTCAATCAGAGGTGAAACACTTTCTTGCATATACAGTAAAAGCACAGTCACATCTTGTCTAAATCAAATGTAGTTTATACAAAGAGTATAAATATAGGGCTATGGCTAAATGTTTTGCACGCAAACTTTGCTTCATTAAGTCGAATACAACTTTGAAAATAAGTTACTTGTTGAATTACTTACCGTTTTGTAGTTTTCCACATGCTTAACGAAAAACTGACACATTTTAAAATGTAACATTTCGAAATCTATCATGAAAATGCTGTTCTATCATTATGGCTTCCGGTAGCTTTTGCAATGTCATTTTGTACTTTCTCTGATTACACGATGTTAAATAAAATATCTAAATTATATATATATATATATATATATATATATATATATATATATATATATATATATATATATATATATATATATATATATATATATATATTTTTAAATAATAAAATGTAATCCTAAATCCTATACAGCATTTTTACCTTTCTTTTAATGGAACAGCAGCACAACAGTAGACTGAGCTCAGGTAGCTCAAACCAGAGTGAATGTCACAGCAAGGTCATCTCTCTGAACAACACAAAACAATGTTCTTGTTAGTATCTGCTTCATCAAGTTTTTACAAGTTATTTTAGCAAAAGCAAACTACAGTTTAAGAACTACAGTACCAGCATGAAAAGGGGTTTCTAACAATTGAACAAAATGTTTAAAAAATTGGAGCTAAACAAAGCATTGACAAATACTTTTCAGACTATTCAAGAGTAATGTGAATATTACAACTGGAGCTTTTTACTAAATATTTATCTTAAACTGAGTTCACATCTGAATACATTATTGTAATTCCCCATTAAAACTGCCCATTAAAACTGCCCAGGTGACTCTTTCTCAAATCCATAAGCTCAGTTCTCTTTGCTTTATTACTGCCCAATAAAGTTGTCAAAAGCTATGAAAAACAGGGCTTTTATCCCCCAGAAATACAGTAAAACTGTAATCTAGGACAAATAATGAATAGAGTTGTTTCACAGTTTTATTTACTTAAGGGCATAAACTAAACTAATATTTATTTTCTCACTTTTCATTAACTACAATTCCCTTATTACATTAAATGTGTCATTTTTAAATCAGTTTCCTTTGAAACATCTTTACAAATCTATAAAGCAGGCCATGTTGGTCTACATGCCTGACAGAGTGGCCAATTCTCACAAAATATGAACTATGTATTTGTCCCAAAGATTCAGTAAAGCTGGATGTCATAGCATGTGTCAAGCGAAGTTCAAACTAGAATAGGAGCCACTTTCTCAGATCAACATAGAGGAGAGAGTTATTTTACAGTACATCATTGGTACTCTACTAACTTGTGGCTCTTTCAATCCATTCCAGACCAGGACCTTGTTCTAACTATGTCCTTTATTAATGAATTGAGAAGTGAAGAGCGATGTTCAAACCAGGGTCTGTAATTAAGGACCTGGTTGAACAAGGGTCTTGTTTGGTATGGACTGCAAGAGTGCTCTACAATGAAGTACCAATAGGAGCCCAATAAAAATAAAAGGTAGTTGTGAAGCTTGAATATTTAATTGATACCACCGCTAGTTAGATTATACAAAAGCAGGAGAAAAAACAGATACCTGCAGTACAGGCGTTTATTAAACTTGTGTTTTCCTCTTCAAAAAAATATTGATAATGCTTTCTTTCCTGATTGAATTCTTTGTGTACTTTGGCAACAGTTTCTGCTGATAAGTTTACCCCTGTACAGGAGTTACACCCTGGAATGCTTTGGCTTGTTTAATGTCACAACCTTTAAACCACTGTTTTATAAACTGCATGTATTGATAGCAAACCATTAATCCAAGAAAAGTCAGACCAAAAGAGTGAACAAATTTCACATTTACAGTACTGTACATAGTGTAGGACTAAAATTAATTTTTACAATAGACACAGACATTATTCTACAGTTCTATATACTGTAATATACAATTCAACTAGTCATTGTATTTATCTTGCTCTTATTGTATTATTACTTGTACTGTAACACTTGAAATGTATTTGCTTATGATTGTAAGTCGCCCTGGATAAGGGCGTCTGCTAAGAAATAAATAATAATAATAATATATATTCGATTAAACAAGAAAGAACCTTATGCCACACCTTTAGAATGGTCTTTAACTATATACACAGTTTTGTATTATTCTAATATCTACTTGAGCAAAACACCTTAAGTACACATAATTATCACATTCCTCTATACAGCCCTGCCAGTGGCACCTATATATATATATATATATATATATATATATATATATATATTGAAATGCTAGTAGCCACATAAAGAAACGTTTTAAATATTCAATAAAAAGCGCCCTACAATAAAACAGTATATAAAACGCAAGGCAGAAAAGCGACCATTTTAAAAAACTACCTCAAAACTGTCATTTGAAATTCAACCTCAGTTTCTTTTAAGGAGGAATTTCTATGGTTGAAAATGGACAGTAGTTAGCAAGCCATGCAAATAATGCTCAAATCAGAAACCATGATAGAGAATTGTACAAAATGCACATAATATAATATAAAACAGGTAATACATTACATTTCCCAAAAAATGTAGTACAGTATACAAGTTTATATCTTAATCATTTTAAACTATACTGAAATTGAACGGCAGCTGCTTCTGTAAATGTAGTTTAAGGATGGACGATTGCTGTAATTTCAGATCATACTGAACTTACAGTACAACTGAGCAATTCATTGTTCACGTGCTCTTGTTAATCATTTTAAGAGATTACAAACCCTAGTATCCCTTTATTCTTTAAATCCTGTGAAGCAATTTAAGATATGAAAGCCTTCAATAGTGCAACCAATCAGGTGTCATTGTAAGGATATCACCATGACAATCTACATGTGTAGTACCATATTTAACATAGCCCAGATTCCAATAGCCTCAATAACTTCTGCCAAGGAAAGTGTCAATAATATTGTATGACACCGGAGTATGACAGACATATAGACAGACAGGTGCTTCCCGAATGTGCCTGTCAGAAAGAACACAGCCTACATCTTGTGAACGGATAAGTAGCATTAATTCATATGACGTACCATTATTTACTACAATTTGCAGAACCTATATTAGCCGTATTTGAAGAAACTTGTTCGAGAGACTTTATAAATGTTATAGGATTTTTTTTTAAAAAGAGACAGACCACCAATCAGACATTTTGTTTAAATTCTCTCATATATACCATTTTGGAGATGTACTGTTTCATTTCCGAAAGTGCAAATCATAGGCGAGTGCGCCCAACAACTTTTATTCAATCTGTCTTCCGTCAGAGGTTTACCACAGTATGCTTGCAGGACAGTTTTGCAGTTTTCTCAGTTTACTATGCATTCATTATGCTTTATTACACTTTCATATGGTAAACTAAAGAGTTCACTGATAGGTCCCACATTTATGTCAATTATTACCTTATGTAAAACCTGTGGCAAAATAAATAGCTACTGAGTTTATGGTCTAGAAATATGCTGCTTACCTACAACTAGATGGGATGGGCTCTTTAGAAAGGGGAAGTTGCATGTTTTCATCAATGCCACTGACATAGCAGTCATGTTACTTGTATAAAGAAAAAGTAAATCAGTTAAAAGTAGGATAATAACAGCATTGGTAAGAAATTGATACAGGCACCAACTTGTTTGAGTTCATCACAACCCAAAAATTGCAAAATCAGTAAGAATACATGAGGTGTTTTTTTAGCACAAAAAACTAAAAAATGTGAAAAGGTTTTGGACTGCAAAATATGATCCATGATGAAAACTAGCAAACTGGACTTTTGTAATATTTAGTATCAAATCTATATAAATATATATGAATGTAAGGAGGTATGTGTACTGTAGATGCAGAATAGGAGATATGCAGTTTTTCATTACTATGAAAACTCAGTTTAATAATATTAACTGTCCAGGTAGTTTGAGTTGAATGTTAGTAGTAAACTATGCAGTCAACAGCACATCAGTCAAAACTGGTTAATGTGTAGCTCATAATAACCTTCAGAACTGTAGTCTGTCCTTTCTTGTTCCCATTACAGCTTAGATTGGAAAAATGCAACACAAATTAATCCCACGTGTTTCCATTTCTTATCTGATAGACACATCCGCATAGCAGAACTAGTGGAAGGAAAGCAGTTCCATTCAAATATTTTACAACACGGAGCTACCCTGGGGCGCAAATTAGAGGAGACACAACCTTTTGACCTTTTCTGAAGGAAAGGTTTGCACCCACATACTGTACTTTAAATGATATGCTGAGCACGCTCTAAAGTAAAAAAAAACAAAACATACCACTAGTCAACTGTAGCTTTATTACACTGATTAACAGAACTAACGTTAAAGGTCAACTACATGTCACAGCATTTCCAAAGCACTCCCCCACCAAAATATCTTCAATGTTTTAAAGTAACTAGCTGGCTTTTAAGAAAATGTAACACACTTAGAGAGACTACAGGACTTTTTCACAAAACTTTAACTTCTGAGTAATTTGTTGGGTTCTTCAACACCACAGAACACCTGTCTAGAACAGTTTCAGGAATGTCAAACCTTATTGTGCTAATAAACGCATACTATGAAAATAAAATTCTGTAAATAACTCATAAGTTAATAATTTAAGAGACCAATTAGAACCTCTTCACTGGATGTAAAAAAAAAACTATTTACACACCAAGAAGAAAAACAACCTCAAAACAGTCCGAATACGACACGTTGATACTTTTATCCCTATATGTGAAAGGTTTAGCTGGAATGTCAATGCCATAACTCCAATTTAAAATATTATATTACCATGACACATATTTATACTTTTAAATAAATAATATTAGTAATTAAAAACAAATCTTAAAATGTTATGATATGTTGGAGACATCTAAACAAAATAAACTAGTTTTTTTTTTTTTTAAGTGAATACACAGAAATATCCTTAGATTAGGCCATTTGTCTTGATTTCGTCGTCCAAATGAGGACCTGGGTACAATTTAAACATGTCTTTATTAACATTTGGACGCTTGGTGGTCTTAAAGAAAGGGGCTTATTACCAGGAGATTCCTGACTCGTTGTTGTGACCCTGAGCAAGTCACTTAACCTTGTGCTCTGTCCTTTGGATGAGGCATAAAACCGAGGTCATATTGTAAGTGACTCTATAGCAGCAATTGTAATGCATAGTACACCCGCCAGTCTCTGTAAATCGCTTTGGATAAAAGCGTCTGCTGAATGAATTAATAATAATAATAAATCGGTCAATGAACAACGCAAACACACTGACACGTTTTTCTATTTTATTTTATTTTGTTGTTTTGTTTTTTCGCAACACCAAAACGTGCCTTTTATATACCTCGTACTGTACCAAACCTTCAGGGGATACCAAATTGACTGCTTGGTATCCCCGAGTAATCAAAGTGATTGCAATGCACATAAAATGCATAAATTAATCTTTTTACAAATCACAAAATAGATGTCGCACCATATATATTGTAGTATAATCTGAAATAATATTGGAGCTATGACACAAGTAAATACTATTTTTTGTTTTTTAAAAAATCAGGCGAATGAATAATTTAATGCAAGTTTACACTCAAAAAGAAGGAAAATTTGTATTTAAAGTTCCCCCAAACTATACTGTATTTAACACCTGCACGTATGTCACACTGGATCAAAACAGCAATTAATTGTCTTGGAATTTTGTGTTCTGAATATGCAGTAGAATTTGTTTTAGATAGAATGTTCAGGCTGATTACACTCCCCTGCCACTTTCGTAAAAGTTGCTCAATCTGGAATGTAACAGCTGTCAAACAATGCACATTATCCAGATCTTTAAACGCTTTACTTTTAATACAATTAAAACCAACTGTCAGATTTAAATTTTTACAGCATGATTCATGTGCTACATATATACTAACTATACATATTCATAATGCCATTTCCTTCCCAATGAGCAATGCGAATAATTATCCAGTACTGTACTTTTTACCTACAGTACTCTTGCGTTACTCTCAAGTACAACTATAACAAAATAACATAGTTTTTCAACAAAAATTTCAGCTGTTAAGAAGAAATACAATTTGACGCATCATGTCAAGCATCACATTACAGATTAATTATACCGGTTCTCTGTTATATAACACTCGCTTGTGAAGCTATGCATTACCACATTGTATTAAAATTATATTAAAATAGAATGGTAAACAATTAGAAAGTCGAGTTTTCTTTAAAATTATACTCACCGGAATGTACTAAAATACTGAAGACAAGTGAAGGGTAAATCATTTGACCCCTGTGGACGTACCCTAAAGTTATGTTTCCACTAAGTGGAAGCATTTTTAGGGAGTCTCTTTATGATAAGCGTTCACGTTTTAATTGGGCTTGAATAAAACGAATTTCAAATGCCCAGTATCTCTCTCCATGTTCTTTGTCTTTTCCACTTTGACATTTATTTCCCTCTGTTGACAGCTGGGGGCTCTATGCAGCCGCTCTCTCCTCTCTCTTTGGAAATCATTTCAGTTCCACTAAAGAGAATTACAAGACAGCCCGATCATATTAATACTAGTAAAATATGCGTAATAAATCACTACACTAACTCTTCCTGTTTTTGACCTCCAATCCCAACAATACATGCAGTTAAAAAAAAGGATTTGCTTGTAAACCTCACTGCTGCACAGCGTAGATCTCGACTTTTTCTATGAACGTTCTTTGAATTGGTCCATACCCCTTTCTGGCACTAGTACACAACAGTGTACAATGTATTTCCGCTTAATTCACATCAATGGGAAAAAAGAAAAAAAAAACTCCACACACACACTGACACTGACCTCTTACCACCAATTACTGCTTAACGTAATCGGCCAATCAGCCACAGCGGGTTTTGCAAATGCCGCTAAGGAACCAATCTATTACAACTTGATCTTAAAAAGCCAATCACAGTCCTGAGAATGCAGAGTCTCGCCAATTAGCCAGCTGGTTAAAACAAAAACAAAAAAATCTACATTCATAATTTCTCGGGATGCACATACAAGTTGATAAATGGAAAAGCACAATGTTACCTTTCTTTCTTTCTTTCTTTATTTAAATAAAATAAAACCAATAGAAGGAAATACTGGAATCTTTTTGTGGCTGGTGATTAATTGACTTCAGGCCAGGTCAGGTTCCAAATCCATTAGTGAATATGTACTGGATTGAATGAGGTGGTGCAAATATGCTGGGTGGACAGTGGTTTTCAATGCTGCTGGATCTTGGTCTTTGTCATATTATTGGCTAATATTGACTAAATGCTTATATGGCACATTTTCTTCAATTATCTTATAGTAAGTGTAGGGTGCAAATACTTTTGTCTGCAACTGTACGACCCTGATAAAGTTGGCACATAATAAGCCTGTTTTAATGATCTTCTGTAAACCTTAGCTACATTTACAAATGGACCCGTTTAGATCAATTGCACAAATAGATTCAAATGAATCTGAGATTAATTGCCCAGTTTTTAGTGAGGGCAAATGTACATGAATGGTTGATCCTCTGGACAAATTATATCCTTTTATGAATAACATCCTGGCTTTTGCTGCCAAATATTCTTAAATAAAGAAAAGTGTGTTTGAAAAGCAGATATAAGCAACTAGATTTAAACACAACTAAGAAACACCCTGCAGTGTCAAAGCCGGTGGCCTTTTCTGAATCTTAATATAAAAATGTTCACAGAATTAACACACTCACAAATAAACAACCTACTGAAAAACAAGCAAGATGACACTTCAAACACTTTGAAGGTATAATCTGCCATTGGGAATTATTAGCAAACTAACATTTGGGAATATCATTGCGCACGTAATTAGTCATACTGTATATATGTTTGCAAGGGTATATTTTTGGGGACACTGCATTTTCTGCCATTATATTAATATTTAGCAAAAAGGGGAAAAGCTTAATTCCAGGTCTTTGGTTTAATTCATCCTCAAAGGAAATTGTATAGAATGCTTTTAATCAAAGTTGGGAGGTGTTCTTTGCTCTCTGCTAGAGGACAGTCATACATTTTGTCACCAAAACAAGAAAACAATGCCCCCACCAGAGGGTATTTACATACATATTCATTTAAGAACATAAACGTCACTACTCAACGAGCACAAAACCTATCTGAATGTGTATGACAGTTTACAGTGCATCTTTGTTGACCAAAGCAGAGGTCCCTGAATCCAAATGCTACTTTTCAAGCCTGACCGTTTCTAGATCTGGTCACTTCCCTCTGCAATTATGAGGCCAATGGTAGCCCACCCAGGAGACAGAACAGGAAATTACAACATTCCATTCTCACTCAACTGATTGGACCAGGCGTTGGTAGGCACTGGTAACCAGGGAGTCTATTTGTTGCTCTAATCTGGCCTGCTCTCGCCAGGGATTTCTATGAGGTATCCCCAACTAGGGATAAAGGAAACATCAGGGATTAACACAAATACACAAAATAAACCAAGATATGTAACAGGGAACTGTATCATTTTATTTATGTATTTATTTTTAAGAAAGCAATCCAAGTTTTGGGTTCTATAAAATAAACAATCCCCATGGTTAAAGTGCTTTGTTTGGTACAGGTTCGTTTTGTTTAGACTATAAGAGCATTATACTATAATTAAAAGGACAAATCCAAAAAAAATCTATGATTATATGTAGTTTCAGACATTAAGCATACATTTGGGGATAGTGAAATTGTTTGAAAATGGGTTGTTTGAAAATTTATTTTATTTTTTTAAGACAGTTTAAAACAGTCACTGATACCCGAATTTTAATCAAGAAGAGCAATTTCCATTATATCATTCTATTTATTTGATCATTCCAAGACATCTTTAAAGATTAATATTCCAGTTTATCTACTAGAAATAGCATAAATTATATATCATTTGTTGCGACAGCATTGTTACAATGGAAGGTATAAACCACTTTGGGCTGTGCGTTTCCCATTAAATATACGCACATCTGGGTGGTTAAAGGCCCTTGGCTTCGCCTTGGCATAATCACACCCCAAATGCGCGTACATTTCATGGGAACTGCATGGCCTGAAGTAGCTGATACTGCTTCTAAAATAGCTATTTCAAAGTTAATTGTCATTTGGAGAAAGTATTAACACTTTTTTAAATTAAAAACTTGTATTATGTATACATCCAGTTTTATATAGTCCCAAAGGACATAGTCTTTCATTTGTATTTAATAAATAATTTTAAGTTTCACTTGTTAAAAATAAACTGCACATTTACATTACATTAACAGCCCATATTGTAGATTTGTGTTTTTCAATCTTTGTTTTCTTCTATTTTATTTAGCCGGGCCTCATTTACTGTTACGTGTCTACTGTTGACATTTGCTATAGGACTTTTTTTCAGGTGGATTACTGTCTTCACTGGGAATGCTGGTGCTGTACCAGTTCTCTGGAGTTTCATATCCAAATATATTCAGCCTACTTAATTTATATATATATATAAATATATATAATGCATTTAAAATCATATCCTATGCAGCAACACTGTACTGTACATTTGCAGTGGAGCACAGACATGGTTATACCAGCAGTTATTGTCCTCATGCTCATATTACTAATTACCCTAGCAACTAGACAGCTGTACTTCCACCCACTGACCTTGACTACGAAGCTTGTGTACTACTTTACAAAGCTTAATACACAGCCTTCTATATCATTCATTTCAGGCTTGCTATTAGAAGGTTTTCTACAGTATGTTTTAACACAATCTACTTTGGCCTTGACCTTGCCTTTTTGAGACAAAAGTATGGGTTAGCGAGTCAACTTCTAGTATATGTAGTCTAGCCACGCCTTTAGTCGTGTTTTTACTGCAGGGGCAGAATCTTTCACACAGGCGCAGTACACTTCTCATTAGATGATGCATTAGCTTCACTGCTACTCACACACTAGCAAAGTGCTGTAAGCACTTACCTGCAGTGAATGTCACAATGCTGTAAACAACATAGGGCACCAAATTAACTTGCACTTTCATCACAATGAAATAAGCACAGAGTTCTCTAAAAAAAATAGTTTGAACACTTCCACGATTTAAATATTCAGAAAGTAACCACATCTGCTACTGTATTTGGATAATCATATGCAACTTTAATTTAGATGTTGTACAGTATGTGATTTTTTTGTACCCAAATAAGAAATTATCTACAGCTGTCCTTTCCCTTCAGTCCAAAAGGCATTTATTCCCTCTAAAAATTACAAACATGTACGAGTCACTGAATAGGTCTTTTTTGATACTATTTTATTCATTCGGGTTTCCTTTAACATTACACACAGTGCATTATTCCTTCAAACATAATTGCAACATTTTCCAACGGAACCAGCACTTTTGAAGTTCTGTTTGTATTAAACACAAATGCAAATTGTAAGAATTTGGAGCTACTCAGTTTAAAGTGTTATAGGACACCCTGCAAAGTTTACAAGAAAAACATTTGCTGTGTCCGGTGTTGTCCATACAGCAGTGTTATTTAAAAAACAAAAAAAAACAACAAAAAAACATTGCCGACTCTTGATATTTTTAATCACACATCTTAGGCCATAAATCAAACGGGTAAAACATCTCCTTCAATCTTCCAAGAATCTCAGTATATCCAAATCACGCTCCCGCCTGCAACAATGTGTCTCTCTTTACAATCACAGCACCAGCATTGTTGCAGGAGAGAGCATGAACTGGATGCAATGTTTACAAGAAAAAAAATCTCTCAACTGGCAAACATTCCTGAGGAAAAGTTGAAAAAAAAAAGTAATTCCCTAGTCAATTTACCCATGACGTGTCACTAAAAAAAGAAATATCCAAACTATACTGCGATATGGACAACATGGAATACAGCACAGGTAAAGTAACATGTTTCTTGTAAACACTGCAGGAGGTTCTAGAACACTATGTCAGCTCTTCTGCAAAGACACATTTAACAATATAGACATTGGAAATAGTGAAAATATTATAAATTATGGTTCAGAAGAAATAGTAGACATTTTGGCAACTTTGCAAAGTTTCACCTGATCTAACCTATAGCTGACCTAAATATCACCATTGATTACATGATTAAAATAGTGCCCTTTTTGTTTCAAGCTTCTGAAAATAAGACATTAACAATGCATGTGCATCTCTTTAAAGTATTTATGTTTGTAAAAATATGCTTAAATTGGGATGTTCTATTTTCTAAAAGCACCACTGATTTCCCCCAATTGAAAATCACTTAACTATCAAGGAGACAACTAAGTGCTGGTAACTGGCAAAGTGAATGATTCTCCTTTGTAAAGTCCATAATGGAGCTGGTCATTCTTTACTGCTGCCCAGGCCATCTGGTCACTGGTAAATCTTGCTGCCCAGTCACCAGAGCTGTTAACTACTACAACTCCTCCAATGCCCCGTACTCTTGTCTTCATGTATTCGAGCGCTGTGTCCGCAGCCTTTTCCGGTGACATTCCTGGGGGAGGGGGGGATAGAATCGAGTAAGGCATTACTTTCAGTAAGGTTATGTAAAGCCACAATTGTATATGCAGGTAAAACCTGTATAAATGAAGCACAGCCGCGTGGTATGCAAGGCGAGTCATACAGAGCAGGTTCGCGTCCTGGCAGACCAAATTCACCGGTCTTTGCTGGGATTCCAAAGAGCGCATCGCATTGGCTCTGGCGCTCCCGTGGGTTAGGGAGGCAAAAACGGCAGGGATTTTCGTGCCACAGTGAACCCTGCTGGCTAGGTGCCTAGTGAGCTCAAAAGCAGCCACCTGCATGGCTGGCCTTTGTCCTCCAGAGGTCAGTAGCTCACTGACATCAGCTCTCGAGTTCCTGGGTGATAAAGAGGAACCTGGCTCGGTCGTGGGATCAGACGACACCCACTGAACCTTCAGTTCTCCTGAGCTGTGTGGGGAATTGCAGTGGGGAGGAAAAAATGATTGGAAAATTGGGGTAAAACATTTTTAAAAACTTGTGTAACAGACCTTGGTCACATATTTTAGGCAGCACAGTAAAACAAACATTTATGTTACACGAGACGAGTTAAGGAATACATGAGGTAATGTTGTGAACGTGTCCAGTAACATGATTGGCTGTTCAGTCTGTAAGCCCTTGATTGCTTAGCTGCTGGTCAGTAGGCCACAAAATGAGTTTGAAAGGGGCATAATAGCATGATCTTGTTCCATCTCTGATGGAATGCAAATACATGCTTTTGTGAATTGCTGAATAATTTTTCTAGCACTAAGCTTAAATCCTCTAGCAAATGGGAATATTATTCTACATAGCAAGCTAAATAACATGTTATATGCTAAATAAATGTAAAATAAGTACATAAATGAACACATAAATGAACACACAAAAAAAAGGGTCATGAACATTTGCTCCAGACAAAGATTTTCATATCCATTTGCTTAATATGACTGGGATACAGGGAGTTTACTGTAGATATGATTGAACCTTATGCCTGATTTAAAGAGTAATTGAAGGAAAACAAATACAAACATTGTGTTATTTAACTTACAGTTCACAGAAAAAAAAATGAAGTACCAAATGTTCTTCATTCTTTGCTTCAAATGGATGCTACTTCCCACCTTAAGTGCCATAAGTGTCACTCCACTAAAGCTACTATTGAAGAATATAGCTGTTATAAAATAGTTTTAGTGAACATTGCTGTAATTTGTTTTATTTTCTTTTACATTCTGCACTAATCTTATTTTAATCCATATTTGTATTTATCATTAAAACACTGTCACGCATTTTAAAAATGCCCTACTGAACCCTATTGCAAATAAATCATATATTTATTTAGATTTAGCTAGTCATACCCATAAACAATCAAGAAAAAAAACACATACTGAACCACAATGAAATAGGGAACGGTTGAAATTAAGAACCATGGGTAGCAGCCGCACACTTGCCTTCTTAAGTGCACTGTGCTGATGTGCTGTACAATAACACAATGTCTTGATTTCTGTCCAACGTGTGTGTGTGTGTTTGGTGTAGTTTTTTTTTTTTTGAGTGATTAGATCTTTGTAGGAGACTGGCTTATTTATTTTCTAACTGATCAACTACTGGGGAGTACAGTAGGTATGTTTTTTGTTTTTGTTTTGTTTTTTTAAAATCAACTTGCCCCCTTAATCATGCCATGATCTAGATTAATTCAATGGACCTCCAGCGTCCAATATAGTGATACTCGTAGCCCAAACAGATGCAAGGTTATGTTGGCTTTAACTTCACTTGGTGAAAAGATTAATGTTTAACCACAAACAAGACATTTGACTGACCTAAAAAGAAGGTACATTTAAAAAAACACTCCCTAAACTTTACAGAGAAGTAAAAAATACCAAGTTTGGATCAACTATATGTCTTTACATGTTCTGGTAATACATTTCCTTCTCTCAACCTCCAGCATGCCATCAAGTTGAAAGCGGCCCAGTTCATTTCCATTGATAGCAGAATGATATCACTACTTGAATTGGGACGAGGATTGAACACAGGTGAATAGAAATACCTCTAGTTCTATAGCTCTGAGTATTCAAGTCATTATGAGCGCCTATATGCAAATAACATATGTGCAGACTCAATGGGGTCCAAAACATTAATTTAGTTTTAAACATTTTATGCAATCACAAACACATTTTATGAAACACACAGTAATGTGCAAATGTATTAGAACACCCCATTGCTTCTGTTTTGATTTGTTGTGCATTATAAAATCAAGCCACTGTAACTGAAAATCTTGGAAAATTGTCAAAACAGGCAAACATGTTTGCTTATTTAGTCGATGACTTTAATAGGCCACATTTCATTTAAAATTGTAAGAGAAAAGAAACGCAGACACAAATGGTAACATGCATGAGACTTTTTAGAAGTTGTTTAAGATGCCTAATTAGAGCACAAAGTGCTCTAATATTTTCACACAAGTGCCTATTGTTTCTATATCACAGATTACTGGCTGAAAACTTAAATTCTCACACCCAAAGGTTTTCATGCAGGCTGGTATATAAAGGATATACATGACAAATCTTAAGGCGTTCTAACACATTTGCACACTATTGTACAATTTTGCTTAAAAGGATGTTTTGAAATATGAAGGTACATGAGAAGGTATATCAGCCTTAAAAACCAGAACGTAAAGGCATTAAACCATAATCTACCTGAAGCGTTTTCATAGTGGTTTATACAGTGCAGTGTTTGTATAAAAACTTTACCTGTGCATACAATACATCCACCTGCACTGCTCAGCACTCTGCTCACTTTGTATCTACACACACAACAAACAGACTTGTTGTGTGTTTACAGTACCTTGCTCCATGTGAAACAGGATGAGTCTGGACAATGTCACCTTCATGATCGCCTCCCCATGTCCAGTGGGGGAGACAGCGCCAAACAGGTTGTCAGCATAGGCACCACACCCTGGGGAAAAAGGAACAGCCTCCTTTGAATACGAGTGTGGCTAGTAAGGGTGTGGAGAAAAGGAAAAAATGGGAATATTCCACTTGCATGTAGAGTATCAGAAGGGCAACATGCATCTTTTTAAAAAATATGTATTGCCTCCTTTGCATTACATATGGTTGCATTTATTTAAACAAATTGGGATAGCTTGGATACACCCAGGCACCTCTAATTACACATACAGGTTATTCACGGTGTAGATCAGTTATTCATGTTTCATCAGGGCAGTTGAGGTTTATCTACAATGAATACATGTAAACAAATTACAGATTTGAATATACTCAAACTTGAATAAAAAAGGATTTTCATTGTTTATATATATATATATATATATATATACAGTACTGTGCAAAAGTTTTAGGCAGGTGTGAAAAAATGCTGTAAAGTAAGAATGCTTTCAAAAATAGACATGTTAATAGATTATATTTATCAATTAACAAAATGCAAAGTGAGTGAACAGAAGAAAAATCTAAATCAAATCCATATTTGGTGTGACCACCCTTTGCCTTCAAAACAGCATCAAGCATCAATTCTTCTAGGTAAACTTGCACACAGTTTTGAAGGAACTTCGGCAGGTAGGTTGGCCCAAACATCTTGGAGAACTAACCACAGTTCTTCTGCGGATTTAGGCAGCCTCAGTTGCTTCTCTCTCTTCATGTAATCCCAGACAGACTCGATGATGTTGAGATCAGGGCTCTGTGGGGGCCATACCATCACTTCCAGGACTCCTTGTTCTTCTTTATGCTGAAGATAGTTCTTAATGACTTCAGATGTATGTTTGGGGTTGTTGTCATGCTGCAGAATAAATTTGGGGCCAATCAGATGCCTCCCTGATGGTATTGCATGATGGATAAGTATCTGCCTGTACTTCTCAGCATTGAGGAGACCATTAATTCTGACCAAATCCCCAACTCCATTTGCAGAAATGCAGCCCCAAACTTGCAAGGAACCTCCACCATGCTTCACTGTTGCCTGCAGACACTCATTTGTGTACGCTCTCCAGCCCTTCGGCGAACAAACTGCCTTCTGCTACAGCCAAATATTTCAAATTTTGACTCATCAGTCCAGAGCACCTGCTGCCATTTTTCTGCACCCCAGTTCCTGTGTTTTCGTGCATAGTTGAGTCGCTTGGCCTTGTTTCCACGTCGGAGGTATGGCTTTTTGGCCGCAAGTCTTCCATGAAGGCCACTTCTGACCAGACTTCTCCGGACAGTAGATGGGTGTACCAGGGTCCCACTGTTTACTGCCAGTTCTGAGCTGATGGCACTGCTGGACATCTTCCGATTGCGAAGGGAAGTAAGCATGATGTGTCTTTCATCTGCTGCAGTAAGTTTCCTTGGCTGACCACTGCGTCTCACGGTCCTCAACGTTGCCCGTTTCTTTGTGCTTCTTCAAAGGGCTTGGACAGCACATCTGGAAACCCCTGTATGCCTTGAAATTTCTGCCTGGGAGAGACCTTGCTGATGCAGTATAACTACCTTGTGTCTTGTTGCTGTGCTCAGTCTTGCCATGGTGTATGACTTTTGACAGTAAACTGTCTTCAGCAACCTCACCTTGTTAGCTGAGTTTGGCTGTTCCTCACCCAGTTTTATTCCTCCTACACAGCTGTTTCTGTTTCAGTTAATGATTGTGTTTCAACCTACATATTATGTTGATGATCATTAGCACCTGTTTGGTATAATTGTTTAATCATACACCTGACTCTATGCCTACAAAATCCTGACTTTGTGCAAGTGTACCTAGAAGAATTGATGCTGTTTTGAAGGCAAGGGTGGTCACACCAAATATGGATTTGATTTAGATTTTTCTTCTGTTCACTCACTTTGCATTTAGTTAATTGATAAATATAATCTATTAACATGTCTATTTTTGAAAGCATTCTTACTTTACAGCATTTTTCACACCTGCATATAAACTATATATATATATATATATATATATACACATACAGTACTGTGCAAAAGTTTTAGGCAGGTGAAAAATGCTGTAAAGTAAGAATGCTTTCAAAATAGACATGTTAATAGATTATATTTATCAATTAACTAAATGCAAGGTGAGTGAACAGAAGAAAAATCTAAATCAAATCCATATTTAGTGTGACAACCCTTTGCCTTCAAAACAGCATCAATTCTTCTAGGTACACTTGCACAAAGTCAGGGATTTTGTAGGCATATAGTCAGGTGTATGATTAAACAATTATTCCAAACAGGTGCTAATGATCATCAATTCAATATGTAGGTTGAAACACAATCATTAACTGAAACAGAAACAGCTGTGTAGGAGGAATAAAACTGGGTGAGGAACAGCCAAACTCAGCTAACAAGGTGAGGTTGTTGAAGACAGTTTACTGTCAAAAGTCATACACCATGGCAAGACTGAGCACAGCAACAAGACACAAGGTAGTTATACTGCATCAGCAAGGTCTCTCCCAGGCAGAAATTTCAAGGCAGACAGGGTTTCCAGATGTGCTGTCCAAGCTCTTTGAAGAAGCACAAAGAAACGCGCAGCGTTGAGGACCGTAGACGAGTGGTCGGCCAAGGAAACTTACTGCAGCAGATGAAAGACACATCGTGCTTACTTCCCTTCGCAATCGGAAGATGTCCAGCAGTGCCATCAGCTCAGAACTGGCAGAAAACAGTGGGATCCTGGTACACCCATCTACTGTCCGAGAAGTCTGGTCAGAAGTGGCCTTCATGGAAGACTTGCGCCAAAAAGCCATACCTCCGACGTGGAAACAAGGCCAAGTGACTCAACTATGCACGAAAACACAGGAACTGGGGTGCAGAAAAATGGCAGCAGGTGCTCTGGACTGATGAGTCAAAATTTGAAATATTTGGCTGTAGCAGAAGGCAGTTTGTTCGGCCAAGGGCTGGAGAGGGTACACAATTGAGTGTCTGCAGGCAACAGTGAAGCATGGTGGAGGTTCCTTGCAAGTTTGGGGCTGCATTTCTGCAAATGGAGTTGGGGATTTGGTCAGAATTAATGGTCTCCTCAATGCTGAGAAGTACAGGCAGATACTTATCCATCATGCAATACCATCAGGGAGGCATCTGATTGGCCCCAAATTTATTCTGCAGCATGACAACGACCCCAAACATACAGCGAAAGTCATTAAGAACTATCTTCAGCGTAAAGAAGAACAAGGAGTCCTGGAAGTGATGGTATGGCCCCCACAGAGCCCTGATCTCAACATCATCGAGTCTGTCTGGGATTACATGAAGAGAGAGAAGCAACTGAGGCTGCCTAAATCCAAGATGTTTGGGCCAACCTACCTGCCGAGTTCCTTCAAAAACTGTGTGCAAGTGTACCTAGAAGAATTGATGCTTGATGCTGTTTTGAAGGCAAAGGGTGGTCACACCAAATATGGATTTGATTTAGATTTTTCTTTTGTACACTCACTTTGCATTTAGTTAATCAATAAATATAATCTATTAACATGTCTATTTTTGAAAGCATTCTTACTTTACAGCATTTTTTCACACCTGCCTAAAACTTTTGCACAGTACTGTGTGTATATATATATATATATATATATATATATATATATATATATATATATATATATATTTGACAGACACTTACCTGTACCTTCAGATTTTTTATTTTTATTTAAAAGATGGGCATCGGTTTTTATTACTCATTATTTACAGGAACTCTCTTGCTTTGCTTACAGAATACCGCGTTTACTCGAATTTAAGTCGCACCCCTAAATACAGACACCAAAAAAAAAAAAAGACCCTGAATGCTAGTCACATTTAACTCTTAATGGGAAAAAAACACAATATTTAATGGTTAAATTACTTTAATTTCTAGGTGCCAGCAGGGAACTTTGTATTACTGTACATTAAAGCATCAGAGTATGTCACCTACTATATTACAAATGCAAATGGGAAAAGAAAATATGTACAGTACTTTCAGTATTGAACGACAGTCATTGCAGTTTATGGTAGCTGGGAAAGGGTAAATTATCTTGAACTTTATTTCAGTCTGTGTTATTGTTTAATCTGGCCAACGTGACTGTAACATTCGCAAGCAAAAATAGTGCAAGACAGAAATGTGTAGTTCATTTTAGGTTTGAGTTAGGACTTGAGTTTACACTAGTGGGGTTCCCGTAGTTAAACCAGGCACAGACCATAATAACAGTTAGTAAGTTAGAGAATCAGGGAGCGATGGAGAATCCACCATTAAGCAGTACATACCTTAGTGTTCCTGTTTCTTGTGCTCCTCCAGATAGAAAAAGAGATATATAAATAAATGATTGCTCATTTTGAAGCCAGAGCCGCGTTGATCATTTCAACAAGTACTATACTGGTAATATTATAGTATTACATAGCCTTTCGATTGCGTCTCCATCTTCTGACACATCTCAGATGCTGCAGTTTCTCTTTTCTTCAGCAAACAAAATTAGTTATTTATTTTATTTATTTATTTATTTATTTTTTTTAAAGCTGCATTAAAAAATGTTCATGAAGTTCGCTGTGCAGCCATTTTAATATACCGGTACAGTACCGAGAGTAATATCTGTAGTGGGCAGTATGGTGTACAGTTGGTCAGAATAATTGACATTTGCAAATGTAAATTGGTACCCTAGCTAAAAACCTTGAATCCAAGTCTTTGAACCTTTATTTTGGCCACAAAAGTGTGACTTAAAGTCGAGTAAATATGGTATATATTGTTCTTACATACTTTTATTTGTAAGCAGTGCAAAATGTATTTACACGATTTGTTTTAAAAAAAAAAACATACAAGGGTTTGCCTAGCAACTAAATCAGCTGCAAATATCTAAAGTTCTAGCCAATAAAGTACAATTCTATACACTGCATGCAGAATCAATGAACTAATGAACCATGTCAGTTTTTGCCAAAAAAATAACACTTACTTTTCTCCACCAGATGGCATCAACAGCACGGACTAACATGCAAGTGTAGTTCAATACATTAAAGATTTGCTCCATTCATTGATCTTTTAATGTACTTATAACACTCTTAATACAATACAGAAAAATACAAACATAGCTTTCTATCTTCTCACATTAAGTGATAGGGATGGAATTACATTTCAATTATGGTGCCAATTATGATTCATAAAGCAAGTTTAAAGAGACACAGAATAACAAAACTGTAATGAGATGTTTCAACATCCTACTGATACAGGTAGTAGCAGAAAGGCACCTCTTAGACTCACAGACACATTTCAAGAGGGTGTGGAGCTTGTATACCTGCAGCTAAAACAATCTTTTATTTAAGCAAGGTCTGCTTTCTGAGACAGTAATTAGTGTGCACAGGCTAAACTATAGAGGAATGTAGCATTCATACATCAACAAATTAGATTTTAGTGTAAAATGTTTCATGGTTGTGGAACACTAATAATGTTCCTAATAAATGTGTGCTCAGTTATTACATTTTCTAGTTCTCCACATATCAGGTGACGCTTACCTCACCCAGTACTGCACAGTATGTACAGTGTCAGTGAACTACCTAGATGCAGGTGCCAATTCAACGTCATCTCAGAAAGTCAATAAAAGGAGCTTAATAATAAGCGGTGCTATCTAAGACTATCATCATTTTTATAAAGGGGTTTCTGCGTCAGTGCTAGTGTTAGTAAATCAGTTACCAAAAAAAGTTTAGACACAGACATTTCATTCAGGGCAGTTAATGTGAGCCACCTATAAAAATGCTGAGTTAATAGAAAACCTCAGTGCAATGTTGAATCACACCTCCAGTTTGTGCAGGGTCAGGTTCTAGAAATACAGGTTTCCTACAGGCCTACCTCTGCACTGAAGAAGGCATGTCTTTTAGCAATCATTGTAAAATGATACTTATATGTTTTGTTATCAATGAAAAACAAACTCAACAATTAAAAGGATAGGGTTAGTGTGTTAAAAGTTAGCTGTGCACTGAAGGTTCTCCCTAGACTGTCAGGGAAGATACATGGTTCACTTGAGGCTTTCCAACAGTTTACCATGTGTGCCTGAGGGTGTGCTCCTTCACTAAAGGCAGTCAAATTACAGTACATTTGTTTGCTTGCTACACCTTGAATGGGACACTTAGAAAACACCAAATAGAGCACTACTGGCCCCTGACATGGGAGTCTAGGGAGAACCCTGCTAAATATTAACAAGAGCTAATGATTTTCCAGTGTGTAACTACTTTGTTTTCCAGAGCCCTTCTGATTTAGTGACCAAAGGTTACCTCACTTTACAACTTCTAGAGGAGACTTTGCCCTCTCTCCTCATCCATCAAGAACCTTGGTGTCACGCTCAACTCCTCCCTCTCTTACTCTCAGCACATCTCTACTCTGGCACGCTCCTGTCGCTTCTTCAGCAACAACTCCTAGTTCAGGCCCTGGAATTGTCCTGCCTCGATTACTGCAATTCCTTCCTGTCTGGCCTCCCTGCCTCTGCTATCCATCCGCTCCAGCTCATCCAAAACTCTGCTGCCCGCTTTGTCTTTTCCCTTCCTCCTAATAATAATAATAATAATAATAATAATAATAATAATAATAATAATAATAATAATAATAATAATAAGCAAAGTGGTGAAGTTGCAGTAGAGTTTCCTAATTCAAAAATGTCCACATTGATAAACACATTGTTTGGTTCTAATTGTATATATTCACTTAAAACCCCAAAATACTACCGTATTCTGCAGAGAACGCCCAGGAGGCATAAAGCTGCCGTTAAGGCAAAAGTGTATGTGTGGGGGGAGCACTGACCCAGGCAGGGGCGAAATTACAGGCATTACTGCAGAAGGAGCATTTTTAACATTAGGTAGGTACATCGCGTTTACAATTAGGCATGTTTAAAATTCAAAAGGTAGAGCACAGCACAGTTACGGTAAAGAATCAAGAAGCAGAGTTAACATTATTTGAAAGCTGCTGCAGTATGTCAACAAACATTAAACTTTAAGCTGCAGTGTCCAGTGCAAAACCACATCATGAAAAAACACATTAGTAGGTGAAAAAACGCTAAAATAAAAGTCTCTTCAATTAAATATATAAACACTAGGAATTTTTGTTATTCACTAAGGGCTGAAGGGCTTTACATAATCTCTGCAAGTAAGAAATTGCAGTGTCCAGTGTGAAAACACTGAATAAAGTAATATCCAAAGTAGCACTATAACAATAAAATGTTCAATACAAAAAAATGGTGCCTGAGTTACAAGCTCTTGCAGTGTCTAAAAAAATAAATAAATGCATTTAAAAAAACAATGAAAAATATGGATTGTAGCGCAAGAGGAAAGCAAAAGTGAATCAGACTGTAGTCTGTATCCTCTGATCCAGTGGTGCACAAAGTGGGGGGCGCGACTATGACTAAAGGGGCAGTTCTGTAAAAAAAAGGATAGAACATTTTAAATAAATACATAAATGATAGCTATTTAGTCCAAGTTCTTACCTTTCAAATGAGCCGTTGATGATCACTTTAGGACTTGTAGAACCAGAGAAATTAAGTTTGAAGTGGCAAGTGTGTCAGTGAAACTGCAGTGAACAGAGTGCCGACTTCCATATGTGGGGCGACAAGTGTAAAAAAAACCAACACACTAATGTTTTAACTGGGTTTTTTTCCCCCCATATTTAATGTAAATTGTGTATTTTTTCACAGCTCTGCAGCATGCATTGACAAATCAAACGCGTCAATGGGCGTGGGCTTGCACGTTAAAGGGCTATGCACACCGGACGTGAGCGATGCGAGCGAGTGAACAGCTCTAGTGCACTGATGATAGTGTAAGGATTATTGCCCACATTGTCAAACAGCTAACGCAGCAATACAATCCATGAAGTGGTACGGAAAAGAAAAGCCAGAGCACTTGTTAAGTTACTTTTTTTTTTCTTTGAAATCGCTCTTCCTGTAACGATTTAGAGGCCAGATCTCAAATCCCTGGGCACTAGAGTGGCCATTTAGAAAAGAGCTTTGAAACAGAGTTTAAAGTTCTAAGTGTACAAAGTTATCAGGATGTTAACAATGAAAATAAAAATTACAGGTACATTATTTAAACAGTTGTAGCAACACGTGGGAATGTAGGACACTATTTTTCAGAATCCTGTTACTTACTCTTTAAGGGCCCTACCATCTGCATCAAATTATCTATTTAAACAAGGGAAAAACCTTGTAAGCCCACGCTTAAACATTATAAGCTTCAAGTCAAGGCTCAAGTTTTTTGATTTTATCTGTGTAATGCTAAAAAAATTTAACATAGAAGACTGGAATTTGTAGCACAGTAACATGCCAACATGCTTACCTACGCAGGGCGTATCACCAACACGACCAACCATTTTGTTTAGCATCCCACCAGTAGAGGTCGCACTGGCCACATTGCCTTGAGAATCTATGGCAACAGCACCAACTGTCCCCATTTTACCCCTGTAATATAAAGTATACAAGCTATTTTAGATACAAAAGCACCTGAAGATCATAAAATTCTGTTCAATTATACTGTACAAATATAATGAACCATAAACCAAGGGACCCTGACCTATTTTGATTTCAAAGAGAAACAGAGAAAGACTTTCCATACATCTGACTTTCCACAGGATTGGATCCAGGTGCCAAGTTCTCCACCCATCTCTTTCTGGAGTAGTCTGTTTTTAAAGACTCCTCTTCCACTTCTGGTACACCCATTGCTTTTGCAAACCTAGAAGCCCCTTCAGCAGTCAGACACAAATGTTCTGTCTGGATTAAAGGCCATAAAAAAAAAATAATAATAAAAAAAAACTTTAAAAACGGAAGCATTATCCTTTGGCAGTCTGGTTTCATTTTTTTATTCTAGGTAGTACGTAATGGGGACACTAACAAAAACAAAAATCAATTAATTTAATTTAGCAGTAGCACCTAAAAATACATCAGGTATTTTATTTTTTGTGAGTGGGGGTTGACAATATCCAAAGGCAGTATAAGCTCTTGGATACTCAGTATTTAGCAGCAATCTGCTATAGAAATTAATCCACCGGTGGGACAAAAACATTTGGTGGGGTACTTAAAAATAGTTATTCATATCCCTAATACAATTGGGAGTCTTTTATTATCATTTCATCCACAGTCGTCGCAAGAATGACATGCTGTTGCAATACCTTTTCCATGACAAGTCGAGACAGTTTGATTGGGTTTGCAATCCCCTTGACAGCAGATACCGCTCCACTCGCCAGTGTTTTCCCATCCATGATGATAGCATCCATTTCTACTCCCCCTAATTCATTCAGGACAGATCCGCAGCCTATGCAAAAAAAAAGGCATTTCCCAAGAAAACAGAAAATGATATATATTTAGTAAGTCATCATACAAGTACACATATTTGACGGTCTGCTGCTGGAGGATACCAGCTGGTGCAAAACAGCAAAGTGAGCACCACATTTTTTGGCACAAAAGTTCACAATAGAGTGCCTATCTAGTTATTATTAACCCTGTTTTCTCCCCAATCAGATTTTCACCTCACTGCTTTAAAAATGTATCTGAAGGAAATGATTACCTGCATTATACATCGGATTATCCTCCATTGCCACAACAGCCTCTTCCACAGCATCCAACGCACTGCCCCCCCTCTGGAGGATGCGATATCCAGCAAGCACAGCTTCCTGTACGCCACGGCAGGACCCTTCTGCTCGCTCCTTCCCTATCCACCCAGCACCCCCGTGAACCACAATAACAGGTAGCATGACTGCTATCCAGCTTCTGAAATTAGATTTAAAAAAACAATGCATGGAATACAGAAACATTTGCAAAGGAGAACTGGGGAGTACTAAGGAGTAAATCCTGTTCATAATGAAACACAAATTCCGACTGCTTGCAATAATCTTTCATATTTGTCTATCTATGGAATCACTTAATTCTGATTCATTAGATGTGCATTTCTGGGACTAAGGCATTACCATCATTCTTGGACTGCATGCAGTAAGCGCATCTTTATTGAATTCTGTACAGAATACAGCATACCATAAAAGTCGGTCAGTAGTTTTGAACAGCACAGTGCCAATGTGGGTATCAAAAGAGTTTTATTAAAAGAAATATCAAAAATAAAATGCGGCCACAAATGTTAATACACAGAAATGAGGCTGTTAATCATTACAAGTCAAAACGCTGGCAAAACAGTCCCTTGACTAAATTAATGACACCATTATGTTATGAGCTAGTCAATGTCAGTAATCTTAGGAGTATTGTTTTGTTTACACACAGATCATTTAAAAGTGATAGAAATATAGTAACAGTAGGCATTTCTTTAAATAATCTATTTTTTAAAAAATCTAATTGATCATAATTGAGCAAAAAGAGCTCAAAAAGTGTTTATTTTTATTTATTTATTTATTTATTTATTAATTATTATTATTATTATTATTTTGTCTGTCCTACCTACTCATATTTTAATCCAGGCAATATCTGTACAGCTAGTTTTGACTTTAAAATATTCCATTAATACATGCAATACATGTAGGCCTACATAGTAACTTCACAATTTTACCCCTACACTGCTTGGTATGTCTTCCCTTTAAAACATATGCCTATTTTTTTAAGAGGGAAAGGTTACCTTTCAGACATTCAAAGATGTGCGACGAGCTGTCTAGTAATTGGTTCTCATAAAATGTTACATATTCATTATGCTTTCCTATATTACAAACACCAATCTTTGTTAATCTCGTAGAATATAAAGGACACAACGACATTGCAGAAACAATACACAGTGCAGTACTCCACAGCAAATAATACTGAACACGAACCCACAAACGTGATTTAAAAACTTACATAAAACCTACCCCAGATAACAATTAACGTATTCCAGAACCAGCACTCAGAGGTTTCTTGTTTTACTAGTAGTACACGTGAACTCAAGCAAGCAGGAGTGTGTTTTCGAGTTTTGATCGAAACAGAACTGGGTTGAGCGACCTTTGACCTGGCAATAACCGGTGAACGTCACAACACATGAACGGCCACGGTCATTAAAATAAGTTCTATACCAATAAATAATGCAAAATATCTAGACGACTCTAGGCAAACATGTTAGAATGCATTGTTATGTATACAGACTATAGGTGGTTTGTTCAGCGTGGAATCGTGGATTTATGAAAAAGAAGAAAAACGCAGAAAAATAACATCTGTAGCATCAGTGAGTTCCGATTTTACTCTGTCTTGATTATAAATGTAGATAAAATAATTTAAGAGTGGAACTGAGTGGACGGAAAGTACCAAAAGGTCTGACGTCACAGGAAATAGTTTACATTACAAACATGATTTAAATCAATTAAAACTCTGAATACATCAAATATCTACATGGGGTTTGAGCAGAGCAAAGTAGCCACGATTGAAAATGTATGGTGCCGAGTGAAGCAAGACGAACATGTTTTGCAGTTTATAACAGTAGCTGCACGTATAGATTATATATACAAAGCACATATGCATACAGAAACAAACACACCGTGCACAATAACTGCAAAAGCTGTTTAATTTGACAAAAAAGTGCAAACAGAAACTAAAAAAATCCCCAAACAAAAAAAAAGCTGTATTGCTTTTTTTCTTAGCTGTTTGTAATCTCTTAGCTATATTGTAATAACTTGTTACCCCCCTGTAAGTCGCCATGCAATTTAGCTGGAATCGAGGTATTCTCAGCAACAGCTAAGATTTTAGTTGTGGTTTGAAGGCAGCAGGAGCTTAGCATGATTTTAAATTTTTGCTTGACAGATTATATGGCTGCTTTCGTTTTCACTGTATTTTCTCAGGTACAGCTAAACAAAGATATTGCGTTGGCTGAAAAAAAAACGTAACAAGCAGACCAAAATTGATTTTTTTTAAAACAGCCTTGATTTTGCTCTTTAAAATAAATCATATATGTAGCAATATGTGCGGAACCTATTGTTGTGTGTTACTGTGTTCCTTGGGGGGGGCATTAGGCGCGTGTCTGCTCCAACAGGTCATGAGCAAGAACAGAGTAGAAAGAAAGGCAGCAAAGAGTCCTGAGTAATAAAATCTAATTTGTTTTGTTTCACATCTGGATTTGTGTCGACTTCTTATGCCGGGGAACACATCAAGCTTTAAACAGTATACACGGGAGAAAAGTTAACGGCAAACCTTATAGACAAAATCCAAGTTTTTGTATTTCTTTACATTTATAATACTACGGATAAATGATTATGTAGTTTTAAAACCACAGATACCTTCAAATTATTAATACATTTTAACATCATGCCACTGACTCGCTATGTCATTGTAGTATGACTCGAACACCAATCATAAAGTTGGTATTTGTCTGACCCCGTTGCCATATTAACCAAATGCACGGCGCTGATAAAAGTATGAATTCAGTGTAAAACACTGTAAGGAAAATAAAATGCCAATTTTTTTCACGGTAAATTGCAAGAAGCTAAAAGCAACTTTTATTTTTTGCTTCCGAAATCAGCTCTCGATTCGCCAAATCCCGCCACTGCTAGACAGTACACATTCCAAACACACTCATTTTTCACAGTACCCAAAATATTTTTAAGACGGAAAACTGTCTATAGCCGGAACACTCACAACCACTATATCTCCCATGTCAATTAAAAATAAAAACCTAAAAAGTCTTCATTACATAAGTATTCACCTCCTATGCTATGACAATAAGCTCAAATAAGCTCAGGTGCAACCAATTGCCTTCAGAATTCACACAGTAAGTTAAATGTAGTCCATCTGTGTGCAATAAAAGTGGTTCACATGATTTCAGATTAAATATTAAACTTGTTAGAAGTATCACAAGATTTAATCGGTATTTCACAATGTATTTCTGTCCATTGTATTTGCATATAAAGGCACAACGACATTGCAGGAACTAACACTACACACCAGAAACAATATACAGTGCAGTACTCCACAGCAAATAATAGCGTCCCTTTCAACACCTGGGCGTCCCACTGGGCACAGAGTGCCTTGACCCCTGTCGAGAGCGTGGAGATCTCCTCCCATGCAGGCCGATGGCCCTCTGCTCCCACAGATCACAACCTTCTGATTCCTGGGTGACAACTGGACCCGACAGGTCACCTCCCCAAGTCATTCCAGACAGCAGGGGCTATAAACCCACACAAACTCACCGTCCAAAAAGTGACGTCCCATCACCCGAAGGTCATAGTACCGCTTTTGGCGGCCGCCTGCAACCTGTAACTGGCTGCGGGCAAAGCAATGTGTGCTTTCCGGCGATCTTGCAAGTGCCTTGCGTAGTCAAGGCCTGGGGTATACCTGGCAGGATTGGGTGGCCAGCCAAACAGTAACTCAGCCGAGGTTCTGATTTCCCGGACAAGCATCAACAAAGCGGGAGAGGGTACGGTTAAACCACTCCACTAGCCCGTCGCTCTGGGGGTGCAGTGGAGTGGTGCAGGTCTTATGTATCCCAAGGCGACGGCACATCTCCGCAAAGACCTGGTACTCAAAGTTGAGCCCCTGGTCCGAGTGCAGCTCCTGCGGTACTCCAAAATGGCAGAAAAAGCCTTCCAGCAATACTTCTGCCACTATCTCTGCTTCTTCTGGTGTTGCATACTCCTCTGGCCACTTTGTGAAGTAGATAATAGCTACCACAATGTAGTGGTTCCCCTGATCAGAATGCAGAAAGGGCCCCAGGATATCGACCATGACCAGTCCCATGGGCTCCCCGGCCAGAACCTGCTGCGTGCAACCGTCCCCGAGGTCCCTTCCTTGTGACACATTCATCACCGCGCCTGCAGAAGTCTTCCATGTCCCGACAGCAGTGGGAGCCACTTGAGTGTTTTGGCGGCCCCAGAGTGTCCTGAACCCAGCGTTCCATGATGAGTGTGTTGTACCAGCATCTGTAGGGAGAGCGGCACCATGACCGGTCACCTTACCTCCCAGTCTGCTGGCTCCTTCCACCGCCACTGTAGTACACCATCCTTGATGGCCAGACTGCTCCACTCTGTATACTGTAAAACCTCAAATAATCGCCGGTCTCCAATACTCGCCGGTCTGTAATAGGCGCCGGGGCTGCTGGGAAATATGATAAATAGACGTCTGTATGTGGTGCTGAAAGAACAGCTCTGCGTAAATGTATTGTTCATAGTGCAATGAAACTTGTGAGAAAAATAAACTAAAGAAAATGGATATGAAGGAAGATCATACAGAAGAAATGACTATTTAGTGTTTTGCCGTCAGGGCAGTTTTGTGTTGGTCCAGTTTTTACCCACTTCCTTGTAAATGGATAATTAAAAACGTGGCCACCCCCTAACTGGAGACAACAGGGGTTTTATACTTCAACAAATTAATCTCATTATTCAAAGATTGCAGTGCATAGGGACCGGGATAGGGTGAATTCCAATAAAAAGTGACTTTAAATAATTTCAAGTAAAAAAAAAAATACAAAGCCTTAAATGTGCAAAATAGTGGAGTAGAGCTAAAGACTGCTACAAATTACAGTTGGTACATTAGCTGTGCTTGCATTATAAACTTCAAATTCAATGGCTACTGTTTGGGTTACGTTGACCCTGAAGTCCAAACAAAAACAAAAAGAAAAGCAGTGTGATTTTTCAAAAAGTAGTGTGCATTTTTCTAAAAGTAGTGTGCATTTTTTGTATAAAGTGCACACCTTTTTTAATGCATGGCAGAAAAACGAGTGTTTTCAAAAACATAGTGTGTGTTTTTAAAAGCACACATCTTTGTAAAATGGACGCCAAAAAAAGAGTGTCTTTAAAAATGTAGTGTGCATTTTTTTCTTTAAAGCGCACATCTTTTTAAATGCATGACAAAAAAACGGATGTCTTCAAAATAAAATGCTCCATCAAAATTAAACCTGAATTTGCTACTGACAACCTGGTGCCCTTGACCATTTCACCAGTTTGGTCAAGGGCACTGAGTCACATCCGTTTTAAAAGTCTTATTTCCGGCACACATTTTTATTGGCACGCATTTTAAAAAAAGAACACTACGTTTTTAAAAAGGTGAGAGCTTTATACAAAAAAGCACACTACTTTTAGAAGACACTATATATTTATACTTATTTTGTTTTATTTTTGCACTTCAGGGCCACCATAAAATACACAATAACATGCACACAATTATTATCGAATTCTACTTGGATGAATGTGAAGTAGGGTCAAACACATCATATACATAAATCCTATGAATTCTGCTTTTCTCCATTTATTATGATGACATTATTACACTGAAATATATAGTGATTATTTAAATCATACATTCTCAGTATAGCTGAGAACATTAACAATTGCTTAGTAATGTGTATAAAAAAAAAACGGTCATTGCTTTCTCTGGAAACTAACAGTTTAGTTGTAGGTAATGCTACTTTATTGTTGATAATTCTGTTACATTTTATTAATGCCTTGACTTAAAACACAATAGATTGTGCACATCTACCATTAGATGGCACTAAAGAGCACAAAGCACTTCATGTGATTTGGATCAGTGAACCTCTTAGTGAGCCAACAGGTCAAAGGGCTCAGTGAATCTCAAGGCTTCACATTCCCCATCACTACCTGTTGCAACAGACTCACGTTGCTTAACAACACAAATTCTGCAAGCCTATTCCTCACTGTGGCGGAGTGTCCCGCCCCATTATTATTATTTGTATTATTGTTTGCGGCGCGGATAACAGCGCCGCGTATTTATTATTATTTATATTTAAAAACCTCGTGAGGATGCATGACTGATCAGCTACTGATTATTTAACTAGCTGACAGTCATGCAGCCTTACCAAACGCGTGCAGACTGTGGCCGAGGGATAATAAGATAATTAACAGCTAGTTAACCCCTCGGCCAGAGTATAAGAACCTGCAGCTGTCTGTTCTGCGTTGGTGGAGTTTTGGAGTAGAGAGCGGAGAGAGAGCGGAGAGACGACATAAAACAATTGCTAAAACGTGCTGGTTTAGCCAGCACGCCACTTACTTGTTTGTCTGTTTATTCGTTTGGCCCTCGTGCCCTTTTGTTTTGTTGTTTTGTTTAAATCTTTTGTTTTGTTTGTTTGATTAATTAAATACGCTGAATGCAGTAGCATTCAGCTTCACCCGCCCATCCATTGTTTTGTGATTCAGTTTCTTCCTGGTCCGTGACGTCATCAATTCACCACTGCGAGCCAGCCTGCCACATATGGTGTCCTGCGTGGGACAAACAACGCCTCCAAGAGCCGGACCAGGAAAGAAAAAGGACGTTTTTTTGTTTGTTTTTTTCAAACAGTATTTTTTTTGTGTGTTTTTGGAAAAAAAATAAAAATAAAAAAATGGGGAAGAGTAGCCAGAGGAGAAAGCAGCAGCAACAACAACAGCAGCAGGAGGCGCAGCAACAGCAGCAGGTCCTTACCACGCTGGACGTCTGCCTCACCTGCCTGAAGGGTGAGGAGTGGTGCCCAGCGGTTGGTGAGGTTGGGCACGTGGCACGGACCAACCCCTCCATGGCAGGAGAGGAAGGAGCCTGAGCATCCAGAAAGGGTGAGAGAGGACCCGCATCCTCCGAGGCGGAAGAATCCCGTCTCCTCTGAGGGGATCTGGGACTGGCTGGCGGAGCCTGAGAGGGATATAATGGTCGCCCTCCCTGCTGTGATCAACCTCCTGTGGGCGAGAGATGGGGAGCGCTGGGAGGCCTGGGAACAGAAACATCAACCAGCATCCCTCCCAGACATCGCAGCCATGGTGCTCAACTACCTGGCTGCAGATATGGGAGGGGCCCCGCTGCTGTTTCCAGCGCCAGAGGGAGAGGAGCCAGTGCTGCTGTCTCCAGCGCCAGAGGGAGAGGAGCCGTCGCTGCCTTTTCCAGCGCCAGAGGGAGAGGAGCCGTCGCTGCCTTTTCCAGCGCCAGAGGGAGAGGAGCCGTCGCTGCCTTTTCCAGCGCCAGAGGGAGAGGAGCCGTCGCTGCCTTCTCCAGCGCCAGAGGGAGAGGAGCCGTCGCTGCCTTCTCCAGCGCCAGAGGGAGAGGAGCCGTCGCTGCCTTCTCCAGCGCCAGAGGGAGAGGAGCCGTCGCTGCCTTCTCCAGCCAGAGGGAGAGGAGCCGCCGCTGCCGTCTCCAGCGCCAGGGGGAGAGGAGCCCTCGCCTCTGTCTCTACCACCACCAGGAGCAGAGCAGCAGGAGCTGCCTCTGTCTCCACCACCACCAGGAGCAGAGCAGCAGGAGCTGCCTCTGTCTCCACCATCACCAGGAGCAGAGCAGCAGGAGCTGCCTCTGTCTCCACCATCACCAGGAGCAGAGCAGCAGGAGCTGCCTCTGTCTCCACCATCACCAGGAGCAGAGCAGCAGGAGCTGCCTCTGTCTCCACCATCACCAGAAGCAGAGCAGCAAGAGCCTCCTCTGTCTCCACCACCACCAGGAGCAGAGCAGCAGGAGCTGCCTCTGTCTCCACCAGGAGCAGAGCAGCAGGAGCTGCCTCTGTCTCCACCATCACCAGGAGCAGAGCAGCAGGAGCTGCCTCTGTCTCCACCATCACCAGGAGCAGAGCAGCAGGAGCTGCCTCTGTCTCCACCATCACCAGGAGCAGAGCAGCAGGAGCTGCCTCTGTCTCCACCACCACCAGGAGCAGAGCAGCAGGAGCTGCCTCTGTCTCCACCAGGAGCAGAGCAGCAAGAGCTGCCTCTGCCTCCGCCACTCCACCAGCAGAGGGTGAATGCCTGCTGGTTCCGCCTCAACCGCCGTGGGAGGACTGCTTGCCCCTCCCACCTCCACCAGCAGAGGGTGAATGCCTGCTGGTTCCGTCTCAAGCGCCGTGGGAGGACTGCTTACCGCTCCCAGCTCCACCAGCAGAGGGTGAATTCCTGCTGGTTCCGCCTCAACCGCTGTGGGAGGATTGCTTGCTGCTCCCAGCTCCACCAGCAGAGGGTGAATGCCTGCTGGTTCCGCCTCAACCGCCGTGGGAGAACAGCTTGCCGCTCCCAGCTCCACCAGCAGAGGGTGAATGCCTGCTGGTTCCGCCTCAACCGCCGTGGGAGGACTGCTTGCCGCTCCCAGCTCCACCAGCAGAGGGTGAATGCCTGCTGGTTCCACCTCCACTGTCATGGGAAGGACTGCTCCTGCCCTACCTCGCACCGCCCAAGGATGCCTGCCTCGCACCGCCCAAGGATGCCTGCCTCGCACCGCCCAAGGATGCCTGCCTCGCACGCCCAAGGCTGCCTGTTGCTCCGCGATCGCCTGGGGCTGCCTGTTGCTCCGCACGCCTGGAGAGCCACCAGTTATAGGGTACGAGGGAGAAGTGGAGCTCCGCTGCCGCCTCCATGGCCAGGGGCTCCTCCCGAGTTCGCCCGGAGGGTCCGCTACTGCTGCTGCTGCCGTGCGCCTCCCGAGGGTCCGCTACTGCTGCTGCTGCCGCCGCCTCCCGAGGGTCCGCTGCTGCTGCCGCCGCCTCCCGAGGGTCCGCTGCTGCTGCCGCCGCCTCCCGAGGGTCCGCTGCTGCTGCCGTCGCCTCCCGAGGGTCCGCTGCTGCTGCCGTCTCCTCCCGAGGGTCCTGTTTTGCCTGGGGTTGCTACCAGTCCTGCCATGCGGCAGGAAATACTGTGGCTGGAGCCCCATGAAGGGAGCTGCCGCCACGGAAAAGGGGGAGGTCAGGAGACCAGCTTCCCCAGCCGCACTTTCGCGGCAGGAAATACTGTGGCTGGAGCCCCATGAAGGGCAGCTTCCGCCACGAAGAAGTGGGGAAGGTCAGAAGACCAGCTCCCCAGCCGCACTTTCAGCGGCAGGAAATACTGTGGCTGGAGCCCCATGAAGGGCAGCTGCCAGCCATGAAGAAGGGGAGGTCAGGAGACCAGCTCCCCGCAGCAATTTCGCTGCAGGAAATACTGTGGCGGAGCCCCACGGAGGGGAGCTGCCGGCCATGAAGAAGGGGGCAGGTCTGGAGACCACCCCAAAATTTTTCTGGCCAGAGGAGCCGGCCTGTGCGTGGTCCACTAGGACGCTACAGTTGTTGGGGTGGGAGGAGGACATCCCGCCGTGGCGCCCGGAGACACCTTGCTTCCCCTGTTCCTGGGCCAGGACTGCTAGCCGGGACTTTAGGGAATAAGGGGGAGGTGGCGAAAAGGCCATGTGTGCTGCGCACAAGGGGCATGTGTGGAGTGTCCCGCCCATTATTATTATTTGTATTATTGTTTTGCGGCGCGGATAACAGCGCCACAGTATTTATTATTATTTATATTTAAAACCTGCGTGAGGATGCATGACTGATCAGCTACTGATTATTTAACTAGCTGACAGTCATGCATCCTTACCAAACGATGCAGACTGTGGCCGAGGGGTAATAAGATAATTAACAGCTAGTTAACCCCTCGGCCAGAGTATAAGAACCTGCAGCTGTCTGTTCTGCGTTGGTGGAGTTTTGGAGTAGAGAGCGGAGAGAGAGCGGAGAGACGACATAAAACAATTGCTAAAACGTGCTGGTTTAGCCAGCACGCCACTTACTTGTTTGTCTGTTTATTCGTTTGGCCCTCGTGCCCTTTTGTTTTGTTGTTTTGTTTAAATCTTTTGTTTTGTTTGTTTGATTAATTAAATACGCTGAATGCAGTAGCATTCAGCTTCACCCACCCATCCATTGTTTTGTGATTCAGTTTCTTCCTGGTCCGTGACGTCATCAATTCACCACTGCGAGCCAGCCTGCCACACTCACCCAACCTGTTGTTAAAGAAGAATAAATCAGCTGTCCACTAATCAGGTGAATGCTTATCAGAGCTTGGGTTAGTACAGTATTGTTAACTGCAAGCACTTAAGGCACTTAACATGTGATAATGTTTCTGACGTGCGCCATCTACTGAGAAAAACAGAGACCTGGAAGACCTGGAAACTCGTGTTACCATATATATATATATATATAGTGTAGCAAATGACTAGTTTGTAGTTTCTATTGAGTTTCAACAAAATCTGAGTATGTGGGTTGCATTTAGCACAACAGCATTTCTGCAGCTGGATTTATTTCCAACCCTCTGCAGCTGCAGTAGCAAACCTCATTTTTCGTACCCATATCATTACAAAACATCTAATTTATAAAGGATGAATGATTTAAAAAAATCTGTGTACACATATAATCAGCTATGCCAGCAATGCCCAGGCCTAAGGAGTATGGGCCAAAGAGAATGTGTTGGAGTTTGACAGACCGCAGTGGGAGGAGAAAGTTGATAGCAAAAGAGGGGCAATGGACTGATGGAAGACAACTGCAGGACCTGTAAGGTATGTATTTCATTGTATTTATGCTTCAAGCCTGTACATTGTCTTTTCACCATCAAACCAACCTTAGCTTATGGTGCAGCAATCCTTACCGCTTCATCTGTGGAGCATCTAGTGCCAACATTCACCACATCAAGGTGGCTACAGACCAGCCCTTATCCAGTGCAGGCACTGCTAATGTGATGCTAAGGAAACTAAGAGGTGTCCTGGAGTCAAGGAGGACTGAGGAAAACAAGTCATTGCGTGATTGTCAAAAAGGTCTGCTGGTCCTAAGGTACACAGAAGACTATATTATGGAAGAATGCAGTAAACTGACACCAATAAATCATGTTTGTGTAAAATTGACTGTGTGACACCGCAACTTTAAAATGTTTATTTCTCCAATCAAAAAGAAGAATACATTGGTATTGATATATTAAAGATCCATATGATCTTACTTGGGTGTTAAAATCCATACAACAGATGGATGTTGCTTAAAAATCCCTACAGTGACAAAACTAATTGGAAAAAGGTCTTTCGTATTTTCAGCTCCATTGACCTGGAATGATTTACTACATTCACAGTGTCACAAGCCATTTAAAGCTAGAACATGAGTGAACTATGTAGGGCTATACATCAGTACTTGGTTGATATGTAGTGTATGCATGTTGTAACAGGCCAGCTTCACTGCTAGGGACACTTTTGAAAGAAAGTTTGCCATAAATAAATAAATAGCTGTTTAACTTAAATCTCAATGCACAGACACTAATTTAAATTAATCAGAAAGGGGGTCCAAGTGAAATGTGGTTGTTAGAAAATATGTATTTTTTTTTATAGCATATTAGTTTTAGTTGTGGCTAAGCATATCTGTAGTAAACAGTGGCAGCTGGTGACCTCTGAGTTGGGGGAGTCACAATGTGCAATATCAATTTTTTTTGCCTTACCCATAGCATTCTAAGGTCATAAGTAATCTCTTGTAAAGGGTTAACATTTGCAATAACATTGAACATTTAAACAAAGTAGTTTTTTTCAGTATTATTAGCATTACAGTAATAGGGATTTTTAACCTGATTTCTAAAACATAGTTTTCAGCTTTAACATCACATATTAACATTGACAGTGAGTTAAAGTAAAACATGTTCATAAATAACAGTTAGGGCACTATTAAATCCTTTTTATTGTTTTATGATTTCAGTTTTTACCATTGTAAAAAAATTAATTTGTTTGATTTAATTGAACTTATGTACACATGAGGAGCAGCGAACAACACAAAACCATTGGGTTTGAGTTCCTGTGCATTGGAGTACTGTAAGAATCATTTTTTTATTGCATTGTATTGAAAAAATAGTATTGTTAACTTTAAACGGGTTGTAGAAGTAAAAAAAATGCATTATTAACATTTTTTTTTCTTTTCCACTCCAATAAAACAATATTTTATTTTATTTATTTGTTTTCTCTTTATTAGTCATCAGTCATCATGGTAAAAAAAAAAAAAAATACCTACAACCTAGTTTTTGATTTCTAGCCCTTTTAGCTGAGGATTTTTCTGTTGAAAAAGTCATTTTTTGACATTCTGAAAGACTTTACTGCATTAGTGAGGTAACTTTGCTTACCGAGGAGAAAAAACCCCACAGTAGTTCTTACCATGGCAACAACCACAACGTCATTTTTTTTAGCTAAGACTCCCTGCCCTGTACTTTAATGCATGGGAATTAAAGTTTCACATTTTCCATTCAAATATGTAATCTCAAACTTAATGCTCTACTGCCAAATGAAATGACATGTTCTTATAGAAATTTCATTTTTTGGTTAACTTATGGCTTCCCCTCAGATTTTATCTTGAGTTTTTCAGTATAATCTAGCATGGAGTCTTAATCAGCCGATCAACTGTGTTATCCTCCATTTCCATTTCACAAAACAGTAACAGCATATTTTGTGTCTCTTACCACTGATGAGATGCAAAACAAAGCAATTTCAGTCCTCACTCCTACATTAACTGCACATAGAAATTCCATACAGCAGCGTTTTAGAAGTGGGCGGGAGGATGTGGATCGCTCCTCCAATTAAAACCTGTGCTCAGATCACGAGATCTGTCACTGCTAACACTGTGTTTAATGGGAGAAGGGAGGCTTGCCTCCTTTTGTTAAAAAAAAAGTTCCTCCAGGACCATAAGACACCATCTGCCACTGCTAGTGCTGTAATTGCTGTTCATTTAGCAATTTTGAATCTATGGTTTAGGTTAAAAAAAAATCTTACATTTTAGCCAATAATTCTATTTTATTGAACATTATTATATTATAATGCTATAAAAATATTTTTCTTTCTTTCTTTTTTCTTTTGAAAAGTTGAGGAGCCTCTGCCTCCCTTGCCTCCTCTAAGGAGGCTCCACTGGTAGTAAAAATATAAATAACAGGTCTCTTTGTCTAAAGAAAAAAAAATCCCCTTAAAAGTCCCTAAAAAAAGGTTCCTTGAGCATAATACAGCATTTGGAACCATATAGTTCCTTTGGTCTGTCTCTTGAACAATTATATTGTTTAGGTTAAAGAACCATTCTCATATATTAAACCACCAGGGACTAAATCCAAGGACTGTTCAGTGATCCATGCCACCTAAGAATTCTTAAAATGATTTGAACAACAGAGGTTTCTATATAATGTTTTCTACATAGATACCTTTATATTCGGTTTCCAAATGTGAAGCATGGAATTATTGAACCTCTATTTATAACATTGTATTTTATTTATAATCTGTTATTTTATAATTGTTTTCATTTACGTTTTAGAAATAGACACATGGGTAGGTGATAAACAGTGAATGTTAAAGATACAAAAAAATGTAATTCATTCACCCATTCTATTTTACTTTCTGTTCGAGCCAAAAACACAGTAAGCGTTTCAAAGAACTGCACCACACATACTGCAAAGTGCAATACTGTACAATAGGTAGCGACAATTCACGGTGCTATCCATGGTGCTGAATTATCCCCTGAATAATGACTACTCTTCATCTGTCAACGTGAGCATCATCCCTGTCGGGTTTAAATCCGTGTAAAATATCCACAAAACCCATTTAGTAATTTAAAGTAAATGATTACCGTAAGCCATCAGTCATAAACACTTCTATTGGAGAAGCTAGTGTTTTATATTGACCTCTGGAGACACCATTCGGAAACACAAATCATGAACTGTCGTTTTCAAAGTGATACAAAAATCAGTAAATGTACCTAAAACGTTCAAGGCAAGCATGTAATGACCACTGGGAAAGGAGTGTGGTAGCAGCTAAAGAATTAAAAGAACAAAAACAAAAACAAAATATCTGAACGTTAATTTATTAATAATATAAGGTTGTCATAATATGACTAAACGTTTAGGTAGGCCTATTGAACAGATTCACCATGTATGTGGTACAGGTACACATGCAAATGTGGTTTAGGCGAGGTTAATAAATTGATTTGGTGTGTTGTACAACTTGCTGGTGTGATTTACATGAGGTTTGTGCACGTTGTTTTGGTTTATGTGTGATAGCTTACACGTGCTTTGATTTTTTTAATGTACTGTACTGTTTTGTTTTTGTTCTTTTAATAGTAATGTTCTATGTATTACGTCTTATGTGACGGGTACTATATATCAGAACTGGGTACTTGGCCCTTCCAGAGTTATTTATCAAATGTAAACCTTAATATTCTTTATTTGGTATCTAAGTTAAAACTGTATACAATTTAGCGACGTCAATTACTTGCATTCAGTGTAGTCTTTGAACCAAGCTGAAAGTTCTCTCGGATTTCACCGTAAGTCGATGTTGGTCTACATCAATCAACTGTAGTGGGCAGTACCACTGATTGTTGTTAATGCTTACAAAACCTTCAGTAGATTTGCTGATGTTTAATCGATTTTTAATCCTCCTCGTCCTAAGATTTGTGCAGATCAAATGCAATTCCCGATAAACCTGCTTTTTGAAACATAGGTAATCCGTTACTTTTCAAATTCATATTTGATTAGACCTTACATACATTTATGAAGCCATTAGAGTATTATTGATCTGTTTTATTATCTTAAATGGCAGCTTTTGCGACTTTGCTGTCCTTTAATCAGCCTTAGACATTTGCAGGTTTCTGCGAGGAACCAGACCTGTGCTGCATAACCATATGATGAAGCCAAAATGACAAGGCCCTCTAAAACTCAATCATTCGAAGAAAACGCGTCAACAACAATAACAACAACAACAATAATAATAATAATAATAATAATAATAATAATAATAATAATAATAATAATAATAATAATAATAATAATAATAATAATAGCAACGGTGAAATAATTAATTAGTTAGTAAATGTAGGTTATTTTAGTGATTTTTTTAATATATACGACCATTTAACAAACATTATTATTGCGCCCAGAATACAGAATTTCTTGCTTCCTTCCACAGGCGCGCAAATGGTTCAGATTCTCCCTTCTCAAAAAGTACTGGGCATGGAAGGAAACAAGTGTTCTAAAGAACAGTAGTACCTGACATCTATCTGTAGCCGAGTCCTGAATTTTACAGCTCACAGCTATAAAGGGTATCGACTATAGAAAACCAAAGGCATTGCATGGTGCAATGTTTGTTTTTTCAGTGAGTGGGTTCAGCAACCAACATCACATTTGGCTCATATCCTGAAAGAGTAAGAGCAAAGAATAGAACAGGGAGCGCGCACGGTCGTTGGGGCTTGTGTAGTACTTCTTCATCTGAGATTTATTTGTGAGCGAGCCGAGCCCGGCATGGCATGGGCATGGCAAGGGGATACTGGGGCGCGCCGCCAAACGGTTAGGATGGATGAGGTGCATGAACGAGGAGCCCCATTCTGAAATATGTACGCGCGTGCCCGTGTAAAGGAGGGGGAGAGGGGGCGCGCTTGGGGGGCTGCGGTCCCATTGACTGTGTTCCATCTCCCTGACAGCAGCAGCAAAGAACAGAGCGCTGCACAGACTCCGCCTAGCCAATATCAAGCATCAAACCTTACAGCAGCCAAACTCAGACGTCGCTGATTTACTGTATGTTATCTCCCCCGTTAAGATGGGCAACCAGTAATTGAAAGGGGTGGGAAGGAAACAAGAATTGCAACAAAGCACAACGGTGGGTGCACGGAAACATGAAAGGCTTGCAAGATTTACAAGAGCTGCTGCTCAGTCCGTGGACTACATTGTGAAAAGTGGGTTTGCACTTGTTTTGGGTTTTTTTTACTTATAAAAAAGCACGATAAGGAGGGGTAAAACATGTCTGCTTCACTGGGGCCCCGCGGCCCGCGCCCACCCACCGCGCCTCTGATGGAAGATCTTCCAGACCTTAGCCATCTGACGGAGGAAGAAAGAACAATTATAATGGCTGTGATGGTTAGACAGAAGGAAGAAGAGGACAAAGAAGAAGCCATGTTAAAGTAAGATCAGAAAAAAAACTACATTATTTTATTTCATTGTATTCAGTGCTCCCATTTATGTAAGGTTAATCAAATATACATTGCTTGTATAGGTTAGGGGACTGGATTCCAGTCTGGCATAATTTATTTTATTAAAATATATTCTCATATTTATGGTTACTATCTCAATACCATACATGCTGTGTTTTTTTTCTCGAAATATTGGGATACTGCATGTCTATAGATGCTTCTTTTGTTGTTCTTGTATAACTTAATTGACATATGATTACATTGGTCACGATTAACATTTATGCTTAGTTATATCTATTTAAATTGCTGTCTGATTTGTATATGTGTTGAGTTGGAAAAATAATGTACATTTTTACACAGGTATAGGCTACTCCTTGCCTCAGAGAGATATTCGTTTCTCTTTAAAAATAGAAAAGGTTAAGTCCATTCATTATGACGATTAGCCTTGGAGCGTTCTCTGTTTAAGTAACATTATATTTTAACTATAAAACAGTAACCTGGGGTAACATTATTCACAAGTGTATTCAAACGTAGGGGGTGCGATCAACGCTGACAACAAAAAATAATACTCAAAGAACTACAAGCTCAAATTCAGCGTTGTATATAAAATTACTATATAATATAATAATCGATAACTAAGTTGTTCTATTTTTAGACCTAAGCCCCCCAGGAACAATTTTTAGCGCTGACCAGTGTAGTTTGCAACTGTCAAGCCCGTTGCATTTAGTTTGGTTTGCAAAGCAGCAGATCATGAATGTGAATAGAATACAGTATGGGGGTAATTGCTAATGCAGTTATTCAATAAAGGCATTGTATTCAACATCAGTGTTTTAAGGAACGATAGATGGAAATTCGTTACTTCATCAACTATTGCGATTCATACATAATCTATGGCCAACATTCTCTCGAAGTGGATTCCTTGTTCATTTTTCAACATGTGGGGTGTGGTTAACAATTTTGGTGCTTGGTGCTGGCCACCACTTTTTCAATACATTTCTGGGACCTGTAGATAGACAAACACACACACACACACACACACACACACACACACACACACACACATATATATATATATATATATATATATATATATATATATATATATATATATATATATATATATATATATATATATATATATATATGAGAGAGAGAGAGAGAGAGAGAGAGAGAGAGAGAGAGAAATTAGGAACACACATTCTTGCCACTGAAAAATGTTTTTTTATTTTATTTGTAGTATAGCAATGTTCACATTTTTCATGCAAGATCAGATAATGACCTGCAGCTAGCGTTGTTTCCTGGTTCTGCTGCACGCTCAGTGGTAGGCTTGTTTTTTTTTTAATTCATATCCTATACAGTACAAGCTTCTGAGCAAATGCAATTTTACCTAGTTTGCAGGATTCATCACTCACTCAAAGAAAACTACCACTGTAAACTTGGCTTCTGTGGAATAGCTTATGTGAAAATCAGATTTAATTGAGTAATGGGAATAGGCTTTTTTTAATGGACAAGAACACAGAAGACAATGGGTTATTGGGAATTGGGAATGGTACATTGTATTTTTTTGTAAAAACCGAGATCAGAAAACACACCTCCCAAAAACTTTGACTTACAGTACAGTGCTTTTTCTGTGGCCTCATCGTTAACATAAAATATGAAGTGTTTTATTATATGATTGCAATGCATGGGTCTTCACAAGTTTTGATTTAATTCCATTTTCACCTATTAATATTCGTCTGTGGCTCACTGTGTAAATGCAGATTTGTAGAAATCTTTCTAACATTTTTGTCCAAATCTAATAAACAAAAAATGAATAACACTGATAGCTTGGAGACTTTGGCAGGCACTTGTATTAATCCTATATAAAGCACTCCATTTAGTAGGTTTAGCAATATACAGTTTGTAGGAACAGGAACATTGCATCCAATGTTTCTTTTCAATGTGTTCAGCTTTACTGTACTCTGCTAGTCAGTTCAAGCAGTAGTTTGCTATTCAAACTTTGTTTTTTTTAGTGACAGGCTATAACAGTTTAATGAATATCAAACTGCACGTTATTCTTAGTAACATCATTATTTTACAATAACTTGTGTGCTGATGCTTTGTGGATAGGGCCTGATACTGTGTAAGTTGAGTGGCTGTCTCATTTGAAGTTAGATTAAGGCCATCTTTTGCCAACATTTAACAAAAAAATCATATAGGAGTAGTTATAATATTATTTCAAAGATAACACTTTAAAATAATGGCCGCAAATTCATAATGAAGTATTAACACCTGAATATCTTATTCATTTCCTCTGAGTTTTGAAGTAATTCATTCTGAATTCAGCCTTGTTAATTAATGTGCATTTATTTACCTGTATTCATTCCATTTTTCTTTATAACAAATTATGTTGATCACATATATAAGGCATGCGTTAATGCGCCCACCAGGGGATTGTGAAAAGTGTTAATTTTGTGACTTATACATGTGATTAACATTATTTGTTACAATGAAACATGGAATACAGGTAATTAAATCCACACAAATTAAGGAAGTGCATAAGACATCCAGGTGTTATTCCTATGGTATTCAGCTGGAATTCATTATAAATTTCCATCCATTATTTTAAAGTGTTAGCTACAAAACAACAAAACAAATACCCAGCACATTCCTGTCCATTTTAACCAATGCCTGTTAATGTTCTGCAAGTAACTGTACACAGTCACAAAAATGCAAAAGGTTGCATTGTAGTGACCCTTTACTGTATAGCGTAACAGTAGTTATAAGGCCTTGACTTCCATTTCTCCATAATCTCCATAATCCCCTTTCACTTACACATGTGTTAACATTAGAAGGCAGAACACATAGAGCACTGTAACAAAGACACCAGTACAAGTATTTCCCAGTACTGAATTTCTTGCAAGCATTTTTCTTATGGGTCACCCAAGATGACATGGCGCTTGGCATCATGTATCAACTCTATAGTTGTGTAATTGATAGTAAACTTCTGCAGATCAAGTCTGGAGGCAGCGGTACATGGAGCCAGTACTGGTCTGTTTTGCCAGTTCATGTGAAATGTGGATCTCATAGGATCTATTTTGACAGTCTATCAATTGCAGATCTCAATGCCTACATCCTTTAACTCAAGATTAACACTACAAAATACAATGCAGCATATGGTGGGAGGTAGTCTACTACTCTATGATGGAACAAGTTTAAGAGCTTAAGGATGGAGATATCAAGATCTGCCAAAGTAGATCATTAAAAACAGACCATCTGTAAAACAATCAAATATGTCTACATTAAAGTAGAACCTATGTATGTTAAAATTGAATATCTGGAACATCTTACTCAAACTTTATTTTCAGTTAATATTTCATCATACTTATACACTGTACTTAAACCTGTATAACTTGTCTTCAGTGACCACTGTGATGCATGCCCATATACTATTGTTTCTGAATCTAAACTGTCTTGCATCCCATGTAAAAATGTCTTTTTAATATGATATTATATTGAGAAGCAAAACGTATAGTATGTGAAGACTGATTGAAACCTAATCTACCTATAGAGGTGGGTATTAATAAGGCATCTACTGTACATTATATACAAAGACCATCTATTTTTAGATGGTCTCTTAAGCAACCGTCATAAGCAGGCTTGATTATATACTGTATGTATACAGTAGTTTATGGCTCCCCGCAGCCTGAATAAATTCAACACCTGATATTACCTGCCCATCCTTGGAAATCTGTTGGTATGTTGATTTTCATGATCATGCAATACATGATGTTTATAAGGCCCAATGCATACAGAAGTGGAATCTCTGAGTCACATGGAGAAAACATTACCCTGCTGCTCCACAGCCTTTATCTCCCCATCTTTGGGCTGAGATGAGGAAGCAAGGTCCTGCTTTGTGAACCCTAAGACTTCTGCAGCACCTGGTCCCAGACTGCCAATGTCAGAAACCCATTACTGGGGGCTCCCGAGTTGCGCATCCAGTAAAGGCGCTCCCTGTGGAGTGCAGGATGTGCCTTATAGTCTGGACGTCGCGAGTTCGAGTCCAGGCTATTCCTTTGCCGACCGAGGACGGGAGCTTCCAGGGGCGGCGCTCGCGGGGAGGGAAGGTTAGGTCGGCCAGGGTTTCCTTGGCTCACTGCGCACCAGTGACCCCTGTAGTCTGGCCAGGCGCCTGCGGGCTTGCCTGTAAGCTGCCCGAGAGCTGCGTTGTCCTCCGACGCTGTAGCTCTTGGGTGGCTGCATGGTGAGTCCGCAGTGTGAAAAAAAGCAGTTGGCTGACGGCACACGCTTTGGAGGACAACGTGTGTTCGTCTTCGCCCTCCCAAGTCAGCGCAGGGGTGGTAGCGGTGAGCTGAGCCTAAAAATAATTGGCCATTCCAAATTGGGGAAAAAATAATAAAAAATAATTGGCTACAACTAAATTAAAACAAAAAAAACATTACTGTGGTAAAATGAAGAACAAATGTCTCACCCAGTGGTTTTGCATTGGTGTAAATGGATTATATTTAAAGAATAAGCACTTCACTTATAGTATTTGCTCATTTAAAATCATTACAGAATTCCCATCCCGAGTTGCTGCTTGGCTTATCGTACATCTATCCAAATACTTAGAATAATGAGTACATATATATACTTGAAATAAATGTAACATCCTGAAAAAAATTATTTTTAATTATTTAAACATTATTTTTATTTTTTTTAATATTTATCAACACACACACATACATATATATATATATATATATATATATATATATATATATATATATATATATATATATATATATATATATATATATATAATGTAATACCCTTTACACCCTTCAGCAGTCATTCATTGCTGAAACTGTGGACATGTAAGTAAACTTGGTGGGAACAGGTGTTTCAGCTTTTGTAAATTGCATTTACTACCTTAGGGCCTAATATCTAGCCCCTTTTGGGACAGAAATCTATTTTAGATGCAAATTGCAATCCTTCTTGTGCAAATGCAATTTTATAGAACTGGGGATTTTTTTCAGAATGTGTATGATTTTAATGAACATCAGAAAGAAAAAGCGACTGCACATCCAAGTAGACTGAGGCTGTCTTTGAACTGTATACCGGCATATCTCAAAACCAAACTAGTGAAAACCAGTGTAACACAGCCTCCAAGCTAAGGCTTGTTTTCACCCTTTAAATCAGCAGACCCAGACAAAGAACATGCACTTTCGTGCACTTTTATTACTTACAGAAATAAAAGTAAACCAAAACCTATCTCCCATGTGGAGTGCTAACTTTACTTTTCTTCACAATCCCTAAACTATAAACCAGACGGCTAAGCCGTTTACTGGTTGCAAAAACACTATTTCACACACAGTTTTACAAACTCAGTAACGCAAAAGGTTCACACAGTACCTTTTCTTTTGACCACACAGGTCTTTGGTCCTTCCACACAGACCTCGACTTCACACAGATAGACTAGGCTACAAGATTTCCCCTACTTTTATCCAGGGCTTAATCTGCCTCAGGTGCTCCACATAAAAATGGAGCCAGGTGATTCCACTCTGGCTCCTGGAAACCCTGTGGCATTCTGGGGAATATAGTCCTCCAGCACTCTTGACTACATCTCTTCTCCAACTCCCCCTATTCTGCCACACCAGGCAACAACATTCTCTATGAAATTTGTATTTGGATCCTATAAGATACTAAACAGTCACAAAATATGCACAAGTTTATGAAGGGTAGAGGTGGCTGTTGAACAGATAAGTTAATTAAACTATCACGTTTCAGCTTCTGCCTTCTACAGGTTGAAGAAGAAAGGTGAAGAAAACATGTCAAACATGTACTATTGATAAATGTATATTTAAAATAGCGAATCTCTAGCATTGCACTCTATAAAGTAACATCAGCATCATATTTATCTTTTGTAAAGATTAAACATTCAGACCACTGCTGTTTTATTCCAGAAGTTAGAAATTAACTTTTTTCGAAAAATATGAATCACGCAATTAATACAAATGATATAGTTTGTTGCATGTCTGCTTCATTTATGTTACCTTTCTTTCCAGTATGATATTTTTTTTTCACATCACTACTCTATAATAAAGCAGTGAGCAGAGGGAATTACTAAAAAAGCAACATATTGATAATTGTCATAAGAACCCCCCAACAGTGCCATATGAAATGTAAAGGTTATTTTTAAACACTGCAATATTACCAAAAATAAATAAATATGCAAACTAACTTAGTTGAATTAGGGTTTTAATTTTTGTGTACACTATTGCTCACAATTTGCTTGATTTAAATACTTTCCAGCAACACAGATTTTAAAAGATGTCATTGCTTCCCATGATTTATTCCAAAAAATGTGTGTTTTCTTTCTGCAGCACATTCTGAGTTGCCATTGCACTTATGTACAAAGGTGTGTGTATGTGTTCTCCATAAACATCTCACAATCACCCCAGTCCTAATGTGAACTTAAGTAGCAGTTAAAAACTCCTGGAGGGGCGCACTTTAAAAGTTCAGGAAACAGGAAAGTTGTACTTAGGATACTGGCATGATGCTGGTTCATTTGGCAGTTATGGAAAACAGCCCCCCTCAGTGTCCCAATACTTTATTAAGGGTTGTTTATATAATAAAAAATAAATCATGAAATTATTACATTTAAACTACCAAGGTAATGGGTAACATCTTTAGGTAATATAATACTTAAAAGTAGGGAGAACTAAAAAAGTGATCCTTGGGAAATTGTGAGTATGTAAAAACTGTTTAAAAATACAGTGCCTTGCAAAAGTATTCAGACCCCTGACCAATTCTCTCATATTACTGAATTACAAATGGTACATTGAAATTTCGTTCTGTTTGATATTTTATTTTAAAACACTGAAACTCAAAATCAATTATTGTAAGGTGACACTGGTTTTATGTTGGGAAATATTTTTAAGAAAAATAAAAAAAAACTGAAATATCTTGCTTGCATAAGTATTCAACCCCTGTGCTGTGGAAGCTCCCAGTTTACACCGATGAAAGAAATTGCCCTAACGAGGACACAATTACCTTACCATTGGCCTCCACCTGTGAACCATTAAAGTTGCTGTCACATTTTCTGGATACAAACCCCACTGTTGAAGAATCATTGGTCAGGCTGTGAATCTGAAGGAAAATGAAGACCAAAGAGCATTCTACAGAAGTGTGAGATAAAGTAATACAAATGCATAGATTAGGGAAAGGGTACAAAATAATATCCAAGTGTTTGGATATCCCAGTGAGCACAGTTGGATCAATAATCAGGAAGTGGAAGCTGCATCACACCACCCAGGCACTGCCAAGAAAAGGCCGTCCCTCAAAACTCAGCGCTCAAACAAGAAGGAGACTTGTGAGAGAAGCCACAGAGAGGCCAACAATCACTTTGAAGGAGCTATAGAGTTCAGTGGCTGGCAGTGGAGTAATGGTGCGCCAGTCAACCATATCAAGAGCTCTGCATAAAACTGGCCTGTATGGGAGGGTGGCAAGAAAGAAACCGTTACTCAAAAAGTACCATCTGAAAGCACGTCTGGAGTTTGCCAGAAAGCATGAGAGTGACCCAGCTGTGATGTGGGAAAAGGTTTTGTGGTCAGATGAGACCAAGATAGAGCTTTTTGTCCAAAACTCAAAGCGCTATGTGTGACGCAAAGCTAACACTGCCCATGCCTCAAGACACACCATCCCTACAGTGAAGTATGGTGGTGGCAGCATCATGCTGTGGGGATGCTTCTCATCAGCAGGGACTGGGCATCTTGTTAAAATTGAAGGAAGAATGGATGGAGTAAAATACAGGGAAACACTGCAAGAGAACCTGCTTCAGTCCGCTAAAAAACTGAAGCTTGGGAGGAAATTCACCTTTCAGCAGGACAATGATCCCAAGCACAAGGCCAAAGCAACATTGGAGTGGCTCAAGAACAAAAAGATGAATGTCCTACAGTGGCCCAGTCAAAGTCCTTATCTCAATCCCATTGAGAATCTATGGCACTATTTGAAAATTGCGGTCCACAAGCGTTGTCCAACCAACCTGAACAACCTGGAGCAAATCTGCCAAGAAGAATGGGCCAAAATCACTCCGACACTGTGTGCAAAGCTGGTACATACTTACCCTAAAAGACTTAAAGCTGTTATTGCACCTGGAGCAAATCTGCCAAGAAGAATGGGCCAAAATCACTCTGACACTGTGTGCAAAGCTGATACATACTTACCCCAAAAGACTTAAAGCTGTTATTGCAGCGAAAGGTGGCTCTACCAAATATTAATGTGTGGGGGTTGATTACTTATGCAAGAAAGATATTTCAGTTTTTTATTTTTCTTAAAAATATTTCCCAACATAAAACCAATGTCACCATACAATAATTGATTTTGAGTTTCAGTGTTTTAAAATAAAATATCAAACAGAACGAAATTTCAATGTACTATTTGTAATTCAGTAATATGAGAGAATTGGTCAGGGGTCTGAATACTTTTGCAAGGCACTGTATATGGCACAGGGACACTGCTTATTTAGGTTATCTGTAGCAAATTTAGATGTTTTTAATTACGCTAAAGCCATTCACAGCAACAGTGAGTCACATTAATCATACATATAAAAGAAAACAAGTCACGTGTGGTGAATATGCTGTTGCAGAGCAGTCTTTCACGTAGAAAATGTTTTTCTTGTTGAGTCATGGTCTACACTTATATCAGCACTTTCAGTTTCTGAAGAGGAAGGGACATCTGAATAGAGTTATTTAATTAAAATGACTCACAATTGCACTTGAGTCACAAAGCAGCTCTAGCCTAAACAAAATAGATACTGTTAGAAAGAGAAAGCTACTGTCGATGATGTCACCTCGTTGTGCTTCAAAGCTTTTTGAAAGATTAGATTTGAAGGTTCTGGTTGTGAACAATTAAAGAAATTATTGAGGTATGTTGCTTATTCTACAGGCAGATCTACTACTCTATATAGCTTGATTCACAGTAGATTATCATGTTTCCAATTCTTAAACCGTCTGAATGCATTCATGAACAGGTACCTGTGGTTAATATAATTCAGCAGATGGTTGTGAAGTGTGTTCAAATGTGGCGGTGCTAAGCGTAGGCTGTGCAATTGTGAATAAAATGGGAATTATCCAACAGAGGTTTCATTGTATTCCTGCTCTGTTTAAATATGTCAAAAAAAACAAAAACAAATAACATTAAATATAACCCAATCCCCATCAGAAGATTTCAGAATACAACCCAAACCTCCCCAAACAATTGGCTGAAGTTGCAACTACAAATGAATCAGCCGTTGCTATGTGTTTTGGGAAATCTAAAGACGTTTCCAGTGTGTCTGAGTGTTTAGTTTCACTGCACTACAGTATGTCCAATGATATATTTTCCCACAGTATGCACTTATTTAATTAGTGTCCTTGATGTACTAATATAGGGTGTGGAGTCCTGTGTTTCCTCTGTAGAATGTGTAGTATCTTGTCATTTTTATCTTTATCAAGTTTTGGGCAAACAGGAGAACAGTTTATCAGACAGAAAAGTACTGCATTATTTAACAATTCCCAGAGTTGTTTTGAGTACCACTTTCCCAGAGTTGTTTTGAGGACCACTATAACTAAATACACTCACATTTAAGGAACTAGAAGTCATATGTATAGATATACTGCTCAATTGAAGAGGCCCCACTACCTACAGTTGATATTCATAGTCTGTAATACTGAATTTATTCATTCAACAGTTCAATTAGAAATGTTTTATTTTAGCCAGACAGAACATTTTAGACAAGATAAATCAATGCGCCAAATCAGTTCTCAAAATGAAGACAAAAGAGGAGTTTAATGGTGACCTAAAAAATACACACTTGAGAATTAGAAAAAAAATGTGAAGATGCCAAGATGTGTAGCATTACCATTAGAGTATTATCAAGAAGTTTAAGAGATGTAATTAATTCTCTTATTAACTATGTGACCATCTGTGCAGGATTTTTTCAGCAGGTTTTTTTGTTTTGTTTTGTTTTGTCAAATACTAATATTATAATATGTTTTGTCACAATCCTAATGTGAGGGAATGTGCTTTCTCAACATTGTATTTGGTTGTCAGAAAACTTGGTCACAAAACATAAGATACGAGGCTGTAGACATTTCCATAAATATATAATACTGAACAAGCAAGCCAAACATTTTTCTTTTTCTTTTTACAGCTTCTTTGGAAAATGTATTGAAAAAGAAGGCCTCTTCTCAAACCTGTTAAAATTTACCAGTACTTGAATTTGTAATCATCCATCTGTTTTTTGGTCATCTCTCCTGGTAATACGTAGCAAACACATTCTAAATTGGATTCTAAATGATGTTCACAGCACCATGCCATTGTTCAAAGAGGCGTTGATGATCTTTCATTCAAGACAAATTGAGCTTTTTGATAAATGTATTTGCTTTTCATGTCAACAGATCACTTCGAAGAGATTTGTCTTTTTTAAGGGTTTAAATACACAGAGTAACTGACTGTTGATTAGAAAATAAAAGCCAGTGACTTAAAACTAGCCCTTCAGAATGTCAATTTTAAATGAATTGTATATCTTGCTGGATGACAAGTGTGCAACTGTCATTGAGAACCCCAGGTTAACAGCTATTATTTGAAGTCTCATTGGACTACTAAGGCAATCAAAAATATATTGCCTATACCACTGCTTAGACCCATGAATCTGCATGGCCTTTATGTTTAGTGTTATGCCTAAAGTTTCTTACCCGGCCCATAGCCTGGCATGGCATTACATCGATACACAAACACAAGCATGTTCTGAAACTGCCAGCCCTGTAATATATATATATATATATATATATATATATATATATATATATATATATATATATATATATATTTACCCACTGAACCTAGACATGTTAAAAAAAAAATAAGAAAAAAGACTATATTGCTTGTAGCACTACATGAGGGTCATTTAAAGAGCATGTGAATGTATAATTACTTTTGGAGTGCCTGAAGTTCTGTTAATACTCAGGAGTAATCCAACTGAAAGGAATCTTCATTAAAAAATAACTGAAATGCGGGGCTTCCGAGTGGTAAAGGCAGCTTGGAGATCGTCGGTTTGAATACAAGCTATGCCACTGTCAACCGTGGATGGGAGTTCCCAGGGGGGCAGCGCACAATTGGCCAAGCGCTGCCCTGATGGGCTAGGGGTTAGGTCGGCTGGGGAGTCCTTGGCTCACCGCACACCAGCGACCCTTGTGGCTGGCCAGGCGTCTGCAGGCCGGCGTGTACGCAATTCAGAACTGCGTGGTCCTCCGACACTGTAAGTTCTGAGATGGCTGCAGGGTGGGCTTGCAGAGTGAAAAAAAGCACATGACTGACAGCCCACGTCGCTCACAAGTAAGTCTGGGGGTTGCAGCGGTGAGCCAGGTTGAATAATAATAGGACATTCCAAAAAATTGGGAAAAAATGAATAAAAATAATTGTTAAAAAAAAATGAAATGCAGTTCTCTGCCATAATACTGTACCATGTGTTGTAGAGAAGAAAATCCACTAGAAGCAAGAACTGTACTCCTTATTGGAAAGAAACGCCCTGAACACAGTGAAAGCAGGTAATTGCTGGTATTTGTTTTTATTTTATTGTATTTATTGTTGAACAATGGAAAATGTACAGACCTGAGACAGAGAGACTATATTACATCAAATCACTATCACGGATAGGCTCTGTGGTGATGTCAGACCAGGAAGTATAGGACAGTTTGGTGAGTGAAATACGCTGGTGCTCAGATTTAATAAACAAACAGTTTTCACAAAACTGAAACAAAATGGCACGTTGGCCAAAATAAATAGATGAACAAAACAGACACGTAACAAACACTAAGTGAACCAAGTATCACGCTTGTTTAGAACCAGCATGCGTAGCAATTGTTTCAGTCTTACTTCACCTCCCGGCTCTCGTTCCGCCTCTAAACACACCAACCCTGTGTGCATGCAAACTGACTCTTATGCAGCTGTGCCGGGACTCACTTGCTAATCAATCGTTCACTTGAATCCCAGCACAGTCTACACGTGAACTAACAAGCTAATGAATGAGTTCATTGCTAATGCTACTGCCAGTGGCATTCAATGGTCAACACATACACGTGCTTAATTGCAATTGTTAAACAACAATATCAGCAGGCATTTCACGGATTGTAAAAATAAGTGAGAACTGTAGTGGACTAGAATGGAAGGTTGCTGAAAAGTGTAAACCAGTTATTTTCCTTATCAGTTTTTTGCAAAGGTGAACAAAGCATCTTTTAAGATGCTTGCCAATCAATTGGATTTGTCTGAAAATATGACAGTTAATTGATTGAAAAACATAGTTGATGAGAGAGAGAGAGAAACACAGCATCCATCACTCACAAAGTGAAGCACTTAATAAATCATTCAGCATTAAGCACTGCATATATTTTTCAAGACAGAGTGATTCTGTTGTTCATGTTGTTGTGGGTTTTTCTAATGTTTTGCTTTGTAAACTGATGATTAACTATTACGCTGAGGAAAGCTACGTGACACCAATGACAATCTGTCGGTCACATTGATGTTCCATTGTAAACTTTTTTTTTCGGTGAAACTTTATTATGGTAGCTTAGCCATTCAAAATATGCCGTTTAACCGCTGAATAATTTTGGTTTGTGATAGGCCTATACGTGGCATGGATTTATTAACTTGAAAGGATTCAGTTTCTAAATTTTATTGAAGTTTTATAGGAGGAGTGGATATCCATCTACAAATACATAGAATTAGGACAAGCAGTTCTCATTATGTCGCTATCTGGTTTACACATCAAAAAACTGTTAAATATTCGAAGCAGTGAATTAATGAGGGGCCCTACAGTATAGTAAGTACATGTATAATTTACTGTTAATTTGGCCTAACTGTGAATTAACCACATTTAAGAATTTAAGAATTGTGAAATAACAATGGAACCGTAAATGTACAAGAGCAATTTCTCTGTAAACCTCAGTCCTGGGCTGAAGATCTGTGTCAGATTGTGTGGTGTTTTTGTAACACTGACAGCGATTCACATTTGATTACCAAATGCGGTTCACCTGTGAACTTGTATTCAAACCAGAGAAGAGCCAGTGCATTAACCCACTGAACCCTCAACCAGCCTCCCGAATGCATTGTGGTAATGTCCCAAGAAGTGTTTACGCACTCTTAGCGTTTTCGATTAGATCGATTAGTTCAGGTATGGTCAGAAAGAACAACAGGTCCCAGACAAAGGGCAGAAGGTTGTGGAAATGGCTGGCTGTAATTATGGAGATAATCTTTAGGCCTGTTCCCTCTGGAACAAAGCAAAATTAAATTACACAAACAATAGGTACATGCCTGGTTTATGCAAGTTGAGAGCTTGTCTTTAAGAAGAATGTTCCTATGATGAAATATAAATCAAAATGTATTCAATTGAGGGGCTCTCGAGTGGCGCATCCAGTAAAGGCGCTCCACGTGGAGTCCAGGCTATTCCTTTGCCGACCGAGGACGGGAGCTCCCAGGGGAGGCTGCCGGGGAGAGGGAGGGTTAGGTCGGCCAGGGTGCCCTCGGCTCACCGTGCACCAGCGACCCCTTTAGTCTGGCCGGGCACCTGCGGGCTTGCCTGTAAGCTGCCCGAGAGCTGTGTTGTCCTCTGATGCTGTAGCTCTTGGGTGGCTGCATGGTGAGTCCGCAGAGTGAAAAAAAGCAGTCGGCTGACGGCACACACTTCGGAGGACAGCGTGTGTTCGTCTTCGCCCTCCCGAGTCAGCGCAGGGGTGGTAGCGGTGAGCTGAGCCTAAAAATAATTGGCCATTTCAAATTGGGGAGAAAATAATAGAAAATAATTGGCAACAACTAAATTATTTTTTTTTAAAAATGTATTCAATTTTAGGACCATTAGACTATTTTTTATTCTGGTTTTGTTATTGTTTAAGCACAGCAGGTCCCTTGGCCATTTTAACGGCCCAGTTTTCTTGCTGGGAAGTGCTGGCACAGATTTATTCAGACTGAAATGCATCTTTTCAGAGAAATGTAATAACAGCTATGATGAGCTGACTACCGTAAAAAACCTTCCTCATGACGAGCCGGATATGACCAATATGGAGTCCTGAGGAACTCCCTTATTGATCTGCAGCACTTAAGAAAATCTATCAGCAGCCACTACCAGTGTTTGCAGTAGCACCCAAACCATCACTTCCAAGCTCTGCCCGGAGAGTAAGATTCCATGATCCATTGAAGGACAAACATTTATAACATTTAGGGGTAGATGTACTAGGATGGGCCAGTTGCAGTGCAAACATACCACAATTTGCATTTTTGTTACGACAATTCGCAAAGTGCACATTTTGTCGTATGTACTTAAGGAAAAATATGTTAATGATATATATATATATATATATATATATATATATATATATATATATAAAATGAGTAATCATACAGTAGTCCCTCGATAAACCGGACATGTTTGTCCGACATAAGGAGGTGTCGGGTTTAAAAACAATACAATAAAATTGTACACACATATATTTACAGTTCTCAGTCAATTTTAAATATAAATCATTGCGCTGAAATAACACTAATGTGTTTTGGGTAGGCTACATTATGTAAAAATATAAATCTGTACAGTAGGCCTATACAGTATACAGTACAGCAGTAAAATCAAATGAATACCTACTTCTACATCAACTGAATGTACTTTAGCCTGTAGGTAACACAAAATAAATCATGTAAATCATGCTGCTGCATTGTACAGGTGTACAATGAGAATAAAATATTATTTTAAATTGAAACTAAATTATTTTAGTTTTTTTATTATTATTTTAATTATTATTATTATTAACTTGGTCTACTTAGTAGTCTAGACAATTAACACACAATAGTTCATGGTCCTATACAGATGCTCAGAATGAGCTGGTGGGGTTAGTGGCACATGTGTGCAGTCTATTGCTCCCCACTGGAAAAAACAGAAATGTCATAGAAATTTGTTTTCAAGGCTTGTAAGTACACCCTGACTTTAGTAAAAATGAGGTACTTGAGCACAACTGGCAACACACGAGAAAAAGCGGACTGAGAAATGCCAGCAACAGTTGTGACTGTTTAAAACATGCTTTCAAAAGTTCTTAACAAAGTGATGCAATTGTAAGTGTTGCAGTTGCCTGCAGCTTTAGTACATCGCATTACAATATTTTTGATCCCTCATTTGCACTCTCTCCACCCTGTTTGTGAATTTCTGCAGGAACGCCCAGAATTACATATTCATTTAAGGTTAAAGTGCAAATAAGAACTGCAGCTGCAAAGCATTCGTTTAAATGAGGCTAACAGCATTGCGTTTGTTTAATACATTTCATGCTACACTTCCGACTGGTTTGCATGTGGTTTGCAATAATTGCTACAGACGCAACACTTTAGTACATCTACCTCTTAGTGTTTTTAAGCAAAACAATTAAATGCTGAAAGTGAATAACATTTTTAAAGAAAATGAGAAAAAAACTGTATTTTGTAAAATACCATTGCTTAACTTGGCTCCTTATGCCTCTTTTCCACTGTACAACCGAGCCACACCGGGGTCGTACCGAGCCCTCACGGTGCGGTTCAGGAGAGCCTGGGTAGTTTTTCCACTGCAGAGCCGAGCCATGCTACTGACGTCACACTCAATGAAAGGCAGTTGTTATTAATTATTATTAATTAACTCAGTTTGCCAAAAGATGTACAAACAAATGGTGTTCAAAAAATGAATAGACCAACGGTACAGCTGTATCTTGTATCACAATATTTTGTAAATATATTTAGGAATTTCTTTATAATCCACACATTTTACTGATTATATCGACTTAATAAAGTTCAATTAGTTCTGTGGTGGGGAAAAAAGAAGGCTTTAAAAATATGATTTGCCAAAGATATCCCGTTTGAAGATAGTTGTTTTTCTAGAGTTGTTTTTTTGTTTGGTTGCTTAAAAAAAAGAACGAGAGCCGTAGTTGTATGTTGGTACAGCTGTATTTTTTTTTTACTATATTTTTGTAAATAAGTTTAGGATTGTTTTATTTTCCACATTTTTTTCTTTATATTAATATAATAATGGTCAAAGATGAGAGATAACTAGAGCCTGCACTTCCTCAGAGTCCTCAGTGTACTTTTCTCTCATCACGCTTGCTGCCCGTCATGTTTGTTGTTTTTCTTTCTGGAATGTACTGACTGATGCAACTTAATTTCAAAAATCCTTAACCCTGCCCCTTTGCCCGGCTCGGCTCGCAGCTGGATTCAGATGTCTTGTGAGGCCAGAGTTTCACAGTTTGGTTCTCGCTCGGCTCGACAAATAGCCAGTGGAGAACCACCTGTACTGTACCGAGCCCTCACACGTCGGATGTGCCAGTGGAGAAGGGGTATTAGTTACCAAAAAGAACTGGTTCCTGCTGTCTGTAATCACAAATAACATGCAGTTGTAGCAAAATAAATCTTTTAAAATAAATTTGACCTTGCACAGTTGTATTGAAATTTCCAGGTGTTTTGATCAAAGAAAGAAAGGTAGTGTAGAGTATTTTTAGCAAGTACATTACAAAGAGATTTAGAAACAGATTTTAGCAGTTTGTTATACTTCAATTTTATCAAGCTATTAAAAATATATCACGTTTTTAAAATCACTCTGAAGTTGAAATTTGCTAAAAATGTAATATGCTGATAAAACCTACATTGACTTTTAGGAATACAGAAACTAATATGAACTTGTTTGTGATGGATTCAATGTTGCAGTTTAAATCAGAGAAGTAATGGGAGGAGATGCTACATTTTTATTATATTGGTAATTCAAGCCATGTGTATGAAAAAAAGGAACTGTATAAAGGTCCTCTTTGGGCATTTCAGATAACTCTGCTATACAGTAGATTTACAAGCTTTTTCACAATTTTTGCTGACCATTTTTACCCTTGGATATTTAATTCACTTTCCAATACTAGTTATTCATCAAACCCTATTTTTAATTGCTGTTGCTCTTTGACCTCAAGCAATGTCTGAGTTTTTTCTCTCTCACCATGTGGTTTTAGAAAGAAGTGGTCTGTGAGACATTTAGCCTTCCTTTGGCATGATCTTGTCAGTGCCTGTGTATTTTCAGAAAGTTGGTATCTGTGTTAATGTGACAGTCAAAGATTATGGGCTGTTAGCATTTGAACTTGCAGTGTACTTAATAACAAAAACACATGGCAGCTGTCACTCATCTGCATCGAAAGTTGACAGTTTACAACTCATGGCTTTACCTGGTCAGGGCGAAAAGATGACGCCGAAAAGCCGTGTGTTTGTTTATTGCGTTTAATTATTTAAAAACCTCGTGCAGCCAGTGACCATCTCCCGAGTTAATTAATTGACTAATCGTTGCTAATCGGGAGATGGTCACCTGTATAAAAACGTGCAGCTTTTCTGCACTCGAGGAGAGAGTGTTCAGGGAGTAAGGAACGGGAGTTAAGAGGAGAAGAGATAAGCGAAAACAACTGCTATTGTGCTGGAATCGCCAGCACAATATTTGTTAGCACAATTATTTGCTTGTTTTGTTTGGCCAACGTGCCCTTTTGTTTCTGTCTTTTGTTATGTTTAAATATTTTGTTTTATTATTTAATAAATGCGCTGAGCGCCGGTTGCGCTACAGTTTTGCCCAGCACTTCTTTGTTTATGATTTACTCCTTCCTGGTCTGTGACGTCATTGCAACCACTCTGCCACAATATGTCTATGGCATACTCAGTTATTTTGTAATATGGTGTCGTAGCTGTGATAATCAAGGTAGAGGTAAAAATGCTCAATGCTCTTTTATAACTTTATATAGAAGTTCTAAAAATAAACATAGTAAAAATAAACTCAATAAAAAGAAAGTTAAAAGAAACATAGTACATTCTTTTTAATAATGTAATGTTTAAAATTCATTTTGGTAAAAATTGGTAGGAGATTATGACTTCCATCTGTGCAGGATCTCAAAGTGCTTGACAAGCACTGCACGACTAATTTGTAGAGAGCGTAACCACTGAGGTGCAGCCATCTCTGGGGTGAAACACAGCAGTTTCATTGCACCAGCAAGCCACACAACACCTGTTTTTGTTTTGAAAGGGGATGGTGTCCCAGGTCTTAATCACATCCACAGTTGAAAGGATGGTGTTCTAACCACAAAAACCACCTCTAAAACTATAATACACATTTGCATGTTTCTAGTTGGTTATGCAGGCTTACAGCAATTGCCCCTATTTAACAATGCCCGATTTGGTGTTTCTAAGATAACAGTTTTATTAATCCAGAATGAATTTAGTGAACATTATGCCTGAACTGTTTAACTAATTTGCTGTGGTCATTTAAGATGAATAACTTGCTAAGTGTTTTTCTAATACTAAATGTATATGTGGGCATGTCAAGACTGGTGGCTTTACAAGTGGAGGAGATTCAGTGAAAGTTGTGGTTAAAATACTAAAACTAAAATACAAGTACAAATAAAAAAGGCTCAATACATATTAATGTTGTCTGGATCACTTACAATATAAATACATGTAATTCAGATCGAGCCAGAGTTGATGGAAATAGAGCCCCTGTTGCAGACAGCTTGTGAAATATTGAAATATTCTGTAGATTGGCTTTTGTTGATACTGTCATTTTTTAAGAACATCTTGTATATACATTTCATATGTTTTACATTTCAAGAAGGGTCACTGTCCCTTCCATCCTCTTACAGTTCCAATGGGGAGAGCCACTTTGCTCACTGTGCCTTTCTAAGACTAAAAGGGCCTTCAGATCCACTATCAAGTTTTCTTTCCTTTAAGTCATAAAATGAAAGATTCAAACACTGATCACTGCCAACAGAAATATAAATATTTTATTATTTGAAAGTCATTTATGTAGGTGTTCAACTTTAAGTGTACAGTGTACACTATCCTCAAACATTTATTGATGTGCAGTATTCAAGATCATTTACCCAAGGGGAAATATCCAGCTCGAATTAATCATATTGTTCTGCCTACAGCACAACCAAGTGCTATAAATAACATTAAAATTGACTATTTCTTACATCAAACTTTTTTCTATAGGGGAAGCTTAGACTAAGTATGTGTCACAATATAAGTCTCTTGCAAGTATGTTTTATGTCTTGACAGAAAAAAATATCTAAGTCCTGCAGACAGTTGCATTAATGTTCTATGAAATATTGTATCCTGTGTTTTTCTTATTATAATTATTTATTTTTTTTAGAAATAGATAGAAGAGTAGAGCGCTGTAATGTATTTCCCCAAATGTTTTGATCTGTAGTTAATTATTCCCAACTATTTAGTCACATTTTCTTACCATTTTCTCCACTATTTACATATTAGGATGGACTGCCTTTATAACTCACTGACTTGAAAGATATTCAGGTGATCTCAAAACAGGCTTCACACTTTAGAGGCCTTCATTTTCCCACAGGATTAAATATGGACTCAAAGAAAATCAAAAACTGAAGAGAAAGATGATTTTTAATTTGTCTTCCTCTTTGAAAAGGTCTGTAAGATGAGTAAGGAAGAGAGAGTGCCGCCAAATTAACATATAGTAAAGTGCTCTCAAGTAACGCACCATATCGCTAACATTACATTTGGACGTTTCTTGTTTCAAGGGCATGTATTCCAAAAGTTTGGCATCTAGTGCAGTATTATTCAATAGTCAATGAGTACAGTAGTCCTGCAGTTGCAGTCACAGACACTGTTTCCACTATCGATACACTAAGGCTCTGCTTTTCTATACAGAACAAGCTGTCACATCCCAATATGTAGTTACTGTACAGTAGTGTTTGACAATGGATTTCAGCCTAATTATGATTTTAATTGCTTAGAAAGTGTTAAAATTGTATGTTTATGTGCAGTATTAGATCTATAATGATAGCAACATAAACAGATTATTTACAAAATGTAATCAGGGTTATTTTTTTATTTTATTTTATTTGTTTTTAATCATCCACACCTTGTTCATTAATTTGATTTACTGTTTAAAAAAACAATGAAATTGGTATTTTCAAATATATTGTTAATTAACGGGTACCTGCTGGCGCTGCTTCCTTCTGCAATATGATTTTGAACACATACATTTATATTAAATAATTTACTGAAGCTCCTTATGAATGTAGGAACAATATGAATATAGCCATATTATGCTTCTGACCATTTATAACTAAAACATAAAAAAGTGTACATCACCAGACAACAGTAATACATATAAAGGCAATTTCTAACTTTTAGTAGTCTGGAGAGTGCTACTGTAACCTTTGGTAAGATAGCCCTAGTCTAAGTGAATACCATATCTACCAAATTACTGCAAGGTAGGAAATGTAATTTAGCAGGTTTTTTTTTTCCTATGAGTGCTTTTTTCAAAATATCCCCAACATATTCTAACCAGGACATGAATCAGATTCATCAGTCTTGGCACTATTAAGAGGTGGTCATTTTATACAGTTTAAAAACTATGTTAATCTAAAACCAACTTGATAATCACGTTGTTTTTGTTTTTGTTAGTTAATATGAAATAAATAAAAAAAACAGAATGACATATACTTGCAGCATTGCGTGTGAAATAACAGCAGGCTCCACACAGGCAGGACGATTCAAGTAAGAGGTTTATTTAACACAGGCCAGTAAACAAATAAGGACCACTGTCTGCCATGGACCACGCCAAAGTAAAACAAAATAACAAAAACTTATTTCCCTGTCACTCTCACTCAGACTACCTCAGGCTCTGTCTCTTGCGCTGTCTTTCACTCACTCTCCAACTCTCCCTCCGCCCTCAGGCATGCAGTCCTACTTATCTCCTTGCCTAAACTGTGCCCTCCATCTGCCTTCACCAATCCCAGGCATGCCATTTGGATCCCAATCTCCCGCCAGCATTCTGGGGGTGCAAATGCATGCCCAGGATTGGTGAGCCTGGACAGACTGGCAACCAACTCTATATATATATATATATATATATATATATATATATATATATATATATATATATATATATATATATATATATATATATATCTGTGTGTGTGGTTTTGCACTGGAGACTGCAGCTTTAAAGTTTAATGTTTGTTTTGTGAAAAGATTTGAAATGACAAAACAGTGGACATACTGCAGCAGCTTTGAATTGTATTTCAACAGTCATTAAATATGTGTGCAGATGCGTATCGATAAACAAAATCAATCAAACATGAATCTACTTCCCTTTCAGCAGCTAACTTGAGCAACCTAAAAATATCTCTTTTGAGAAGGAGACGACAACTAGGTCATCTTCCCTGAGAAACACAGTTTTTCATCTTTACAATAAATATTAACAAAACTGTCTTATGATTCTCTTGGGGGTGGCGGCAGTGGTAACGGAATACGTGATTAATATATATATATATATATATATATATATATATATATATATATATATATATATATATATATATATATATATATATACTTTCAAATATTTTCACAAAACAAACATTAAACTTTAAAGCTACAGTGTCCAGTGCAAAACCACATCATCAAAAACCACATTTGCAGGTGAAAACGCTAAAATAAATATCGCTACATTTGAAAAATATACGTATAAACACGTGACATTTCCGGTCCAGTAAAATAAATGGCTTTACGTAATCTCCGCAAGTAAGAAATTGCAGTGTTCGGTGTGAAATCACAACAGGAAAGCTTAATGAATCAGACTGCAGGGCAGTGGCATGCCGTCTATGTATGCAACGCATGCATAGCATGCCTCACACACAAAAAAATCTAAACATTATAATTATTATTATTATTATTATTATTATTATTATTATTATTATTATTATTATTATTATTATAACACATACACTAATAATAATAAATATGTATAGGTTTGCATGTAAGAAGAATCATATCATATCACGTCCGGCATGTCAACATATGCAATGCCCCGAGTTGCATCTCGTTGCCCAGGCAACGGCATGCTGTGCGGCAGATCTCCACTCTGACTGCTCATTGAAAAACGTAGCAAAGGCATGCAATTGAAGAAATGAATTGTCTTGATGGGCGGGGGCATCCTTGCAGCGGTTTTGATTTGGGGTGGTGCAGTTTCTCGAAAAGGTCCTGGTAGTTTAATCGTGTTGTATAATGTTTTAAATTGTATTTTGTGTAACAGAAATTTAGCTAAAATAAATAAATAAATAAACAAAGTTTTGCAAATCAAAGCTAATCAAACACAGCATTTTTTTTTGTTTGGACTAAACTAATTTCCATTGGAGTAAAACTGAATAAACTACATTGCATTGTAAAATGGAGATCTACTACTAGCAACAGGGATATAACAGCACCCTGTGTGAGGGAGAAGCGATCAGAATGAACCATAGTCAGTAGCACTGTTTTTGGTGTTACCACTGTTCCACCATTGTCATAGCAGATGTCAGTGATTGAAACAAACTTCATGCCAAAATCCTTAGGGAAATATGTTAATGCTTGAGGCACAGGAGAAATCAGAACACTTGATGTTACACTACTGTCCAGTAGTACAGATGAGTCACTAGTGGCAACTGGCAAGTGTGCTTTCATTGAACCATTTATCAACCATTTTTGTGAACAAAAGGGCGTCTTGATTTATGTAAACCTCTGGTGTCCTTGCAGAATTTACTGTGGTTCTATATTGATAATGAATAGCGTTAAGTATGTGACCCTGCCCTGACCTTTCCTGTGGGACTATCATCAGTGTCAAAATATAAACGTGTCTAGAGAACTAAAGATTCAAAAAAAAAAAAAAAAAAGGAAAAGCCTGATAGAAACAACATGTCACGGTCTGGACTTAATTATCTGTCAGTGTATAAAGCATACAATAGCATCATGCAGTTGAACTGTTTAGAGGAGCCCATGTCCTGTAAGGCATTGATAATGGACCAGCATGAAAGTTTAATGTGAATACTCTACAACCCTATTTGCATCTATTTCTAAAACCTCCGGTGTGTGTTCCCCTGCATCAGAAACCGTGTGTTTCCAATACTGCACAATGATGCTTGTAAAACCATTGTAATGCCCACTGAACCATCAGGCACTGTAATGCTGTTCTGTCATCATCACTTCTGAACAAATGGTTGGAGAGTAAAGAGTTAATGGTAAACACCCTAATAACCGAACTAGCTACTGTATTACTTTTAAAATTTTAGTTGCTTCTGGCTATTGTTTTTGAAGGTCTTGTAACAGGCCAGTTTCAGATGAGCTCTGTCCACTGGGACACTGGATTCTTATTGCGGTCTGTGAAATGATTCACTATATTACATAATATACAGCAATGTTTTGTGCAATTCAAGACTATGGACTATACAGCTACTTGTACTGTCGTTCACCAAGCTCCTGTTGGTATGATTTTGAAGCTCAAATGCTAAATTAGTCGCCATTGTGATCATCTGCACATATATCATTATGTGCCTGCATCCTAACAGACCATTTCTGCTCCTGCTTGCCAAGCCATGTGATCCGCCACCTGTCTTCCTTGTGCTGTGATTACGAGTGGAGCCAGACCCTCTGGGAGAACTAGCAGCATCGTATATGCAGCCGCTAATGGTGGTGCATCCCATGCGTGTGACATGAATGATGGAGGTACTGTGACAGAGGAAGGAAATCCTACAGCCTACTGATTTATTTTAATGTAAAATGGGAGAAGGAGAAGGGAGGTTAATCTCATACAATATTTGATAAGCATCCATTTTCTTTTTTTCTTTTTTTTAAATATCGCACCGTGTTTAGTCACAAATTCATGGTTCTTTAATGTGCTGTAAACATATTTATATGCACAGCTTCTCACTGGCACACAAACAAAAAGGAGTTTCATGTAAATCAGAATCTACTATAAATGAGAAACACTGTCTATGGTATATAGAGAGTGTGGGATTGCAGTGTTACACAAAGAAAGGCAGGTGACATGCCAACTAAACCTCTTTGTACTTTAGGGAGATGAGGGGAGGCATTGGATTTTTATAGCAGTCTCTTTTTTTGAAAGTTCAAACCAGATTTTGGCCACTGTTGTTTGAACTCTTGTCAATAATCCACCCCCATGAAATGCTGGCGTCACTCCACAGTGATCCTTGCTTGCAGAAGCGGAACTTTAAAATACCCTCAAGCAATTCCTGCCAACGCCTTCTCCTGATCCACAGGCAGACAAAGGGGCCGTGGAGAATCTTGCCTGCATTCTTAGGCTTTACCTCCTACAGGAGATGCCCCCGCTGCTTACCTTACTAAGAAAAGCAGCCCCTCAGGATTGTGGGATAAGGATTCATGATTCCCCTCTTGTTTAAACAATGAAACGTACATTTCTTTATAGGCTTTTCACGCCAAGCATCTCCAGGCACTTTACCTGTAAGCCTTTTCAAACCAAAAAAGTCTGGAGTTTGGATTTCAATTTTGTACAGGAGTCTTGATTCACCAGTGTCCTTAGGCAGGGAATTCCACCATTGCGATGTGTAGTCAATGGGAAATTGCATGATTAAAATATTACTAATGATATTCAGTGCAAATTCATAATCAGGGATTGAAAAGAAGTGCAGTTTTTCTCACTCTTACACTCGTCATGTAAACCATGTAGGAACAATTGAGTAGTTTCCCATTTCAAATATTATTTAAGTTCAAAGAGATTGATAATTTACTTATGAACACCAACACAGGCACAAGGACGGTTTAATTAATAACTGCAATTTATTGGATAACAGTAATAGCAAAGTTGCATGTGGAAACCATTACTTAACAGTCGCGGAGAACACTGAATCGTTCATAGTTATGGAACGTAAATCGTTGAAGTATGTGGCAAAGTCCTCTTCATGATGGTTCTTCGATCCCCAATGGGATTGACACATTCTTGATGGAATGTTCTCTTCTTTGGTTCTTCAACCACAACTGTGGTTCAACTCAGTCTTCAAGTTCTTTTGTAATACTGTAGGCTTGTTCATGTGAACAGGGATATCTTTTCTACTTGTCATGGTACAGTACTTTGTTTCACAGGTTATAACCACTTTCTCCCCATATTGCATCTAAGGAAGACTTTTGCTTCGTAGTTTTCTTCAGTCAAGGAGACACAAAGGTTGAGAGCCTCCTGCTTTCTTTGGGCTTGGTTTATATAGCTACTGTAAATTCTTTTTACTGCAAGACTAAACACTAGGAAAGATTTGCAGTGCTTTCTTATTCAAACCTTTAGGGTTTTCTTTCAAGGTTTGTTCTTCAAAACAAGGCAGGAAGTATTCCAGCTTTGGAAACTTTAAGGTTTTATTTTTTTTTTTCTCAAAAAACAGCTTTTGGGTTAACACCAGAAAGCTTACAAGAAAGACCAAGATGGTACAGCTTTTGAACAATATTATAGTCCACTAGAGTAATTCCTGCTCTGTGGAAGGGTTTTGGCAGCTCAGTTGTACACTATACTATTTTTTGTTGAAAACCTGACAAGTGTCAGAAAGCATATAACTGAAGAAGATATTGCTGCATTTTTCTTACTGTCTGACAAGATAATATATTGCACAAGCAGTCTGATGCTACTGTACTTACTCTTTAATAAATATATTTCAAAATTATCAAAAAGCAGGCAATAAAAAGGACAGCAAAAAATACATTACCTTTATAGTCCCAAAAGAGATGATATTGAGTTCATAGGCATATACCTGTACATAATATTCTCGCTTCGTGGTTCATGCTAAATTACATCAAGGGTTTTTAATGTACATGGTACACTGTTAACTGTATCAACTGGAATAATCCATGGACATGCTGTTGAGTTTGTCTTTACAGTATTGGCATTTCAGTAATTTGATTATTGATTAAGCAGTTTGATTATTGATTGTGCAGTTTGGTTAGCTTCACAGGCAGTTTCCAGTCCAATGGTTCATTTGATTATATCGCATGGTAACCAGGTCTATTAGACAGCTAAGATCTTTGGTTTCACTATCTATTCCTAATTGAAAAGGATAGCATTGGCTTGGGCCCTGTGCGCCCAGTAAATTGGTCAAATCGGCCCTGGATATACAGCAAGAGTTGAACATACTTGAATATTTCTGTGTTTCGTTGTTTGAAAGCTGATCTCAGAGGGTTGTAATGCCTTTAAAACTTGTGATGGTATCACAGGCACAGAGTTCACAGATGGCTGGAAGGATAGATATTCTGGAGTGCAGCCAGCTGCCGGTGCTGAGGCTCAGAACAGGAGCTGTGAATCCTTAACTGATATGTGTTGAGTGAGTCTTGAGACCTGCATTTTAATGCAGTTCCGAAAACCTCAGCTGTAGAGTTAATGTAATTAATGGAAACTGAAGCAAACTGCAGCTCTGTGACGGGGTACACACCGCCCCTGTGTGCATTATATTATTTGTTATATTATTATTATTTAAAACGTATTGTTTATGTGTGTAAAACTTCTCCATCCATGCTAAACTCGTGCAGAAAGTGACCGTCTCCAGATTGATTAATTTATTCCTAATTTGGAGACGGTCAAATGTATAGAGTATAAACCTGCAACTTTGGCTGGTTGAGGTTAGTGTGTTCAGAGGCAGAACGAGATGTGAGTGAAAGAAAAAATTGCAACTTATGCTGGCTGACATCAGCACGATACTTGTTTGTTCCATGTCTGTTTGTTTTTTGTCTGTTTTGACCACTGTGCCGTTTTGTTTCTGTAAAGTTTTGTTTTGTTCTGTTCAAACCTTTTATTTATTTTACAATAACCCAGCCCACCAGCACATTCATTCATATCCCAGCACTGTCTGTCTAATTACTTCCTGGCCTGACGTCACCACACGAGCCATTGTGTGACATATGGTGTTCAGCAGTGGGAAACAGCACCTCCACACTCAGGCCAGGAACGGTACTGTGGGTACACAGTTTGAAGATGATTATTTTTGTTGTTGTTGTTTTTGTGGAGAATGGAGGAGGTGGATAAGTATATGGAGAGATGGCATGTTTATCAGAGGGGGTTGAAGGAAGGAGGGGCTCCACGGTGCCTTGCCTGTCTAGAGTATGGGCACCTCCCAGAGGTGTGCCCCAACAAAGACCCCCTCTTCATGAAGGCCTTCGGTCAGGGTGAGGTGGAGACCGCGGAGGAATGGATCCGTCTGAAGGCCATATAATAGCCACAGGCGGACCAGGACACCTGCCTCACCTGCCTTAAAGGGGAAGAGTGGTGCTTTGCTGTTGGCAAGTTTGGGCACATATCGCCCGACTAGTCAGCCTGGGTAAAGGCGTCTGCTAAGAAATAAATACATAAATAAATAAATAAATAAATAATAATAATAATAATAATAATAATAATAATAACAATAATAATAATAATGGCAGGAGGAGGAACAACTGCCGGCCCCAAAGACGAAGAAGGGGAGGAGTGGTTGCCCCCGGAAGAAGGGGAAGAAGCCGTTGCAAGCTCCAGCACCCACGACGGGAGAGTCAGAGCGCCCAGCACTCTTGAGGGGGAAGCACGAGCGTCCAATGACCTCGAGGGAGATCTTGGACTGGCTGAGGGACCCTAAGGGGAACTTTGAGGAGGCCCTCCTACTGTGGTCCAGAGATGGGGAGCGATTGGAATCCTGGAAACAGCAACACCAGCCAGCGCCCCTCTCAGACATCGCAGCCGTGGTAATCAACTACTTGGCTGCAGATATGGTTTGATTCCCATCAGGAGGAACCGCACCTACCCCACCTCCAGAGGCAGTAGGCATGTCCATGCCAGGGCCCAGAGGAGAGCCGCACCAGTCTCCAGTGACCAAGGAAGAGCCGCACAGCCCCGCTCTCTTTTTGACACAATCCCCACACCCACATTTACTTCCTCTGTTCTTTAAGTCACTTTGGATAAAGAGTCTGCCATATAAACTAATAATAATAATAATAATAATAATAATAATAATAATAATAATAATAATAATAATAATAATCACCAAATGTGTTAGCCAGTTAGGTCCTGAATAGTCATCCTCTCACACAAAGCTAACAGGTCTTTAGCATGTTGAAGCTCTTAATGTAACATATTTGTATTGTTATTGTAATTTGTAAAGCAGAAGTTGGACTAGGATTGCACAGATTGCACAGTGTATACAGATAGCTGCTAACATGAAGAAAAATGTTGCACTGTCGACTCATGGCTCATAATTAATGGATCACCCCCCCTCTTGTGGTGGTATTTTCAGCCCAGTATGAGGTAGGGCAGCCTGTGTTGATGACTGTCAGTCAGATACGGCTACCAAGAACTGATGTCCAGGCAGATGCGAGCAGTTAAAGTGATTGTAGCTAACAAAATATTTTCACAAATTGTACCTGTTGTGTACTTCCATTGCTGGTCTCAGTAGTGAAGTTTTGAAAGAAACACATGTTAGGATTTCTGGTACTACACCAGGTGAAATATACCCGTTTGCAAGCCTTGTTTCAGAATGGGTTGAACATACATGGTCATTTCACCTGTAGGGTGAAATTGTCCCCACTTCTTTAATGGCTTCTTTGCTGTCCATTAACCAACCAGCTGCTTCCCCCACTGGTTGACATTCTCTCAACCAGTAACATGCTTTAACCCAGAAGATACTGAGGTGAAATGACCCAGGAATTGAAAATGTAAATGAAAATAAGTGTCAGTAGATGTTTATGACAAGTTTAAACCTAATACACGTTAAACTAAACAGCTCTTTAAAATACTGTCAAACCTAAGAATGACACAATCTAAACTAAACTAATCAGAAGTTGATCAATCACATGTTTCTATAGCTTCCTGGACCATTTGGATGCTGCATGTTTTCTTCAGTCTCAGTGGTCTTACAGTGTAGATGCATCTCTATTCCTGTTGCTTGGATGCTCGTTCAGCCATCAAATGATGTATTTAAATCTTCAAAACACCACCAGTACGAAACAAGCGAGCATAAGGTGACTTCTGGTGACCTAGAAATTGTGCTCAACTCCAATATTCCTCAGAGAAACTACACTTGTTCTTGACTAATCTGTGGTAAACTGCATCTGTCCCATATAAGACACACACCCACAGTTTGTGTACATGGTTCACTGTTGGCAGGTGCTACATGCAGCCTGCAGTTCCTTCATTCTTTGTTTTCAGGGCTGTGTTCCATTTTGGCTGACTGGTTAGCTTAAAAGATTTTTCAGCCAACAGACAATACAACATGTATAACTTTCTTCAATCCAGTTGATGCTGTTTTCTGTAGCAGAGGCCCATGGAATAATCTAATATACATACATACGTTGATTATAATTAGGGCTTCTGTTTTTCGGTTTTTATTAATTGTATTTTTCGGTGCTTATTTTTAGCTATTTTCGAGTTTTATGTAAATCGTTTTTTTTCGGGGCTTTCGTTTTTCATATACTGTATGAAATAAATGTTTTCGGTTACTTTCCAAAATGCTTGATTGTCAAAATATGTATAGTAACTTGACAGTACTTGCACACTTAAGTTGTACCTTCTTTCCTTTGCCGTCTTCCACAATGAAATCCTTATGGTCACGGGCACATTCTTCTGGGGTTTGTGTGTGTAGGCATTTTTTTACATTTCGCCACAATTCTGTCTTAAATCCTGTGTCTTAACTGTAATACAGCTTTAACTCCCGCTAACAAGCCTCCATTCCTGATTGTAATCTTGTTTTAAATCTCACAAGCGGAGTCTCCAATAGAAATGTAGGAATGTGCTGTCACTCAGTAGTTGGGGCGGGTTTAAAGCATTCAGAACGAATCAATGATAGATACAAGTCAGGAAGGCGGGACATTGCCCAGCAGCACTGGGAAATGTATTTATTATTATTTTTGTAGTAGGTTTTATTTTTTAATGGTTAAAGTCAACGTGAATTGATTAACCATTTTCATAGTTTTTCCGGTGTTTATTGGCTATCAATCGATTTCATTTTTTTGTATCTGGGGTGTTTTATCAGGCTTTATCGGTTAAAACCAAAAAATCAGAAGCCCTAATTATAATTCAGGTTTTCTAACTGGGTCAGAAGGAATGCTAGCCAAGGTTTTCTTATGTATTAGCATTAACAGCATAGTCACTGGTCCCCTTTTCATTTGTTGAAGAACTTTTGGTTCTTGTTATTTATACTTGTTTTTTTCCCAGTATAGTCCAGGTATGTTGTGCCACTCGCCAAAATCCGGTGTTGGATAAATTAAGTATATATGCATCAAAGAGTATGCACATTTGTTCACCAACATACATTTTACTTTCATTTGTTCAACTTTAAGATTAAAAAGTGAACAAGTCAAATCAACATTCCGGTGCCATGTACCTTCATCAGGATTTAGAAAACAAAGAAGTCAGTAATTTTTTTAAACTTTGGTTAGCAATCCTTATTTAGCACGAAAGAACGAAAAGAGACCATGTAAAGGATCAGAATGTGAACACGTCACTGTGCGCCTTGATGCATGCTTGCACCACTTCACACAAACTTCAGAGATGAGGATCAGAATGTCAGAAGATAAACGGAAATAGTAATCCCTGATCACAGCATATTTATAGAGGTGTTAATTCATTTTGTTCAGACTAAGCAGAGTAGCACCATGCATTTTAACAGTGCTGGAGATGCTTGTATTTCCCTGGTAACAGGGCAGAAATAAAGCTCTAGGCAGTTTTTCTATTTCTTCTTCATCCCAGAGCTAGGTGAAGTAATGATGGCCCCTTGGTAATTAAAGGAGTTTTCCAATTGCTTTGCTCAGGAGATGTAAAGCTTGATTACATTTATTTAAAATAAAATTAATTTTCAACTTGATACTTAATATTGGCACACACAAACACGCATACACAATTATAGTGCTTACTTAACAAACTGTTGCTCTTGAGATAGCATTGCGCTGTTGTTTCAGTCTGAAGTTGTTACTTCTTTTTCTGGGTGAGGTTCTTAATGATGGTGTGGCAGGGCTGGGTTTAAATACTATCCCTGCCAACAATCACAGGTGTGGCCATTCCCCAGTTAGGTAATTGAGTGCTAATTGGGAAGGGCCACCCATATAAAGGGTAGCAGAAATCCTTTGTTTATTGGCAGTAGGTGAGTGTTTTTGGCCAGTGTGTAGATGTTAGTGAACCATATAGTGAAGGTGATTGCCCAGCCCATATTGTATTGTTTTGTAAACTTTTTGTTTTGGCCATCATGCCCTGCTTATTTTGTTCCTGTTTTTGTGTTTAATAAGTGTGCGTTTTGCGCTTTGGACTGCAGTTTCTGTCTGAGTCTCTCGGGTGCAATCCCACATCTTACACCACATGGGGCAGGATAACACTGTGGCCCAAGCTGTTACCGGCAGGAATTAGAGACTCAGAGACAGAAGCTGCAGTCTAAAGTGCACATTTATTAAATACAAAAACAGGAACAAAATAAACTGCGCATGAGGGCCAAAACAAAAGGTTTAAAAACAATATACCTTCCCCTTCCCTTTCCCCTTTTCCCTTTTCCCTTCCCCCTTTCCCTTTCCCTTCCTCTAACAAACAAAGGATTTCTGCTCCCCTTTATACAGGTGGTCCTCCCCAATTAATACTCAGTGATTGTTGGCAGGGATAGGATTTAACCCCATTCCTGCCACAGATGGTCTTAGGCATTCACAAATCTCTGTCCTTATGGCCAGGTTTCTATGCAGTGAAGTAAGATTTCTACAATTGCGGAGCATTTTATGTTATAAAGTGCATTCCTCATACGAAAATATTAATAAAACAAAACAGGGAGAATGGATGTTATTAAACTGTAATGTAAAGTTGCTAACTACCAGTACATATTTACAGGTATCAGAGGGTTTTTTTGTAAAATGAAAGCCAAACTGCTAACATTATAGGACTAGCACAAAACAGCTAAAGTGCATATAGGAGCGCTTAAATTAACATCAAGATTTTACTTTCTTTTTAGAAAAAAACAAATAAATGGTGTTAACTTAGCAGTGGTAAATGCTTTGTGAATGTGGCCCTAAATGTTTCAAAGACATTTTTTCACATTTTTTCAATGTATAGAAATCTTTCTTGTTGTTTCTTGTTGTATTTACCCATTAAGTACCAAATCATTTTTTTCTTTGAAAAAATCATACCACAAGCTGTATTTATATAATTAGATACATTACATTTAGAGTTACCTTTTTCTGTTTGCAAAGTTAGAGTAAGTTATTATACAAATATAGTTAAAGAGAAAATGTAAATAACAAGTAGATGCCAGTTAAAAATGCTCCAAAACATTTAAAGTAGTCTGTCCTCAAATGAGGACGATGGCACATATTGGGTTAAGCAGTATCCATAATCACTTTAAGGCACACCCAGCACTAAATTGAAAATATCAAAAATGAAACATCACTTTCTATGATTTTTTAAGGAGATGGGGTAAATAGTGTGTTTTTGATGTGGTACAAATAAAAGTTCATTATTTTGAATTTAGGTTTGGCAGGGATGGGGTGAATTCTATCCCTGCCAAATCCATGTGTGGAATGTGGCTGGGTCTGGATTGAATAATTGATCTTCAATCAAGTCCCAGCCACAGGGTATATAAAGGGAGCTACAAGCTTTGTTCTGGGGAGGATAGGTCTGTGAAGAGGATTGTGCACTTGGGGAAGGGAAGGGAAGGGAAGGGAAGGGAAGGGAAGGGAAGGGAAGGGAAGGGAAGGGAAGGGTTTGTTCAAATCTTTTGTTTGTTTCTGTGTTTTATTTTGTTTGTTTTGTTGATTAAAGTGTACAGTGGTGCTTGAAATTGCAGTATCCTAACTGTGTGTCTGCTTTCCTGCTGCTTTCCCATATGTAGCAGGGTAGCATTGCAGTTGAGGCTGGTCAGCAGCATGAAATCAGGCACAGTTAGGATACTACAGTTTCTAGCGCCAATGCACACTTTAATTAATAAAACAAGCTAAAACCTCCCACTATTTGGGCTGGGCGATCACCTTCACTGAACTATGCTCCCCAGAACAAAGGATTTAGCTCAATTTTTATACCATGTGGCTGGGGCTTGATTGCTCAATTATTCAAGCAAGGCCCAGCCACATTTCCCACATGGATTCAGCAGGGATGGAATTAACCCCATCCCCGCCAAACTTACACTACCGGTCAAAAGTTTTAGAACACCTCCATTTTTCCAGTTTTTACTGAAATTTACGCAGTTTAATGTCTCAATGTACTCTGAAATTAAAGCATAGAACAAATAAACAATTGGAGATAAAAAAGAAATCATGGAATCGTTTTGTTTAACAAAATTTAATCTAAATTTTTGACTCATCAAAGTAGCCACCTTTTGCAGATATAACAGCCGAACACACTCGTGGCATTCTTTCTACAATGGAAATCAAATATTGTTCAGAAAGTTCTTCCCAACACTGTTGCAGAAGTTCCCACAAATGTGTTGCTTTGCTTTCACCCTTCTGTCCAGTTCATCCCAAACCAGCTCGATGGGGTTTAAGTCTGGAGACTGTGCTGGCCATTCCATGATTTGAGGCCTACCGTCTTGTTCTTTTCTTCTAAGGTAGTTCTGACATAGCCTGGAGGTATGTTTTGGGTCATTATCTTGCTGTAGGATGAACCCCTGACCAACTAGGCGTATACCAGAGGGTATTGCATGGCGCTGCAAAATGCTGTGGTAGCCGTTTTGGTTCAGGGTGCCACTCACTCTGTGCAAGTCGCCGACTCTGGATCCAGCAAAAGAGCCCCAGACCATCACGCTTCCTCCTCCATGTTTGACAGTTGGTGTCACACACCGAGGAACCATCCTTTAAGCCTACTCGACGGCATACAAAACCCTGCGTGATGAACCGAAGATTTCAAATTTTGATTAATCGGCCCATAAGACCTTCTTCCAGTCTTCAGTAGTCCACTGGCGGTGCTTCATGGCCCAGGCAAGCCTCTTTTTCTTATTTTGCCATCTTAGCAATGGCTTTCTTACTGCCACTCGACCTGTCAAACCTGCAGCTCGAAGTCTTCTCTTCACAGTTGAAACTGAGACTTGCTTACTTCGACCAGTGTTAAGATGTGCTTGAAGCTGTTGTCCTGTGAGCCGCCTATCACGCAAGCTGTTGACTCTCAGAAACTTGTCTTCTGATTCTGTTGTGGCTTTGGGTCTGCCAGACCTCTTCCTGTCAGAGTTTCCTCCAGTTTCCAAGTGCCTTTTGATGGTGTAGGAAACTGTACTGCTGACACCTTGGCTTTCTTTGCAATTTCTCTAAAGGAAAGACCTACACTTTTAAGGGTTATAATGGTCTGTCTGTCTTCCTTTGTTAATTGCCTTTTTCTCGCCATTATGATAGCAATATACTACTTCCTGCAGTACAATACTGTCCAAATAATGCTTAAGAGGGTGTAGTAACACAGTCTGTTCCAACACTGCTTTTATACAGACAGAGGGTTTGTAAGTAATCAACAAAAGTTGGGACACCTGTAGGAATTGTTAGCATCAACTTTCAAGGCTTAATTTACTTCCATTGCTGTAGAACAGCTGTAAGTTGTTAACCCATTACTTGTTCCCTGAAAAAGGCCTTTTTGTATAACTCTGAAATGTACATTATTTTTCAGTTTTTGGTAACCTAAACTTTTTTTTTAACCTCTGGCAGTTTACCGCTTACCTTTGTACCATTTCAGGTTATTCACTGGACTTGAACTGCTTAAATTTCAATAAAAACTGGAAAAATGGGGGTGTTCTAAAACTTTTGACCGGTAGTGTAAATTTAAAATAATTAACCTTTATTTGTACCACATTAAAACCACACTATTTACCCTGGCAAGGCTTACGTCCTGCCAGAAGAGGTAAAAAAAAGGAATGTTATAAATCACATTCAACTGCTAAAAATAATTTTATAGATTCTTACTGACCCTAATGCACCATATTTAAAGAACGGCTCGTGAGCGCTGCTTTTTTTTTAACTGTCAGCTGAGCAACTTTTGCCTAAGGAGAAGCAAAGGCTGTAAACATCAATGTGTCAGTGAGAAACATTAATGATGAGGAGATCAGGCTGGATTCTTCATGGTCATAAAGTGTAGAAATACAGTAAATTAGATGAAATGTTGTATATGTGTTGAATTGTGTGACTTGAAATACAGCCACACTGTAAAATGCAGTTCTACTTTAAAATAATTAATAATTTAAATCTAAGCAGTGGGTGAAATTTTCATATATTTTGGAAAATGCAATGTGTATAAAAATGTACTGGACAGTATGTGTATACTGATATGAAACATTGTTTTCTGACAAAACTTGGATCATATTACTCTGCAGAGGCGTTGGAACAATTTTTATAGTGGGGGTGCTGAAAGCCATTGAACAAAACTGTGCTGTATATGATGGAAACAGGTGCACAGCATTTCAATTCAGGGGCCGCACCCCCAGCACCCCTAGTTCCAGCGCCCTTGCTACTCTGATGAGATTAGGATGAATGATTCCTTTCTAGGTTGTGCCAGCTGTTAGCCCTATCTGTGGAGCAGCTGACAGTAATAGATACTGTCAAATCCATACAGTAGTTATAAAAATGGGGAACTGATTTACAATTACAGTGCTCTCCCATTATACAGTAAGAAAAGCCTTTATTGAAAAATAGTCTTTGTATTTAAGCCAGAACCCATATAGCACAGCTTCTCAACTATGACTCAGATCTACAGCACTGTATAAATACCACACCAAGTTGTAAAAATGTAAAGCTTGTGTAAAAAGCCAGAGGGTAGCACAGGTATGAACAGTAGATCACAGATACACCACATTTTTAATCTAGGACCAATGACTTGAATCTGACACGTTCCTTTTTGCTTTGTCTGCTTTGTGTTGGCATCGTCTCTTTTGAGAAATGTGGGAATTATAGGGTTAGAAATGGGACATGTGTAACATGCGTGAGTTATAGCTGAGGGAGCAGTATGCAAGTTTTGAATGAGGCCATTTGCATTCCATTTGTATTCTAATGGGGCTCACACATGGAAAGAATACAGAGATCGGAAGGGCATTTAAGACATAGCTATAGATATACAGTAGAGCCAAATTCACAAAGCTTTAACTCATCTGGGTCTATTTTAATATGCAGGGTCTCTTTTAATGATCTAAACTGTAGCAGATGTTAATACACATTCCCTAAAATGTATAAACCAGATTTGTTTTGTGGACCATTTCAATATATATTTTTGTTGTACATGGTAATGTTAATAAATAGATCAACAAATCAATCCTGGTGGAAAATACCAGCAGAATTATATCAGAATTAAAGAGTGGTGGCATTAAAATAAACCACTGCTGAGATCATTTAAACTGACCAAATTTCAAGTCTTTGATGAATAACACTATTTATTAGATATGTTTTAGATTCAATTGTTAAATATTTTAGTTAAGTATTCATGCTGTTGGCTTCTTTTAGAACAGTCTAGAGCAGTTTCATGAATATTAAACTTTATTTTATGCATTCAATTTTGATTTTGAAAAACAAACATCCTTTAAATAACTCATGAGTTAGCGTGTTGAACAGAGCCTGTTGTTTGTAAATACTAAATAAAAATCAAGAGGAGGCTGAATAAGAAGTCTGGTTAATAATGTGTCCCTGAGATATACAGAAAAGCCGTCTCCGTTCTCCAGTGCACTGGTGTGCATGGCATAATAAGGGCATCTCTTCATGTTTTGTATTCTATACCTTTCCTGTGGGATTAAGTGTGGGCGTCACATGACGTACTTAGTACTAAACTGAAAAGACTTTCCTGGGTTTTCTGAGAGAAAGTATTAATAAGGTATTCCCCTCTGGTAAGTATTTTCTGGATCATAGGCATCAGTTGTCATACACTGTTAGATATAAATTTAAGATTTCCAAGATTCCTGAAAGACAATAAGGATAGAATATTTTGCTGTTTACAAGTAATTGAAACCTTGACATTGTAGCCTAATGACAAAATATCATTACTATTAAAATAGACAAACAAACATACATCTGTACAATTAAACTTCTGTCAAGAGTGCTCAGTGGTGGAGGAATAGCACTCAGATGGCCCTGTAGTGGTACCAAAATTTGGAGGAAAAATATTTAACAGTGATAACGTTCTTCACATTATTGTTTGCTACCGATGCCAGTAATTCTGTTTTTATCCCCCAGGTAGCTATATATATATATATATATATATATATATATATATATATATATATATATAAAAAATTGACAGGGATGGGGTTAAATCTGTCCCTGCCAGCAATCACAGGTATGGCCATTCCCAAATTAGGTAATTGGTGCTAATTGGGGAGTGGCCACATGTATAAAGGAGCCAGAGGTCCTTTGTTTGTTGGAAGAAGTTTGGATCTGTATTTATGGAGTCTGGAGTGAAGGCGAATGCCCAGCCTACAGGCACGGATTGGATTGGATTGGATTGGATTGGATTGTTTAGCCTTTTATTTTGTGCATACATGCTTGAACTGCAGCTTTCCCTGACTCTGGGTCTCTTGGGGGCACTATCCAACTCATACACCACGTGGATAGTGGCAGGAATGAGGCTCAGAGTCAGGGAAAGCTGCAGTTCAAACGCAAATGCACATGTTTATCACACAAACAAACAGGAACAACCAAAACAGGCACAAGGGCCAAAATAAAAGGTTAAACAAAACAATTAGTGCCTATAGGCTGGGCATTTGCCTTCACTCCAGTCTCTGTAAACACAGGATTTCTGGCTCCTTTATACATGTGGCCACTCCCCAGTTACGTAACTGGGGAACCACACCTGTGATTGTTGGCAGGGACAGATGTAACCCCATCCCTGCCAAACTTACATTCCTACATACTGCAACTGTCTTTGCATGGAGGCTGGTACTAGGCACTGTTTTATGTTTTGTTGGCATCTCTTTTTCCAACTCTGCAACCATTTGTGCTTTAGCCTAGTGGTCACTCAACATTGCAAATCAGTTTCCCACTGTCTTCATGGAGGGTTCTTTTGCCGTTATATTCTGTGTGCAGCACGATTCATCCTCTAGTTTAGGTGGAAGCTGTTAAAGGGTGGTATTTGCTTAAATAAACTAAAGCAAATCAAAATGCCGTTCTCACATAGAAAAGGTTTTCTATGTGAGAAAAAGTTAGAGAATTTCTGTGCACAATTATTTGTCCTTGTGTAAATTCTGTATTGATTTCTGCGGTTGCAGAATTAAATATTGATAAATACTGAACACTTGATGTGGCATGGTTTGTGTTTATAAATAAGTGTTATATTAAAGTTTGGAAGGGTCACAATAAGGTCCTGCACCAGGGCCCATCTTTCTGTTCCTCTGCCACTAAGAGTGCTGTCAAATCTGTTTTGTCCTGGAAACATTAATTTTTCTAAATCTGGTTTGTCATTAATCTGAAGAATATTGTATGGTTACTGCATACTGTATATTAAATCATTAAGGTATGAGAGGGCATGGGTTACCGTGGATATTGTCACTGCTTGGTGCCAACCAACCAAGCAGTGATAATATACACGGTAACACACGCCCTCAAGTACCTTAAATTAATGCTTTTATAAAATGGATTTACTGACGTAAATATAAATATACAAGAGAAATAGATAGTTTCTGAAGATTTATTAAATTTGAAGGATAACCTTCTGCAACAGAAAATAGTTCCTATGAACTATTGATACTCAGGTAAGATTTTTCTTTATTTGAGTGCAATTTTGTGTTCATAGACATTAATTTGAATGTTGCTGTTAACTGTACAATTCTAAAGTGACTGTCAATTGTTGTAGAAGTGGGCATTGAAATGCAGGAAGGGGGTTTGCTTTCATCTGATCTTATTTTTTTATTTGGCGATGCTGTGGAGTTTTTCTCCATCAAGATGTTGCTCCAGCGCTTTCGATTTTCTAACGACAGTTCCCAATCCCTACTGCGTTCAGTTTGAGAATTAATCTTTTATGCGGGACTTTGTCAAAAGCTTTCTGGAAATCTAAATAAACCATGTCGTATGCTTAACATGTAGAAAACAGAAAGTACTGATTAGAGGAGAAACCTCAAAATGGAGCGAGGTAACCAGTGGAGTACCACAGGGATCAGTATTAGGTCCTCTGCTGTTCCTAATCTACATTAATGACTTAGATTCTGGTATAGTAAGCAAACTTGTTAAATTTGCAGACGACACAAAAATAGGAAGAGTGGCAAACACCGTTGCAGCAGCAAAGGTCATTCAAAGTGATCGAGACAGCATTCAGAACTGGGCAGACACATGGCAAATTACATTTAATAGAGAAAAGTGTAAAGTACTGCACGCAGGCAATATAAATATCATATGGGAGATACTGAAATTGAAGAAGGAATCTATGAAAAAGACCTAGGAGTTTATGTTAACTCAGAAATGTCCTCATCTAGACAATGTGGGGAAGTTATAAAAAAGGCCAACAAGATGCTCAGATATATTGTGAGAAGTGCTGAATTTAAATCAAGGGAAGTAATTTTAAAACTTTACAATGCATTAGTAAGACCTCACCTAGAATATTGTGTTCAGTTCTGGTCACCTTGTTACAAAAAGGATATTGCTGCTCTAGAAAGTGCAAAGAAGAGCAACCAGAATTATCCCGGGTTTAAAAGGCATGTCATATGCAGACAGGCTAAAAGAATTGAATCTATTCAGTCTTGAACAAAGAAGACTACGCAGTGATCTGATTCAAGCATTCAAAATCCTAAAAGGTATAGACAATGTCAACCCAGGGGACGTTTTTGACCTGAAAAAGGAAACAAGGACCAGGGGTCACAAATGGAGATTAGATAAAGGGGCATTCAGAACAGAAAATAGGAGGCACTTTTTTACACAGAGAATTGTGAGGGTCTGGAACCAACTCCCCAGTAATGTTGTTGAAGCTGACACCCTGGGATCCTTCAAGCAGCTGCTTGATGAGATTCTGGGATCTACTAACTACTAACTACTAACAACCAAACGAGCAAGATGGGCTGAATGGCCTACTCTCGTTTGTAAACTTTCTTATGTTCTTATGTTCTTATTTAGCTCTTCTTTTGATAGTTGTATGAATTCAATATGTATTTTTTTTTTCAGACAGCCAGTCATTAAAGCATTTAACAGCCCAACTGGTTTGTTAGGTGGTATTCATTTCATTTCTATTTTTTTCTAGTACCTCAGCATGACGATTTAACTTTTTGTTTTCTTCGCTTTTGGGAAACTTGCAAATATGAGCCGATGCATCTTCTATTTCTACCCATTTATTGATTGTCATCGGTGCAAACAGCTCAAAAGTGATGCCTTCTGTGGTATATTCCATGACTGCCAGGAATTTTGACAGGTGTTTTTTTTTTATTTTTATTATTACCGTTATTTCAATAGGCGCAGTGATACAATAGTGCCACGAAGCTAGTGATTTACCCAACAGTTACTATACCGGGGTGTGACAGTTTGGCTGAGTGCGTGATGAAATGATTGACAGACCAATCCAAGTATGTGGTACCCGCGCCCGGCTTTATTTTGCCACAAACTAAATAAGAAGTAAGGACGCCAGGATACACAACAATGTGTAACCCGACAAACAATAATAAGAGCACCGGGATACCCAACAATGGGTAACCCGACCAAACAAAAGTGAAAAGGGTTGCAGTCCCAACGAAAACGGAACCAAAACAATAAACGCAACACAAAAAGACAGTCCGTCTCCCTCAATCCAAACGGGGTTGCACACGGTAAACAGTCCGGCACTTCCGGGTCCGCGCTCCTCACACGTAATCCCGGAGCGTCCCGTTAGTGCTCTTGCCAGAAGGAACAGAACCCTGAGCCACGCCCCCTTTTGTGCGCTCCATCCCATCCCCATTGGTCAGCGAGGACAATCGCCGTCAACCAATGCGTGATTGCCACCGCGCTTCCCGACCGGGTCTGTGACGTTGCGCACAGCGGCTCTGCCTGCTCCTCCTCCCCAGCGTCCTCACCGGTCGGAAGGGAGCTCTAAAACAAGAGTTCACTCTCTCTTTGTCACATATCCCACCGCTCAGAGTGCAGCCGAAGGAACACTCGGCCAAACCTACCAACCCCATTACTCCCCCCTCCCGGGAAAAATAATCCGCATTTTGGTGATCTTTCCTGCACGATGTACCATACGATACATGTAAGGCTGCAATGCCAAATACCATCGAAGTTATCCGAGCATTGCTATCCTTCATAGTGCTTAACCATCTGAGTGGGGCGTGGTCCGTGACTAGATCAAATGAATGTCCCAGTAAGTAATATCTGAGGGAGTGAGTCGCCCATTTAATGGCCAAGCACTCCTTCTCTACAACTGAGTAATTGCGCTCCCTAGGAAGCATTTTTTTGCTGATGTAAAGAATGGGGTGTTCCACCCCGTTAACCCTCTGGGACAAGACCGCCCCCAAACCAACCTCTGACGCGTCAGTATGGAGGAGGAATCTCTTGCTAAAGTCTGGTAATATTAGCGCAGGAGCCTGGCACAGTCTACACTTAATGGTCTCAAACGCTCCCTGACACTCTTCTGACCACTTGACTAAATTTGGTGCACTTTTCTTAGTGAGGTTCACCAGAGGATCGACCACGGTGGCATACTCGGGGATAAAACGGCGGTAATAACTGGCCAATCCTAACAGTGACCTCACCTGGGATTTAGATTTGGGGATCGCCGCGCCCACCAAAGCCTGGACTTTGGTGGCTACGGGTTTCACCTGTCCGTTTCCCATAATAAATCCTAAGTACTGAGTTTCAGATTTAGCAAACGCACATTTTTTAGGTTGGCTGTCAGCCGGGCAGCCCTTAGAGACTGAAGGACGGCTGTAAGTCGAATTACATGCTCTCTCCAGGTGGAGCTATATATCACCACATCGCCAATATAAGCTGCTGCATACTCACGATGGGGATGTAACACCTCGTCCATCAGTCTCTGAAAGGCGGCGGCGCACCATGTAGCCCAAACGGCATGGTTTTAAAATGGAACAGACCATCCGGAGTTGAAAATGCCGTTTTTCACATGAATCGCGGGTTAAAGGGATCTGCCAATATCCCTTCGTCAGGTCCAGAGTTGAGATAAACCCGGCCGTCCCCAGTCGGTCGAGGAGTTCGTCGATCCGAGGCATGGGGTAGGCGTCGAACTTGGCGATAGCATTGACCTTTCAAAATCGACACAGAAGCGATTAGTGCCGTCCTTCTTGGCCACTATAACAATAGGACTGCACCACTCGCTTCTGGAAGGCTCAATGACCCCAAGTTCAAGCATCGCCTCACCTCGTTCTGGACGCCACTCCGCCGGCTTTCTGGGATCCGTAGGGCCTCTCCCGAACAGTGACACCTGGCGGAGTAATAACAGCATATTTGGTAAGGTTAGTTCTGCCGGGCACGCCAGAAAACACATCCCCAAATTTCCCAATCAACTTACGCAATTCTACTTGCTGATCCGAAGTAACTGTTTCCCCATTGAAATTTGGCTGGGGCTAGGGTCTCTATACAGGGTCCTAAGTCATCCTCTATCTCGCCTGGGGCTATGAATAAGACCTCCCTTGCCTTCCAGGGCTTTAACAAATTGACATGATAGATTTCTGTTTTATTTCAAGCGATCGGGCTGTCTAATTTCATAATTCACTAATCCTATGGCCCGTATCACCTCATATGGCCCCTGCCATTTAGCACACAGTTTCGATTCCAATGATGGAAGAAGCAGCATTACTTTATCTCCTGGCGAAAGGTTCAATTCGTGCATTAGTATTGTAATGCCGCTGTTGCCGATGTTGAGCCGATCTGAGATTATCCTGAGCCAGTCGACCAATTAAATCAAAGCGATCACACAGTAGGAGCACATGCTGCACTACATTTTAGAGGAGTTTTGTGTTCTTCCCAACCTTCTCTCAACAGGTCGAGGATGCCCCGTGGCTGCCGGCCATATAATAGTTCAAAGGGGGAAAATCCCGTTGAGCTCTGAGGCACCTCTCTCACTGCGAAGAGTAGGTAAGGAAGAAGGGTGGCCCAATGTTTCTGCTCCTGACTGACAAACCGTTTCAACATTTGCTTTAATGTTTGGTTAAAACGTTCCACCAGCCCATCCGTTTGGGGATGATAAACGGACGTCCTAATGGGACGTATTTTTAGAATTTTGTACACCTGCTGTAGCGTTTTCGACAAGAAGTTCGTTCAATGATCAGTCAATATTTCTTTTGGGATCCTGACCCTAGCCATAATCTGACTTAATTCCTTCGCAATTGCAGTGGCACTAGTGGACCGCAGCGGAACTGCTTCCGGGTACCGCGTTGCATAATCCACCATCACTAATATGTGCGTGTACCCGGAATCAGAAGGCAGCACTGGCCCAACTATGTCCATTGCAACGCGTTCAAAGAGAGTGGAGACAATAGGCAGTGGGACCAGAGGGCGGGCGACTCGACCAGGTGCTACTCTCTGACATTCTGGGCAGCTAGCTACATATTTCGCCACTTCGGTGTAGAGCCCTGCCCAGTAAAATCGAGCCAGTATTCGGTCCCTCGTCTTGTCCACGCCAAGATGTCCTGCAAAGGGGACGCCATGCGCCAGCCTCATGACCTCTGGTCGACAGGACGGGGAACCATCAACTGTTTGACAGGCTGTCCTGTGCCCGGGCTGGGTTTACCCTATAAAGCAAGTGCCCTCTACTACGTAAATGGGGATATACCAGCGTCCCAATGCCGCCAACATCCTTACCCTCAATAGACCGGACCTGTTCCTGCGTGCACCAGTGTGGGGTCGTTGTTCTGCTCCCACACTAGGTCCGCACTTGAGGCCCACACGTCCGGGATATTGACAGGGGCTGGAGCAGTCTCTACCCTCGAGGGTCCAGTAACCTCGCCGCCCGGTCACACTGCGTTCGACTCCCTTCGATTGACGTGTGGGACCATCAGCACCTTCTTCTGCCAGACCCCAACCGTGTCTTATCGATGCGCCTTCCCACTTTTCCTTCCGTCTCTCCTTACGTGTTTTCCTAGGACGGAAAAGTAGAGAAAATAGCTCTGTATGGAAGGGAAAACAGTACCACTACTTCCCTTCCCGGGGTCTGCCGTGTCTACACGTGTGGTCGAGGCTGCCGACATTTTATTAAATCTTTATATTGCGGCCAGTCTCGACCCAGAATAACTGGATGTGGCAACCTTTCTGCCACCCCCACTACTAGGTGGCGCTTTATCAGGCCTACCGATAAATATACTTTTAGAGTGGGGTATGTCGCCGTATCCCCATGGATACAGGAGATTGCCACCTGGCCTTGTGGCTGCCACGACATACCGCCAAGGAGGGCTGTTCGAATTAAAGTTTGCTCACACCCTGTGTCCACTAACGCGTGGGTGTTCACATTCCCCAATACAACATCAACCGTACACGGGCCCTCCTGACCATTTCCCCATTTCCTACCTGTCTCAGACGCCAGGTGACACGCAGCCACGTCGCACTCCATGGCCGCCGGGCAGTATCTGGCAATGTGTCCCGGCTGCTGGCACCTAAAACAGAGGGGTGGGGCAGAGGGTAAGGGGGTACATATTTGTCCCGCTGCTGGTATGACAGCGGGCAGGGGGAACCATTCTACCCCAGCTGGGGCCAACCTCTGCCTCCATGGTAAGGGCTGGGATGGCCCGATGGGGCCGGTGGTCGGGCAGGTCTTGGTCCGGGGTGTGATGATGGTCCCTTGGTAGAGGAGGGAGAGGGGCAGTTCAGCAGGGTGGTTTGGGCGGACATGAGGGAGTCCTCAAAGTTCTCGGCCAACCCCACGGCTTGTTCCAGGGTGGTGGGGTTGTGCCGGCGATCCAGGCCTGCGTTTCAGCCCCGACCACATGGCAAAACTGCTCCATCACAATAGCTTCCCCATCTGGACCCCAGTTTTCTGGCTGGGGTTTAGCCATTGTGCCATGTGGTCGCGATAGCCGTTGTGCCACCACCCTGGGCCGGGTGTTAGGTGGCGCTGGAACTCCCGGAATCTGACCCGATGAGTCTCCCCGTGATGTTGAGACGGCGGAGTATAGCCTGCTTAACCAGGTCGTACTGGGCAGCATCGGTGTCAGTCATAGCCCGATTCGCTGCCTCGCCTCCCCAACCAAGCAGGGGCCAAGTTGGCTCGCCCAGTACTCCCGGGCCATGCTGCAGTGGTGGCCAGCCGCTCGAATGCCACGAGGTAGGCTTCAGGGTCATCCTCCGCCGTCATTTTCTGGGCCGGGCCTTCGGGCAACCATCACGGGCCCCGCTGTTGCTGCCGACGTCATCCCCATCCCGACCCTCTCAATGAGGGCTGTGTATTGCTCCTCCCTCCTCCGTTCCTCGATCTCCTCCGCTGTCCATAGCCTCCAGGACCGCCGCAAAGTGGCTGGATCCATCCTACTTCTGACAACCACGTGTGCCAGTTTGGCTGAGTGCGTGATGAAATGATTGACAGACCAATCCAAGTATGTGGTACCCAGCCCGGCTTTATTTTGCCACAAACTAAATAAGAAGTAGGACGCCAGGATACACAACAATGTGTAACCCGACAAACAATAATAGAGCCGGGATACCCAACAATGGGTAACCCGACCAAACAAAAGTGAAAAGGGTTGCAGTCCCAACGAAAACGGAACCAAAACAATAAACACAACACAAAAACACAGTCCGTCTCCCCTCAATCCAAACGGGGTTGCACACGGTAAACAGTCCGCACTTCCGGTCCGCTCCTCACACGTAATCCCGGGCGTCCCGTTAGTGCTCTTGCCAGAAGGAACAGAACCCTGAGCCACGCCCCCTTTTGTGCGCTCCATCCCATCCCCATTGGTCAGCGAGGGCAATCGCCGTCAACCAATGCGTGATTGCCACCGCGCTTCCCGACCGGGTCTGTGACGTTGCGCACAGCGGCTCTGCCTGCTCCTCCTCCCCAGCGTCCTCACCGGTCGGAAGGGAGATCTAAAACAAGAGTTCACTCTCTCTTTGTCACACGGGGATTACATCACGACTTAGAACCATTGATTGGCCAATCAGCATGCAGCATTATAACAATCCGTTTTATAATTTTGCATTTGCACTCAGGGGCCATCTCTGTGCTGTCTAACTGACTCTTACTGACATTAGGCTCAGCCCAGGCTATTCTGACCAGGTCTTGTCATCTGCTGGCTCAGCTCCAGGGTCTAGTCTGCGTCTAGGTATATTTTTAATGATCTCTTGCTGTAGTGCTTTCTACGTGTGTCCAAAACCTCTAGAGAGGAAAAACTGAAACGTCACCTGGTTTTAAAAGATATGCAATATATATGATACCTATATAAACACCATGTATACTTTTATATAGCAGATGTGTCTTACTATGTTACAATACACTGTATATTGTGACAAACTGTTTATTTTATATTAAACATCCCTTACATACATGCATACACAACACCAATTTATTATGCCTTCATAGGACAAGATACAGTGTAAGATGTGTTAGAATTTTACATAACAACATTGGGAAAGCACAAAGTTGTTTCCGATGGCTGTGGTGTTTTCAGTAGCTCTTCATTACCAAACAAACACACATACTTAATTTTCAAGAGGTTTGTCTTTGAACTCTAGGCTTAAAATTAAATGAAAATAAATATATAAACATGCCCCTGTTTTATCTGTAGTAATTTAAGTGAGCACTTTTTGTTTTACGATAGTTATAGAGTTGAATCTTAATACGATAAGCCATGAATCTTTATACGTTAAGCGGTATCATCCGTAACAGGGCCAAGAAGGCATTTTTTGAATTTTTCAGTCCCTGTGTTGTCAGCTGCCCAGGAAGATGGCACCTGTCTCTGAGTGGTATAAGCAGAATTTTTTAAAAACATGATTAATGAGATGCCATTGTTTCAAAACACAGCTAGCCATGCTGAATTTGGAGATGCACCTATAGCACAAGCAAAATTCTCTCTGGCAGTGGGCAGTTATCATGTACTGCAGATGTGCGTTTAGTAAGACTCTACAATGAACAACACGCTTTTCGTCATTTCAGTCTGCAGGGTTTGTTAGAACACACAAATAAATTAGGTGACTCTGGTGACAGTATAGACGGAGATGGAGAACTCCATGTAGAACTCATGAAAAAAAAAAAAAACACAATATGAGCTCTGAATTATCCACGCCTGCCATTAGTGCGGAGTCATTTAGCAGTTTCACATGCTTCTACTATGCATTTCCATGCTTTACCATGGTTAACCACGTTTTCACCATGCTTATTTATTATTTACCACCTTTTCTGTAACATGCTTTCACTGTGCTATGTTGTGCTTCACAGAGCTTTGCTTTTACTGTGGTATACTGCCACAAATGTTTTTTTTTTTTATGGTAGGTGTACACCTGTAAAGCTAGTAAAGAAATAAGCAATGTCGGTAGCTTGTGCATACTATGAACATAGTAAACACAGTAGTGTTAAAAAGTTTGGAAACAACAAATGACTTATGGCAAGACTTTGGATGGGGATTGTATTGCCCATTTTTCCTCACTCAGACCCCTTACTTACTAAATACCCTGGCATCTCTCACTAGGTAATTGACTGCTCTTTAAAAATATGCTGAATATTTTAATGAGTAAGACATCTCACCAGTAGAATGGTACCCAGAAATGTTCTTTTTCTTGTAAAGCAGTACAACTGGGGATGGGGAGTTTGTTGCCAAATAACTTCACCCAGACTACTTGCTCACTAAATACTGTTGGTATTCCTGAATGCAAGAGATTTTAATGAACAGTCTCTCCCACAAGTGCTGTGGTAACTCAAATATGATTCACTTACTACCGATGCAGAATGACATTTTCTTTCATTTTACCTTCAAAAATAGGTTTCTGGCTTGGACTGCCAAGGATAACACTACATTAAATATTGTACTAGTCTTGGCAGTGACCACTCAGGAAAATAATATTGGGGGGTAAAATAAAGTACAAATGCTCCACCCAGTCATTCAGCATTCTTAGAACATTAATCATGTTTAGATTACCACTGAATTTGTGAGACAGATTGATTAGCATATTTTTAAAGAGGAGACAATTATCTTTTCAGGGACACCAAGATATTTAGTGAGCAAGTAGTCTGAGTGAAGGTATCCGGCAACAAACTCCCCATCCCCAGTTGTACTGCTTTCCAAGAGAAAGGAGAACATTTCGGAGTACTGTTCTACTTGTGAGTTGTAAGTAAGGGGTCTCAGTGAGGGAAAATGGGCAATACAATCCTCACCCCTACTCTTGCTCTTAATCATTTGCTGTTTCCAAACCTTTGAACACTACAATAGTTAAACATGTTTTAAACTTTAAGCACAGACCGGTTGAGTGTTATTTTCAGTCAGTATTATTTTTAAAGTACATCTCTTCTGGCAACTTTACTGTTGAGCAATAGCACGTGTTGAGATTGTTAGTTGGATTGGAGCAGCTCACGGTTACACCACTACTTTTCAACCTAATCTTGTTCAGTTGCTGCTGGTCCTGAGAAGCAGACTCTCTCAGCATTGCAGGTTCCTGAGAGGCATGCCAGTAGTTAGAAGTCAACACAGGCTTTCACAATGATACTAATGCCATATGCTACCATGCAGTATGAGAACAGACAGAGAGACCAAACTGAAGTGCTTATGTAAGCTGAAGAAGATATATTAAACGAGTCCCAAGCCAAAGAGCCAGGCCAATGACAGGGAGGCTTGGAAAGTTTCTTTCCTGTTTGTAGTAGAACCCTGCTGGAAATATTTTAGGCCAACTGCCATCTGCTGTTTATCTAGAGAAACTGTAACACAGTTATAAAGACAAACCTATAGGTGGGAGTGTTCAAAAGCAACTGAAGTTTGTATTTATATTAGTTACATGTCAATTGCAGACCGGAACCCTATTGACCACACAGCCTGGGGTCACTCAGTTAGACGGGGAGGTAATTGGTTTACTTTTTCTTGTCACTCAGTCAGTCACTACCACAAAGCCTGCCAGCTACTGTAGATCCTTTGTCTCTTAGGTACCGGCCATTCCCTCAACAGCAAACAGAAGGTAACTGCCACTGCTGACAGTCAGTCAGACTTCTAACAGACGGTTTTTCAGTCTCTCCTGCCACAGAGGCTGGTGTTGAGTTTTATATCTGTGATCAAGTCAGTTGGTAAGATACCATACATTCTGACTGCTGGAGAGTTCCACTAGTCTAACCTACAGTACAGTAGATAATTTGTAATGTAAAAATGGTAGCCTTTATGCACTGGGAAGGGTGCATATGTATTAACTAATAACAGGTGATGTGTGTTTATGAATGCAAGCCGTTCCAGTGTTTGTACAGATAAGCTCAGCAGTTGGTCGTGATATATTCTTGTAATTCTGGTGTACTACTTACAGTATATGTAACTCTTTGTTACAGTACAATGGTAAATACAATACTAGCTACAGTATGTGTTGCTGCAAGTGAAATTAAATGTCTTACTCTAACCCCTTGAGAGCTCAGTGGTTTGTTGCACAATTATTTCAAACACCCTTACAAATGGATCCCATATATCCAGGGCAATTGATGCTGTGCATTGTTGTGCATAAACCATAAGATTAATCTAAAATGGCAAAACAATATTTGGTAGTGATCGCTGAAACATGTTTTTAAACTATTAGGAAATAAAGTCGGCACATGATGAGGCAATACGGACCTGCCAATTGACTACTACTGGTCAACATGACATCAGACACAACTGGTGAGGATGTGGCCCTTTCTAATTTGACCCCTATGAATATACATTAGGAAATGGTGCAGGTGTGCAATAGTATATTAGATTGTGCCCTTGTGTGCAATAATCTCTTTAAAAAAAACAGAAAGTTAATCATAATTCATCTGATTGTACGGTAATAGGTTTAGTAGTTTTGAGTCCCAAATGTTTACATTTTCACAAAATGATGATTTCTGGTTGAATGTTCACTACATTATCTTAGTTGAGCTTTCCTGGCTTTCTCAGTTCTGTTGGCTTACCATTTTATAGGGCAGCAGTGTGGAGTAGTGGTTAGGGCTCTGGACTCTTGACTTGGAGGGTCATTGGTTCAATCCCAGGTGGGGGACACTGCTGTTGTACTCTTGAGCAAGGTACTTTACCTAGATTGCTCCAGTAACAAAAAATAAATAAACAACTGTATAAATGGGTAATTGTATGTAAAAATAATGTGATATCTTGTAACAATTGTAAGTCACCCTGGATAAGGGCATCTGCTAAGAAATAAATAAGAATCATTTTATAAGCAGCAGGCTACAGCTCTCTCACTCCTTGAATCTTTCTGACCACTGTGTTGCTCAAAAGTGAACCAAACAACCATATTCCTGCTAATACCAGTATGACTATCATACTGTAAGCTCAGTTTTATGTACATGTACATGTAAAACAAAACAACATTTTTTTAGTACCTTGAAAGGTGCTTGTCATAACTTTGAGGCTTGTCATAACTTTAGCAGTTAATAATGTCATAGCATAGATTATTTTAATCATACACTTGTTAAGTGCATCTCATTAACTGCAGCATTTCAAGGCACTTAACAATAATGGCTAAACAAGAAATATTAGGCTGAAACAGGCTCATAAAAATCATGGTAGGAAGATTCAAACAAGAAGGTCTTCATAGCTAATTAAAATTGATTAATGGAGCCAATCAGGCAAATATCAGGAGTTAATACAATTCTGAGGATGAGGACCAACCCAGTCAATGGGCTGTGTTCTGATGTCAGCCCAGCAGAGTAAGGGCAGGCAAAGAGGATTGGGACAAAACATATGGAAAACACCTGTGATATGTAGCACAGTCACTCTCATGGATGATTTGTTTGTAATTGTGATAGCGAGAGAAAGGATTGATGCTGTAAATCTCCCTCCCGATTAGAAAGGGCGCTGTGTAAGGGGGAAGGTAAGCTGCCTCCTAGATCTACTACCTCGGTGGTAGCTGGAAACCGGAAGGTAACCATATTAGGAGGGGCGCGTAGCTGCAAGTACTCAGGACGATTCCATTGCAGTCAGCTGCGGGGCAGCCCTCTATTGGAAAAACCAGGCGACGCGTTGACTGCAGGGAGGAGTTTGCTGGGTACAAAGGGGAAGCAGCTACGTCAAAACCTCCCCTTTCGCTGAGTTAAAAAGCGATCGGCCGGAGCCGATGTTTTTGTTTTTGTGATTACGTGTTTTGTTTTTGTGTGTTAGCAGAGGAGCAGGAGGACGGGAGGCTGTAGCCAGCGAGCCAGCACATACCCCACAGCACGCCCCTCATCGCACAGCACTTCACAGCACAGCGCACACACCACAAACCCTGAAAGAAAAGAGCACATTTTCGTGCACGGAGGACTGTGGTTATTGGAGTGTGTTTTGTTTACTTTTGTTTTAGCAGGACGCTGAGTTTTGCCCCACTACCATCGCTGGTACTGGGGCTTATTATTATTATTATTATTATTATTATTATTATTATTATTATTATTAATTATTAAAATCTTTTTGTTATTGGGAGAATTCAGTCTGGACATTCACTTTCTACTGCACCACACCATTCAGCGTGTCACAGTAATGCACTCAGAATACCCTACATATATATAGAATAATCAAGTAGCAGCATTCGTAAGCACAAGCCAAAGGCTACCAGGTGACACTTTGGATAATAAAGGTTTTTATTCCTTCTATCCATGCAGTTTTAGAAAGGACTGATGTCGTGAGCTCAGGTTTAAGGAGGCGACACTGTGGCGGCTGTGGAACTTGATGTGCTGTGTTGAACTGAACCATGACACATAACTTGCATCTTATTTAATTGTGACACAGGTTAAAAAAATGTAATGTGTGTAATAATGGTATGTCCCATTCCCTTGACTGCACAAATGCAGTCCGGTTTTAAACTTTCATTTCGGTTTTACCGAAAACCGATTGGATGTCAAAAACAGGTGAAAGAGCTGATAAAAAAACGAACCGATCATAACCGACTTGCATCCCTATTTCAAACTTAAAGGCTCTGAAGCAGTGGTCTTAAGAGTCAGCTGTGGTCTCAAGGAGGCTTTTACACAAACCTGACACGTTTCCCGATGATTGTCTCACATTTGCTTAATGTGGGATGTGTTCAGGCGCATGAAGCTGCATCATTAGCATGCATAAAAAGCACTCAAGGCTTTACACAGATTGATCTAAAATGTATATATCACTCCCCCTTGGGCCAGAGTGACACATTTATACATCTCTGTATGTAGAGCAGCGGTCTGTTGGGGGTGCTATATGTATAGGCCTATAGGTGCAATACATAGTCTGAGAAACAGTGCCTCACTAAACCTTATGGATAATTAGGGATTATGTGCCGAAAATAAAGCTCTTTCTTTGAATGCCAAAAAACAAATTAGGCAAAGTGACAAAAGACCTTTTTAAGAATATTATTACACTCTTAAGACCACTCTGTTTCAATTGCAGAAATGCTTCCATAAAAAAGTATTCAGCTGTAATGCTAAAACGGCATTCAAACTGCAGTCCTCAGTTTTTATCTCGGTTTAAATGTGCCACAGCAGTTCAGCCATAGCTGCTTTTCACACAGATTTCTTTGCCCACAAGTGACTCCTGATGTGCAGGGCTGCTTCTGACAGCCTATGACTTAACTTACAATGACAGCTTCTGATGAATATACACAGCGCACTGTATTGAGACGCTTCTACAGCTATTGTGTTCTTCACTTGAAGGCAGACGTTTATGAAGCCAATGCAGCAGTTAATGAAAGTAAAGGGTTAACAGAGTACCATGAAATGTTGTAGACTCTGGAGACTTGATATAATCGTGGTACAGAGTTTAACCATCTACAGCAGTGGTCTTCATAATATGGCCCACTGACCACAAGCAACCGCTAGGGACCAAATGTCCCCCACCTCCACCGCCTTATGGAAAAAACATATATTTGTAATATATGGTAGAAAAACATGATCCTTGTATACTTCGTATATAGAAATTGGCCCTTTTTTATATATTTAAAATATATGGGATATATTTAACATATATTTTAGTCTGTTATCCATATATTTATTTTATATGTTGAAAATATATGGTGCTCCATATATTTTCATTAGTCTGTAATCTATATAAAATAAATATATGGATTATAGTCTAAAATATATTTGAAATATATCCCATATATTTTAAATATATAAAAAGGGGCCAATTTCTATATATGAAAAAGGAGCATACTTTTCCACCACATATTAAAAATATATGTTTGTTCCATAAGAGCTGTACACTGGCTGTTATGTTTTGTTTGCCCTGTAATTTTAAATGTTCTGGGAATAAAGGTGATTATACTGTATGTAGTATCTCCCTGTGTACACTATTAGTATTATTCAATAATACTGTACTTTTAAATGAAAATGTGATTCCTTTAAGATAGAATGTGCCTTATTCCTAGATGGATGCATTTATATTGTTATGTCTTTCTAGCTTTGGGGCAATCGGAAGGGGCAATCAAAGAGAAACAATGAAGTTTAACTTGTTTTTTGTCTGCTGGATATATCAGGCTGTTGAAATCCTAAGCAATTTAATTCGGAGGCAGCCTATAGTTGACATACTGTATTAGCAGTAGCTTAGGGAATGTATGCTTTGTCTCTTTCTATGGCCTTTGTTGTCTATCTCCACTGCAATATATTGCTTTACACATCATTTGGGTTTACATGTTTTGTACACCATGTCAACTGCTCACATTGAACACAGTCCCAGATGTAAATACAGCTCTACTCACCAAAATAGCACATGAACACAACAAAACGATAAACGTTTGCGAGCTATTGATGTATTTTGTGTTTTATATTTAAAATCATTTAAATATGCCTACTCTCTGTATAGTTATATAATCAGCTCATACAAACGAATGCTGTCAAAGTTTAAATATGTAAACCGTAAAAAAAAAGTTTCTGGTTTTACAAAAATGTTCACTGAAAATGTGCTGAAATGATGTACATGTCATTTGTTTTTTATAATTCAACATGGTATAATGTATACCACTGTATTTTAATATTGTGCAATTAAAAATAAATACCAAAGTAAAAGTACAATTTAACAGCACACTTTGCATTGAATACATTAGTCTTAACCCTTTTACACAATTAAACTAAAACAGATCACTAACAAATAAACCTTTTACACTTGTTGTTAGAAGATTGCACCAACAATTTGAAAGCTACAAGGAACAAGTTCGGAAGATCGGGGAAGATGCTCGCCGGTGCCAGGGAGAGCACAAGGACGACGCCCCGACCTGCGGGATCTGTCGCAAAACAAAGTTTGCCGACGGCTGCGGCCATATATGTTCCTACTGCCAGACGAAATTCTGTGCCCGGTGCGGAGGCCGAGTCTCTCTTCGTTCCAACAACGTGAGTATTACTCAGTTCAAAACTAGAGGCTCTCTGCTTTGATTTGCTTTCGCTGGATAGCTTTCTTTTCTTTTCTTTCTTTCTTTATTTTTGTCTTTTATTCTTCAGTGTTTTTTGGTGAGGCTAAAAGACGAAAATCATATTTTCCTTGAAACTCCTTTTGGCTGGTTATTGGTTGGTGTGTCGAGTAAATTAGGATGTGTCTTTATGGTCGCAAAACAATACCTTCACACTTAAATCTAGGCATAATTTTTACTTTAATATCCAGGGCTTTGTACTGTGTAAAATATGGTATATATATATATATATATATATATATATATATATATATATATATATATATATATATATTTTTTTTTTAAAAGACAAATCATAAGCATTTGGAAAATAATCTAGGTAATTCATGAAGTTTGTTATATAGAACTATACCACTCATGTGACTACATTCTATGAGTTACGGTATTTCATGAAATGTTAGTGATCAGATCTGTTAGTGCAAATACATTTTAAGCACAGCATAATTGAAAACAAGTTTTATATTTCAACATATTGATATTCACAAACAGCAAATCGGCATATTGTAAGAAATAGGATTAGATATTTTGGGGGCACATCCAGTCATCATAAGCACACCACTTTTTTACTTTTAAACTCGGCCTATTTTTAAAATGTGAAAATTACTTAATTTAAATAGAATAAAACAAATCCAAACTGATGTCATTTGACAGTAAGAAGTTTACTACATTTGGCTCTTTAAAGTGCATTGTTACTGCTGGAAAAAAAAATGTGTGACATGAACGAGGCAATTAATGTCAGGTCTGGAAGACTCAGGGATGGGAGATGTGACAGTCAATAGCAGGGGAGATGCATAGTTGCTGGATAAACTAGGATATTGTAGGAGTAGGCTATAATATCCTGAGGGTTATCTTCACATAGTGGATCTGGAAAAACAATGATCAATACAGAACATTGGGCTATATTTGTGATCCATTATCACATCTGTTCATGCATAAAGTTACAGTGCACTTACTGGCACTCTAATGCTTCATAAGTATTATGTGGAACAACTCGAACGGTTTGAAAGATGGGGGCTGTTGAGTCATACCTTATGATTAAAGTGAATGCATTAGTATACTGTACAGCATCCAGTTTTAAATTAATTGATCAGTGAAACTACCCAATATTCAACTGAGTTGAGTCAGACGCCCCTGTTTGACCGAAATCCCCATCCCATCCCTTTAACTTTAAACTGAATGTCATATTTTCAATGTTTAATTATGCAAAATGCATTTCAGAGAGCATGATGCTGCCACATTCCCCCTGAATTAGAAACACATTTCAGTTTAAATGTCTCTCCTTGACTTTTTGCGCAATTCTAACTCTTTGCCCTATGGCGTTTACTTGACAGAATCCGGAAATAGTCTGAGGCACTTCTCCACACTGCTAACCCAATATTCCTGAACTCTGCAATGAAAGTTCAGTCTCTTAAATGATTAAAATCCTTTCAGTCACATCCCCATCGGCAAAATGTCAGTCCACTTATTTATCGAGAATACTGTGGTATACAGAAAACTATTCACCGGAGACTTAAAGAAAATGCTATGACCGTACTCTTTTAAAATATATAATTGAAAGAATGATTGGGTAAGGGTGTGGGAAGCCTAATGCCGAGGCTGTGTGCTAGAGCAGGAGTAATGAGGGAAGTTGGAGAGCTTATTGAGGAAAAGGTCATGGCAGTGGAAAGGGATGGCACTGGCAGCTTGTGAGGACTGCAGGAATACAATGGAGGTTAATACAGGATATTTTAAAAGAAGGGGTCGCCAGACACCAGGGGAACTCTCCTGGGTGTGAAAACTGATACATTACATCTATTATGCAATATTTTGTTGTTGAGAACAAAGTGGCTGTATGACTATATAAACAAGGTTTATAAGTAATAGACTGCTTTAAATGTGAGGGACCTCATTACAGTATGTCAGTAAGTGTGATCTAAGAATACACTGATGATGTTAATATAAAAAAGTAAAATGAAAATATGAAAAAGTTCTTAAACATCTGTCTTGGTTTTTTTATAAGGGGAAGGTACTGTACTTCTTGATTGCATTAGTTTACTGAACTACACGCATGACTCGACAATTGCGTGACACTTCAAAAGTAATATCCATTCTCAATTGAAATTATATTTACTGCAGCTCATTCAACACCAAGAGGTGGATTTTCAGTCACTGCATTTATAACACCAGGGAACCCCTCTGGATTGCACTGACAACTCGTTTTTTAGAGTAATCATACAATGAACCTACTAGCTTAGAGACAGTCATCTTACCAGTCAACTAAAACCTATCTCTGCAGTCAGATGGTTAAGTACATGTATAATGCTGATGTCAGTACTGCACATCAGCTGCTTGGAGGAACCCATTACAATTGTATGAGGTCCCTTATTATTTCTCTGATAGGCACATATATTTCTGAGCATATTTCTTCCCCACTCAGTGACCTAATTGAATCATTTTTAGGTCATATACATGATATAACTAACAGCGACATTATTAGTCAAGCAAATTAAAAGTGACAGCATACGTGATGAGCACATTCATTTAACTAAATGTGTTCTCTTTACTTTCAGGATTACTAATTAATATGACAGGGAACATACCCCACCAACTATAGAGCACTGTCCTTAAACTAGCAAGTGAGAAAGTTAACCTGTAATGTTATGTAAACCTGTGTAAGCAACCAATGGGCCTGGCAGTCTCTGTTCCAAATGATGGAAAATTCTGACTGTGCAATATTTAAAATGGCCACTGTATTGTGTAAGACACAGTAAACCTTATCACATTGCAAATACCATGACCATTGTTACCACGACTACGACTACTACAAATAATAATAATAATAATAATTATTATTATTATTATTATTATTATTATTATTATTATTATTATTATTATTATTATTATTATTGATAATAGAATTACAACCTTATATGTACAGTTCTGTTGTAAATGTATTTATTTATTTATTTACTTTTTTTTAGTGCTTTTATACATTGACATACATTACATATATATATACATTAAGTATAGGTGCCAATATAGACATACATATATACACTTTTACAGGGGCAGCAGTGTGGAGTAGTGGTTAGGGGCTCTGGACTCTTGACTGGAGGGTCGTGGGTTCAATCCCAGGTGGGGACACTGCTGCTGTACAAAAAATAATGTAATTGTATGTAAAAATAATGTGATATCTTGTAACAATTGTAAGTTGCCCTGGATAAGGGTGGCTGCTAAAAAAATAAATAATAATAATAATACATAATAGTACTAATAAAAAATAGTAAGATAAAATACAATGATGCAATAATAGCACAAGAAAAGCAGCAATTAAAAGTTACCATTAAGATAAAAAGTCAAATTTATAATAATACCTTTTCAGTCTTGATTTAAAAACTGTAACAGTATCAGTTTCCCTGACAAATACAAATAAATGATTTGTTATTATACTACATGGTGACATAACAGACAGCAATTGTAGAGCAGTGCTTATTTTTAACAATTGAGGAAGTGTTGAGAAAAAACATAAAAACAGAATTTAAAAAAATGTAAAACAAGTTGATGTTTAACAATACTAAACAATTAAACTTTAGTATTTTTTTAATTCTATAAAAAAAAGTTGGGGTAGGGAGTTTGCAGGAAAACTACATTGCATTATTATTAAGAACGGGATCTGCAGCCCACGGTTGCTTGTTTGTTTTGTTATTGACTGTGTTTTGTTGTTTTCATGTACTTGTGGAAGATTTGTTTTTAAAAATTAAGGTTAGACGTTTTATCATCAACCTTATTTTACACGGGCAATCTTATTATCCACCATCTAATCTTTTTATAAACGGTTCTCGCGCCACCGCTGTGAATAATAAGACTGTAAAACACAGATGTGTACAGGAATATTATTGTTCAACATACGAATACAAATAGGAATAAGAATAAGAATGGATTGGAAGATAGGTGACTTTAATCAGTTAGATTGTGATAGAAATTACTGTAGTCATTTTAAGTGTTAAGTATGTCGGAAATAAACAAACGTGAACCCCCACATAGTGATCAATATTTAATGATTCCCCCCTTGGTGGCGACTGCTATTGAACTACCTGTTGCTTTAATTAGTATTCATCTGTAACTAGCCTATGTAGGGGAAGTCGGCAGGCAGGAAAGCCTTGAAGTAGCCATTATTGAAAAGGGTAAATCACTTCAGAGAATCTGGAATGTCAGAGTGCACTTCACCTCATTAAAAACACACACACACAGTGTTATGAACAGTCTTTATATTAAAAAAAAAATCGACCCTGTAAGTAGGAAAACTGTGGAACATGGTATGTCAACAAAGTGCAGTGATACATACCATCGTTTGAATGTGCCATAATATGCATTTGAACATTGAATATGCATTTTTCAACCACTGGCTCTGCTTCTAAAAGCTGAAACTAATTTCTGGCCCCTCCTCAATTTTGGCAAATATGAGTTAGTAAATGGAAAACAAAAACCTCTATACAAAAAGTGTTTCCCTAGTGGTCATTTTTCAAACCAACTTCAGAAATTTAATGGTTGGTAAGCATGACAAATAATGATCTAAGCATGAACAACACTAGATGATGATAGAGCACACGTCATAGAGGAAAATGCCGATGACATCCTTTTAAATTACATGTCCAGGTTTAACTGAAGGACATACAGCAGAAATGTAGACTTCAGCCAAGATCTGCAAAGGTATCCCTTACTTGTGCCTTACTTACAGCAGTGAGGGTTTTTTTGGTTTTTTTTTTAGATGCACCATTCTAACAAACATCAAAATATAAGAAATACCCATCATAAAGAAGTACAGCACTGGGCCCTCTGCACTGAAGTGCCTGTAGACTCGTTATTGGTCATAGTGGTTTAGAGGTTGTCTTTTTGTTGACAGGAAAGTGACCTCCCCCTGGGAGAGCAGAACTGGATCTTGAGCTCTCCTGCGTTGGCTAAGCCAGCCCCCGCTACTCACCAAGCTGCTCCAGTTCCGCTGCTCCCAGCAGTGAGCGCTGCCAAGCTGTGGGGCTCTGAGAAGTCTTGGGAGGTGCATTTGACACAAAACACTAAATCTAAAAAAGACAGCAAAATGGCAACCCCTATACCTGAAACAAAACACCTCATCATTTGAGTCTGTTCCTGCACAATGTCTAGTTTATTTTTTATAATTGATACAGTCTGATACAGATCTAAGAGTGCGCTTTCGTTGCTTTTGTCTTTCTTTTTTTTTATAATTCTTTTTATAACATAAAAACACAGATGATTAACAACCGACATACCTAACTATAATACAGTAACAAACAACAAACAAACAAATGGAAATATTTTACTGGGTTTTGTACATAAATAAATACTGTTTGTACATCCATACCAAACCTTTATTCTGATAAGATTGGAATGTTTAAAATGGCCACTGTATTGTGTAAGACACAGTAAACCTTATCACATTGCAAATACCACGACTATTGTTACCACGACTACGACTACTACAAATAATAATAATACTTTTTTTACTTGCGTCTACTAAACTGCTCACACCCAAATTTGGCAATCTTTAATTGATACTCACTTTATATAAAGCAATAACATTGAAGCATTCAGCATTTGTTCATTTTAATACCATCATTAATTCACCACCATCATCCTCATATTTGCTATATACAGTGTTATATCTGCAGTACACTTCAGTGACCTTACTGTAAATACTGATGCCCATATCAGAAAAGGGAGAATGTAAAAATAGTAATTTCCACAGGATCGGCCTGCTTATAGGGCAACCTATTTAAATTTCCTGCCAATGTTTCGTGGGTGTTAATCACATTTAGTAAAACATTTAGTAAACAAGGGTTATGCAAAACAAACTAAATGGGAATAACACATTTATTTGTATCCACTGCATGGAAACACATTTTATTTTATGCATTTTATTTTGTTTAACATAGAAAACAGACCCTTTCAGTATGATTTAGGAAATCATCTTACTATATCATATTAGTAATGGCAGCAGTATGTGCAATAGTATTATAGTGTAGAAGCACTGGTTTTATCTTTATTGAAAATTAATGGTCTCAAACACACATCTGTAGCCAGAGCTTAGCTTAAAAAACACACCCTATTTGCCATTACCAGACTCCAGCACATAACTATTTCCATTTATGTGCCTAATTGCAACCATTTCTTGGCAGCTAGCCAGCAACTCATGCCCTCAGTGCATTATCGGGGGTAGCATTAGGAACAGAGGCCTATTTCTGCTCTTAACAACCTTGTTTTAATGTATTTTATTTGAAATGTGTTTTTCTCATGCTTTATGATATAAAAGAATACATTAACAGGTAGCCATAATCTCCAGTACTTGGTGTTACTGGCAAAATTATGACCATAATAATTTTTCAGTAAATCCTGTTCGTATTGCCTACCGTAGTTAAGGATTTGGGGTAGGGTTAGGTCTAGGGCTAAGGTTAACTCTAGTGGCTGGCTGGATACTTACAGGAACTATTGTGGCTAATAATAATAATAATAATAATAATAATAATAATAATAATAATAATAATAATAGTTTGTGTTTTGGAGCAATGGGGAATTGATTTTACAGTACTTTGTTTAACCATGATCTCCTCTCCACTGTCAACTTCTGTTGAGCAGTTTTCACCTTTAAGTCTCCATGACATAAGGAAAATGGTAATTCACCCGACCGCAGCTAATCTCATGAATATTCGATTTAAACAGTTCCCTGATAAAGCTCTTGCATTCCATGCTTCAGAAGTACAAGAGAGTCTTCTTCAGTGACATTTTAAGCTTAGATCCTTAAAGAAAGCGATGAAGTGTACTGAACTCTGCTTCTGCAATTGCTTTTCAACTGCTCTCTGGAGATGCTCTGTGCAAAGTGAATTTTTGGTAATGATCATGACAGAGATCAGTGTAATAAACTACCTTAATGTAGTGAGTAGAATGGGTTGATGAGATGAACAGTTATGCATCAGGAACCAGGACAAGCTGTAGAACTCAGTGTATTCATAAAAACGCTCTCAGGACTCTAGGCTTATTTCTTACCTCTCATTAGCTACTGTGTCTATCAAGCCCCTTATCATTTTTCTGTTGATAGTTCTCTGGACTTTATTTTCACTTTGAATCTAAGTAATTTTGTTATCTTGTCACAATGCTGTACTGTAGATTTAATCACCGTAGTGCAGATATTAGGATCAGGTAGAGTCGTAGCACCCCTTATAAACATTTACCATAGTAAAAGCTTAGCAAAGTATAATAAAACATAGTAAAAAATATGGTAAACCTTAGGTAAACATTGTAAAGCCCAGAGAGCTCCGATAAAGCATATTAAAAAACATGGCAATTGCATAGTAGAACCATGGGAGAAATACAGTGTAAAAATAAAAAGTAAACTTTTACGAGGGACAATGCGTGAATATACATTATGTTGGCAAGTAAATTAAGCTTACACAGGTCTAAGTGAAAAAAACAAGTCTGAAAACTCCTGAAAGATGATTTGCAAGTTGTTTTTAGTATGGTAAGGGGGTAATAAAATGAAAAACGTTGGTTATTACACCTGTTAACACTACAATGTGAAACTGTAGTGTTTGGATTGTAAATGCATTCACGTGTCTAAAGTATTGCATGGAAGCTAGCGAGTGTATGGAGAGGTTACTGATGCTTGCATGTGGTTGATTATTTTAATCTATTCAAAATCACTTAGTGGAAATGCTGGCTGTAAAGCGTCAGCTTGTGTTAACAAGCCCTGTTGTATGTTGTGATGAGTGCATTAACACTTGCCTTCCTTTTTATCCCCTCTTCTCGTTTTGTTTTCTCTTTTTTGCTCTGCTTCCTGGGCTGCACTGCATAAGGAGGACAAAGTGGTTAGAATCTTTTTATGTAGAATCTTAATAATGCTAACAATCATGCTGATATATATATATATATATATATATATATATATATATATATATATACAGTACTGTGCAAAAGTTTTAGGCAGGTGTGAAAAAATGCCGTAAAGTAAGAATGCTTTCAAATATAGACATGTTAATAGTTTATATTTATCAATTAACAAAATGCAAAGTGAGTGAACAGAAGAAAAATCTACATCAAATCAATATTTGGTGTGACCACCCTTTGCCTTCAAAACAGCATCAATTCTTCTAGGTACACTTGCACACAGTTTTTGAAGGAACTCAGCAGGTAGGTTGGCCCAAACATCTTGGAGAACTAACCACAGTTCTTCTGTGGATTTAGGCAGCCTCAGTTGCTTCTCTCTCTTCATGTAATCCCAGACAGACTCGATGATGTTGAGATCAGGGCTCTGTGGGGCCATACCATCACTTCCCAGGACTCCTTGTTCTTCTTTACGCTGAAGATAGTTCTTAATGACTTTCGCTGTATGTTTGGGGTCGTTGTCATGCTGCAGAATAAATTTGGGGCCAATCAGATGCCTCCCTGATGGTATTGCATGATGGATAAGTATCTGCCTGTACTCTCAGCATTGAGGAGACCATTAATTAATTCTGACCAAATCCCCAACTCCATTTGCAGAAAATGCAGCCCCAAACTTGCAAAGGAACCTCCACCATGCTTCACTGTTGCCTGCAGACACTCATTCGTGTACGCTGTCCAGCCCTTCGGCGAACAAACTGCCTTCTGCTACAGCCAAATATTTCAAATTTTGACTCATCAGTCCAGAGCACCTGCTGCCATTTTTCTGCACCCCAGTTCCTGTGTTTCGTGCATAGTTGAGTCGCTTGGCCTTGTTTCCGTGTCGAGGTATGGCTTTTGGCGCAGTCTTCCATGAAGGCCACTTCTGACCAGACTTCTCCGGACAGTAGATGGGTGTACCAGGGTCCCACTGTTTTCTGCCAATTCTGAGCTGATGGCACTGCTGGACATCTTCCGATTGCGAAGGAAGTAAGCATGATGTGTCTTTCATCTGCTGCAGTAAGTTTCCTTGGCCGACCACTGCGTCTACGGTCCCTCAACGTTGCCCGTTTCTTTGTGCTTCTTCAAAAGAGCTTGGACAGCACACATCTGGAAACCCCTGTCTGCATTGAAATTTCTGCCTGGGAGAGACCTTGCTGATGCAGTATAACTACCTTTGTGTCTTTGTTGCTGTGCTCAGTCTTGCCATGGTGTATGACTTTTGACAGTAAACTGTCTTCAGCAACCTCACCTTGTTAGTTGAGTTTGGCTGTTCCTCACCCAGTTTTTATTCCTCCTACACAGCTGTTTCTGTTTCAGTTAATGATTGTGTTTCAACCTACACATATTGAATTGATGATCATTAGCACCTGTTTGGTATAATTGTTTAATCATACACCTGACTATATGCCTACAAAATCCTGACTTTGTACAAGTGTACCTAGAAGAATTGATGCTGTTTTGAAGGCAAAGGGTGGTCACACCCAAATATGGATTTGATTTAGATTTTCTTCTGTTCACTCACTTTGCATTTAGTTAATTGATAAATATAATCTATTAACATGTCTATTTTTGAAAGCATTCTTACTTTACAGCATTTTTCACACCTGCCTAAAACTTTTGCACAGTACTGTATATATATATATATATATATATATATATATATATATATATATATATATATATATATATTATTACACACACACACGTATTATTTTGAGCCACTGTGTATCCATGGTTTATGATATAGTTCATCAGGTTTTTAATATATATTTCTTAATATACTCTGATTATTAATTTACATTTATATTTGTCTAAATATGATTCTAACTGAAGTGCATTAATTTTTTATTTTATTTTTTGTTTCTGTTGTGTTTCGCACATTGAATGAAATGGTAAGATGCAATTAAATAATTTTGCATGGTTCACATTAATATTATCACCTGCAACACTTTTCACTCTCTTAAGTGGCAGTCATCTAATTCCCTTTTCAAAAAGCATGATCACTCTTTGCAATGATACTTTTCTAGAATGTCTTCTTTACGTGATGTTCATAAGTAGCCTAACAGAAGTGATGGGGAGGCTGAAAACACCACACTGGTTCACTGACTATCTGAAGCATGTTCATGTATCTCAATGATTGAGTAAAATGTGTCACACCTGGCTTTAAATTCTATTTCTCTTTTCTATCAAAATATCTATTATATCTTATTAGCAAAACACAGCTCCCAGAAATCCATAGGTTTATTTTTTGTTTGTTTTATTTGACTTCAATTTTAAATTGACTGAGGTAAAATACAACTTATCCGGGGCAAAACGCCAACTTCACTTCCTGTGTTACAGATAATAGAACCGCACTTGACTCGACATAATTTCCTATGTGCAGCATGGAATGCGAGTAAGGCTCAGGTAGGGACTGTAACACAGGAAATTGCATCATTGCAGAAAAAAAACAGTTACTGTACAAAAAAGTGATGTCTGTAAAGCAAAATGATCAACCACAAAAGAATAAGGACTACAAGAATGACGTTATGCTCAGAATGATTTTATTTTAACCCTTGGTTAGTACACATTCCTTACTAAAACATATATAGTTTTAATGCAGAATGTTTTTTTCAGAGAAAGACATGGGAGGCAGGTTATTTCTAGGTGTTTGTGTTATAAAGTAAATCCCTAGTGAATCTCTTCATATCAGATGTTCAGTACCATTCTTCCTCAAATCTTTTTGCAGCAGCTTTAGTCCTGACAATAGATACATGTCTATCCGTTATTTTCACTGTAAACTTCACATCTCTGCAGTTTTTTTTTTGTTTTTTTTAAACATACGGTGCTGTTCGCAGGTTTTATTTTGAAACACATGCAGAGTTTGCTCTCACATATTCTGAAAGAGTTTTCTGATTATAAACCTAGAAACAAACCACTCAAAACAAATGAAAATGAGTTGTTTCATACTGGTTTTTATAATGTCCCTGGCAACAGCGATATACACTTTAACATACAGTATATCTAGAGAACTAATTGTCTAATTCTGATGGCAGTCAGACAGTTATGGAGGTTATCAGAATATGAGGAAATAAATGTCACTTGTATGCTTTCTGTGAATGTAGATCATGACAAGCTACTTTTTTATCATATTGATAGGTCTCATTTTTAGCCAAGATGGGTGAAACTAACTCTCATTATTGTTTTGGGGGGTATAATTGTGACAAAATTGTGCTTAATGTTTACTTAAAAGGTTTATGTGCTGTTTTCTGCTCCATATGTGGGTAACAGGAACCAGGTTAAGCGTATTAAAGAAACAAGAACATGTTTAACTGTAGAGGTGTAGGCCCTATTCTGCTCAAAAGAGATTCCTGTATTAAAATCACATTACAGTTGTTGAGATCATTGTCTTCCACTGCTTTATAACTGTTAGACTTTTCCTAAAATCTGGTCTGAATTCTGGTGTGTTTAAAAATATTTCAAGGACATTTAGATTTATTTTATTTAGCCAAAGGATGACTAAAGCATGCATTCCTAGTAAAAAAAAATAAAAATAAAATAAAATAATTGCCTGAAATATGTTCTGCCTTGCTTGTTCAGTTTCCAATATTTTCAAGTTTAATATCTTCATGTTTATTTAACGCAGAATAATTTACAAACTTGAATTTCCATTATATTAGTGACTGAACAATAAACCAGGGAACTGGTTTAGTTTCCTACCCAGCTTCCTCAAGTAAGATTTTAAAAAATAAAGGACGGGACCCCTTTTAAGTTCTGTACCTCAACACTGCTGCCAACACATATAGTTTACTGTTCGCTTTATTGGTCAGCCACTAATTAGATGGCTATTATCAATCAATCAATCAATCTTTATTTATATAGCACACTTCATATCAGTAAAGCAATCTCAGATGGCTATACATAACATATAATGTACATACATGAGAAATTATATTCAAAGATTAGAAATATATTCATGATTAAATGCAATACAAAACATTTAATTTAAAGTATCAACAAAATAATATACCCTAGGCAATATATAATTGAAAAGTGATAAACAAGAAATAACACGGTAAAAACAGATACTCAGTTCACCTCATGCAGTTGCAAACCCTATTACAGCTGCACTGAAGAGATGGGTTTTTAGTAGACATTTAAATGTATTTAAACTATTATTCCTAAAGGCATTGTAAATAACATTAATTCGTAAAAACCTTTAATTTAATTACAATTATTATTAAAGTTGGTTTGTAATTACGATTAATATTTATTTTGTATGTGTGAAGTAATGTCATTTAATTGTAATCATTGAAAAGAAAGGATATTGCATAGAACAAACATGAAGATATTGGACTATGTTGGGAAGAATCGACTATCAGGAATTAATACTATTAGAACCTGTACCTGGGGAAAAAGCCCTTTAAATTCACTGATATTAAAGTTTACTATGGTAATTGTGCATGCTTTGCTGTGGTAAATGCTGCACACCAAGCTCATCCATTTTTTGTACTATGCTTTTACAATGCTTCCTATGCTTACCATGTTCCTCCCACACTTGGCTATGCTTCAGCACCCTATAAAAAGCTTCTTCCTTGCTTTCCCAGAGTAAACATTTATAATGGAAAACACTAAAGGATCAATAACTGTCTTACAAATGGAGGATCAAGTTGGCAGTAAAACTACAAACCTACCTATTAAGTAAACTGCATTTTCCGCTGTTTTCAAATCTGTTGGCTGTGTGAATGCTGTTTTCTTAAAACAGAACACAATAACAAACAAACAAACAAACAAACACACATATGTCAGTTCATATCCTTACAGTAGTGTGTGGATAAAACTGTTAGAGCTTACCAAATTAGCTGAAACTAGGGGTGGGAAATTGGCATGTACCTTATACAGTGGGCTGATGCTGTACCTGTTTGAGCTTTTTGCAACCTACATTTCCGTGCTCCAGATGAACAGCATATGTCGACTTCTGAAGCTCTTCTGTGTCAAAGACCCCTTAGTGGCTGGTACATATTGAAAACCACTGTAATAAAAAAGGCCACATAACAATAAGCAAAACCCTACACTAATAAAATACTATTTCACAAGAATGAAATGTTGCAGAGACCAATTTATTACAATACAGCAAAAAAAACCTTCATATATAGCATTATAATATTATACCATATACTGTACTGTCATATCAGCAGAGCGGGTTCCAAGAATCCATTACTGAGCTAACATTTTTCAGTATTGCTTTTTATTAGGTTACACCTGACAGCGATTAATACTGTTAGGCTTGTGTTGTATAACATTCATGATGCTAATGTTTTAATTAAAATATAGGTACATTATTCTTAAAACCACTGTAAATAAAATTAGGGACTCTACATGAGTGAAAAATTAGTTAGTAAAAAACATTTAATTTAATTACAAATATTATTAAAGTTGGTTTGTAATTATGATTAATATTTATTTTGTATGTGTGAAGTTAATTTAAATGTAATCATTAAAAATAAAGGATATTTTTTATTATCGCTTCACAATTAAGAGCAAACCAACACACACGCACACACGCACCACACACACACACACACAGAAACACATGTACTCTGTATGTATTAATCATACTATGCAGTAGGTAATGGTGCTTGGTTCCACTGTTTTGCTGAAAAGAAGCTAGATGTCATAAGCAGCTAAAGTCCATTGACCCTGTAAATACTTAGCCCTGACGCCACCAAGTGGATCAGGAATAAACAAAGAAGTCTTTAAATTCTACATTTGGTTCTACATTCTACAAGTTCAGTCTCAAATATAAAGTGACCTAAAAGAAAGGATTCCATTCTCCAGCTACACAGTTTGGATAATAACCTACTGTAGGTTGTGTTTCTATTCACTCACTGCACTCAATTTAATGTATGGTACTAAGGAAAACGTGATTAGGAAATGAAATGCAAGATTTAAAGGCAAGCATATACCATATTGGTGTGCTGCTGCCATCTAGTGTTTATACATAAAGTCAGAATACATGAAGACTAGCACATTAGCACAGTACACACTATGCTTTTCCTAAAAAAAAAAAAAAAAGTGTATACTTTTTTCCTGTTAAATCCTAAATTAACAGTATTCAGTGGATTTAAATACCACCACTACTTAAAAAGACAACTATATATCGATGACCACAATCCTAGAATTTTAGGACTGAGGCATAATTTTAAAAAAAAATAATAATTTAAATATTATTTAGATATTTTATTTAACATCATGTAATCAAAGAAGAATACAAAATGATATCACAAAAGTCTACCGGAAACCATAATAGTAGTACAGTATTTCATGTTAGATTTCTAAATGCTCAATTTTTCAATTTTTGTCAGTATATGGAAAACTACAAAGCGGTATGTAATTCAATATGTTGATGTAACATTATTCAGCAGGTTTCATTTGGCTTTATGAAGCAAAATGAGTTAATTCTATACACTTAGGAGACTCGGACACACTATTGGAGATGTTGGTATCCTTTTCTTTTAATGATTTAAAATGATGGTACTTTTTACATCTGTCATTGATAGATCAATTTAATACACAAAGATGTTTATTATTCAGAAATCCTAGCTGTTAAACAAACACCGAACGCCAGCACAGACTTTTCAGAAAAAAATAATTGAAGGCTGTTGGGTTGTAAGCAAATACTTCCTTGCTTCATTATTCATCTTTCATAAACAATTGAATTCAATGTTAAACACATCCCAAACAAATCAAGGCATATTATCATAACAAACCGTCGATCAAAAAAATTCTTCATCAAAGTCAGATTTATATGCCTTAGCGTTTAACGGTAAACCATTTCATGGCTAGCGGTTTAATTTCTGTATCATCAGCAGTATCCAGCATACATTATAAATAATATTGATCTGGTAGTTTGCAATTGAAATGCTAAATATTTTAAGAAAATGTACAAAAGTATTAGACATAGCCTAAACAACACTAAATCAAGGGAAGTAATGTTAAAACTTTACAATGCATTAGTAAACCTCATCTGGAATATTGTGTTCAGTTCTGGTCACCTCGTTACAAAAAGGATATTGCTGCTGTAGAAAGAGTGCAAAGAAGAGCGACCAGAATTATTCCTGGTTTAAAAGGCATGTCATATGCAGACAGGCTTAAAGAATTGAATCTATTTAGTCTTGAACAAAGAAGACTACGCGGCGATCTGATTCAAGCATTCAAAATTCTAAAAGGTGCTGATGATGTCGACCCAGGGGACTTTTTCGACCTGAGAAAAAGAAACAAGGCACTTTTTTACACAGAGAATTGTGGGAGTCTGAAACCAACCAACTCCCCAATAATGTTGTTGAAGCTAACACCCTGGGATCCTTCAAGAAGTTGCTTGATGAGATTCTGAGATCAATAAGCTACTAACAACCAAACAAGCAACTCTCGTTTGTAACCTTTCTTATGTTCTTGTGTAACTTTATATGGCAAAATATTCGACTAACTGAAATGTAAAAGTTATAGTCTTCTATTTTTTTTTTTTTTACCAAAGTGAAATTAAGTAGAGAGGAACTCAGTTGTACAACTGATAAATGTGATTGATTTTAACTGGAGTGTAATAAAAGTCAAAGTGGTATTATCAGAAGCTTGTCCCCATTCACTTATTTTAATGTAGTAATTATAAGCGGAGGGTTAAGTGATATTACAGTGATATTACAGTAGACGTGTTTAACTGTATATAAAATACACAGTGTACAACTGTTTTTGTTTGTCTTTTAGTTATTTGTATTCTATTATGTGTAGTATTGTTTTTAAGACTGTGATTTTAGGGGCTTCCGAGTGGCGCATCCAGTAAAGGCGCTCAGTGTTGAGTGCAGGATGCGCCCTATAGTCTGGATGTCGCGAGTTCGAGTCCAGGCTATTCCTTTGCCGACCGAGGATGGGAGCTTCCAGGGAGCGGCGTTCAATTGGCCCAGCGCCGCCCAGGGGGAGGGAGGGTTAGGTCGGCCAGGGTGTCCTCGGCTCACCGCACACCAGCGACCCTTGTAGTCTGGCCGGGCGCCTGCAGGGTTGCCTGTAAGGTGCCCGAGAGCTGTGTTGTCCTCCGACGCTGTAGCTCTTGGGTGGCTGCATGGTGAGTCCACAGTGTGAAAAAAAGCAGTCGGCTGACGGCACACGCTTCGGATGACTGCGTGTGTTTGTCTTCGCCGCTCCCGAGTCAGCTCAGGGGTGGTGGCGGTGAGCTGAGCCTAAAAATAATTGGCCAGTCCAAATTGGGAGAAAATAATAAAAATTAAAAATAGACTGTGATTTTATTAGATAATGTGTTTCTAATGAAAAATGATGCTTCTTTGAAAAAAAAAAAAAAAAAAAAAACCCAGCAGGTTCTGTTTGTATTCAATTCAAATCAGCTGCTATTATGAGAAGCACTTATTGGAGAGATTGCTCAGCCTTTCATTGAACATGCTTTAATAAAGCCTAATTCATATAACATCTTTGATTGATGGGTCTTATATACATTCCACATAAAAATACATCACTCTTTAGAAAAACCTCAGCCCTCATTTTTTAATGCAATATGAGAAACTCAAGACAGAGATGACAAGTTGCTGAGGCTGTTAAACACCCTGCTTTTAGAATTCCAGCTCAGGTCATTTCTGTTGCCATGATGAGATAAAGGCTCCAGCTGTGACCAAAGCCAGAGCCACACTTCTGGGTATATTTGGATGCAGACTTAACTACGGTTACCTAATCTAAATTGTGTCATAGCATCATGGGAGATACATGGTAGCCCACTCAATGTCACAGACAGAAACGGAAAGAGTGATTTAAAATTTCTACATCTGGAATTCATGGTAACAAAATATATATTTCACCTACACTGGTAAAGGCAGAGAATTATTTTGATTCATACTAAGCTCTGAATGACCCCAGACCCGATTATCTGTAATGTATTTTCTTCTTTGTACCCGTCAACTGAGGTGAAAATACACTAGTCTTCTTATAATCCCTGTGGTTTGGCTCAAATCCCATTGTGTCTAAACTGTGAAACACAATATTTCCACAAAGTCCAGCCCCATCAGATTTTTAAATCTGGAATTAAAATCTATTCATTTGACTTACTCTTCTTTTTTATTTATTTTTTTAATGTGGTTGTTTTCCAGAACCTTGCAATATTGTATATGTATTGTATAAATCTTAAATGTTATGCTGAATCTTACTGGTTTTGCTTCAGAAAAGGGCTAATGTCATCTCTGCTCTGTATAAATAAATTAATACAATTGTTTTATTTATTTATTTATTTTTTTCTGTGGGTCAGCTACTATTTTGGCTCAGTAAAATGAGAAATGAATCTGGTTTCATCCAGATCTGATATGCTGTAGGTATGAGATTTAATTTGTCTGGCCACATCACTGCAATTTGAGGAAATACATTTTAGGGAACGAGATCTGTAAACAAAACCTCTTAGAGCCAGAGTTTATGTTCTGTTTAATAGTCAGTTAAAAGGTGCACCTTTTATGGTAAATACTTTTTTGCTATATGATGTTGATGATGACATATAAATGAAATGGATGGATTCCAGAAGCATATTTTCAGTTATTAATAATGCTAGATTTTTGTTTAGGAAAATGTTGCCATCCATTATCCTGCATTTTCCTGGTGTATTAAATAATGTTGAAGTCGTCGAATTAGACCCTAGTAATCCCTCATCGTAGTGTTTAGTTGGTTGCCTGACATCTGTGGATTGTTAAGCTAAATCATTACTCAGCCCCGCTTTAGTTTAGATTAGTTTGGACTCAGTCCAAGTATATTCAATCAGGGAATAATGCTTGTGCGCTGTCAGAATGCTGGTCATGCAGAGATGCCGGGCAGAAGTCATGTAAAATGCAAGTTGCATTGTGACATTTTGTCATGATTGCTTGAAGCGTTTCTACACTTTTAAACTTAACTGTATTAACTAAATGTAACTGCTTTTTTAATTTGAAAAAACAAACAAACAAAACGTGTACTGCAAGGAGCTACTTACTCATTAGAGATGGCTACATTGTAAGTATTATAAATAATTATTACTTGTTATATTCTATATGGTAATATTGCCATTTTGGTGCACTGGTATATTTAATTTCTGCAAAAGATATATGATAGGGAAACATCCATTTAAACTACAGGCATAGTGATGCTGTCCATTTTCAATGAATGAATCAGGTTTTTTTTTTATTTTTCACTCAAAAATGTCTGTAGTTTCATAGGTTCCTATAAAATGTTGTATACTACAGTTTTTTTGGCTTATTTATTAGTAAATCAGTGTGGAGATGTGGTAAGACTGATGTGTAGCCTGACTGATTGGAGACGTTTGATTTGATCAGTCATTTTTAATAGGCCTTTCCTCATATGTAATTAGTATTGTTGCAAAAACTGATCAATTTCCTGTTCTATTTTTTTTGGAATGTGGAAAAGTTATGGGAATTGATTTAACTGTACATAATATAAAACATATTGCCACTTCTTAAACTAATACATTATAAATGTACATTATCTTTTTGGACAAAATGTATAGGACATTTTTTTTTCTTTTCCAAGGGGAACAGGCTGCTTGAATGATTTATTTTATAGAAAAAAACTAAATATACTGTATTTATTCTGTTGGATGTTTTTAGTATTTCTGTTTCTTTTTCTTTTAAATGTAAGATAACTTGTTTCTTTGTTTTGTTTCTTTATATAAAAAGAGAACTATAGTCGAAATAACTGGTATAAAATACAATGTATTATAGTCCCTTAAACACCAAAAACTATAACAGTACTGGGCCCGCTTTATTAAAGCTAAGCATTTTTTTATATCCTTTACTTTTTTTGATCATGCCGTATTTTATATTGGCGTCAGTTACGAGCAATTAATGAGGTAATTATCTGTAATTTTCTCTGATACACAGTAATATATGTTTACAATGCTTATAGTTAGGTTATAGAGTTATGACTATAACATGAAGAAAAAAATATTTTTTATATATTTCTTTTCCTTTTAAAAAAGCTAAATAAAATATTTTTGAATAGATTTCCCGTTAAATACAATATTGTCTGTAGACCAGACAGAAAGTAACTTAACATAACGAAGCTAGACTGCTATGATTAATAGAGAACTATATGCAGTATGCATTAACTTTTTTTACCTGTGTTCTGTTAAATACGAATGTTCTTATTTAATCAAAAGCAATTTGTAAGTCGAAGTTAGAAGAGCAGGATATTTTTCGAAACGCACAGCCTCCGAGTTAATGAACCATTAGTGATTCTATTACTGAAAGAAAAAAAAAAAAACTTCAGAAAAAAAAAATCACATTGAAAAATAATATTTCTTAGTACCTGATGTTGCTAGCCTAGCTGGTTCAGAGCCACAGCTCTGGGTGGATTCGTGTCAAAATTGCCCTTTCTTGTTGACCAACCAATGTTAACCCAAAGTTATTTCCAACATATTATCACATTAGTAAAAACCTTAATTCTGTCATAGAGAAAGGAGCTTTGCAGCCAAACAATATTCCACCTTGCACACCTGTCCAAATGGGCCAGCTGTCCTTTGAAACCTTTGTATAGCAGTTGTTATGCCCTGTACTACAAATCCCTGAGAACCATCCTGTAGCATGTCCTGCAGTTATTTGGCGACATTACCTGGGTAAAATATATACCGCTACCTGTAGAATATACAATTCATAAAAAAACTAAATTATGAAAAAAAGTGAGCACTACTAAATCGGGCCCATAGAATTTATCAGAAACCACAAGAGGAAATATAGTAAAGTAACATTTAAATTATTTTAAATTATTTACAGTTCTATTGTTTAATTATTATTTTTTATATTTTATTAATATTGTTTTGTATTTATTTATTACCATACAGAGGGCATTTAAACTGTTTTCTTGTTTTTGAAATAGGTAATGTGGGTATGCAATTTATGTCGTAAGCAACAAGAAATTCTAACAAAATCAGGAGAATGGTTTTTTGGAAGAGGTCCGCAGCCATCCAGTCAGGATGGGGCTTTAAGCGATACAGCGACTTGTGGTGATGCGCCTAGAGAAAAGAAGGTCCGGCTTCAGGAACGGTCAAGATCCCAAACCCCCCTAAGCACAGCGGCAGGGTCCCAGGAGCCTCAACCACCCTTTGTACTCACCGACAGGGACAAGGGGGCAGACATGCCATCGTCTCGGTCAAGAAGTGAACCCCCAAGGGACAGGTAAGGGACTCGCATTCTGCATTCAATGGGGTCGTGCATCAGTTTTGTCTTTGTCTTGTGGCGTCACAGTTCCTCTTTCAGGCTCAGTATCCATGGTGTACTCTTATGACTAATGTTAACGGTTAACTCTAACAAAGCAGTGGAGGCCTCAGTTTTACAGTTCAACAGTGTTTCCTCTTCTAATAATGGGTGTTAATATATCTGATTCTGTTTGGGTGCTTTGAAATTGTTACAATATTATGAAATTGTAAAGTCGCATTCCTTTTTTTCAAATATTTTATATGCTATGCTAAATCTAATCAATCTTTGTTCTTTAGGAGTTCGTAAGCTGCCACTGGAAAAAAAAAGAAAAGCATTATGATTATTTTGTATTGTGAACATGTGAAGTACTGAATGGACAATGCAGCTCATTTCAACCAAACCTTTAATAACCTCACATTGAAAACCACTGCTGTGTAAATCACTCCTCCCTCAGGTGTACCAATCCTGTTTCCAGAAGCCAAAGACCAATAGCAGTAAATGACAAATCCACTGTTGAATTCTGCCAGTCCTTTTAAACTCTTGTTTCTATACAACTATCATTTATATTATGTGCTAACATTTATATATTTGTATTTCTAAAATATTTTCATGGAGATATTGTTTTACTAATAACTAAGGGCCAACCCCTCTTCTGTTAAGATACTTTTCACTTCAATGGAATTGTTGTCAGTATTAGATTTTTTGATTTCCCTGATGAACTCATTAAGCAAGTGCATTGTTATGCTGTGTAACATGATCCAGAGATTCTGGCACAAATGTACCTTTGTAGCTTTACAATTACAGTGAGCAATTGTCACTTCATATAGAGTATTTGTCCATTGTCTGGGTGGAAATATCAAAGTTCTTGGTCCAAAGCCAATCCAGACCAAATGAACTGCTAGATCAACTGGAAGAAGTTGGTGAAAACCAGGCAGTCTTCAAGTAGTGAGCAGTAGAAACTGATCTATGGAGAAGGCTAAAGATATGCCACAGACTTGTACAAAAAGCATGTACATGCTATTACAAGTCATCTATAAGCTGGGATGAAGTTAGGAGGTCACGCAAACATTTTAAAAAGAATACACTGTGGCTGTCCAGTATTTATTTATGATCTCAAATTTTCTTCACTTAAAAGTATTATTGTTTTACAATATTGGTTTAACAAAATGTAAATGGACAATTGTATTAACAAACTGGAAAAATTGTCTTATTTTGACAACACTATGGAATATGCTAATGACAGTTTGGAGTAAATAGCTTTGAGAATCTAGCCCGTGGTCTGCTAACAGTTCTGCTGATGTTCCTTAATGGTAACTAATAATATATTTTCTAATGTTCAATATAACTTTGTTTTTGATTCCAGGAAAAAGCCCACACCAGTTCAAGAGCAAAATGGGAAAGGAGGTCAGAAAACCGAAAGAAAGCGGGTTCCAAAAACTCAACAGGGCGAGAGGCAGGCCGAGGAGCGCCGTGAGAGCAGACGCTTGGAGAAGGGCAGGTCGCAGGATTACCAGGACATGGACGAGGAGAGTAGAAAAGCTGAGGAGGAAAAACAAAGAAAAGAGGAAGAGTTTCAGACGCGGTACCGGAGCGACCCGAACTTAGCAAGGTATCCCGTGAAACCCCAGATGGAAGAGCAGCAGATGCGGATTCACGCAAAGGTTTCTAAAGCACGGCACGAACGGAGACACAGTGACATAGCTTCGGGGAACACAGAGATGGAGGTGTCGGAGGTGCCTGAAAACAGACTGGGAAGGCGGCCTCAACAGCCAGGAACAGTAGAAAGAACTGGGGATGTACACATTTCGGTTTCTAAGCAAATAGCCAATCACAGCCCACCCACGCAAAGGCGTAGCCCGGTTCCCGCACAAGCGTCGAAGGACCAAGACTGGTGCAAAAAACAGTGCCATCTAGACCCCAGTTCTGCTGTAATTATCCACAAAACTAAGAAGGCAAAGATGGAAACAATGCTGAGGAATGACTCCCTAAGTTCTGATCAGTCAGAATCCCTAAGGCCTCCCCCACCCAAACCACACAAAACAAAAATCAAGAAAAGGCAGATTTCTGTCAGCAGCTCAGAGGAGGAAGGAGGGTCAACGCCAGAGTACACGAGCTGTGAAGACGCTGAGCTTGAAAGCGAAAGTATCAGTGAAAAAGGTAAGGCTTCTCTCATTTACTAATGCCAGCTATAGTTTGGGCATGTTAAGACTACATACTATACAGTAGAGGAAAACAAATAATAATAATAATAATAATAATAATAATAATAATGTATTTGTATTTTTGGAAATGAATAAGGAGACCACATTTAAAAAAAAAAAAAAAAACCTTTACTGCTGTGTTGTGTAAGCACTGTCATTACGGATTCGTGGTTGGGATGAGGTGAGGTCACTGTTCACACCCAGCCTCCACCACTGTTTCACCTTACTACTGATAGAAAGCAGGTATGGGGTAATGAAACAAGTAATATGTAAATTCAATTGTATGCTCTTCAATACCCCTAAAAACTGTTTAAAATGGAAGGTAAATTGTTAAAATGTTTTTCGTTATAGACAACTTAGTACGGTATGTTGAACTAGATTGCATTTTAACTACAGTGCTGCCTTCCTTGGACTGTTAAAACAAATAACAACCCAAATAACAACTATGATAATATGATAAAGATTTTTAATGGTAAATGGTATTGTTTGCAATGTTTATGTTAAATAATTTGTTATAGTTGTTTTTGTTATTTGGTATTTTTTAAAAGCTGTTCCATATTTAACACTGAATCCTTGGGTATTTTCCCTTTATAGTGATAAAGCAGTCTTGGTGTTGAAGCAATTAAGAGTTATAGAATTATATTATACAGTATGCTGTGGTAAGGGAGTCAGGTTTTTAAAATATTCCCTAATTTCTAAAATATTTCTATAAAACAACTGATGGATAACACACTTCACTGTAGTGCAATGTCAAATCTAGGCTAAGATGGGAATGTTTTTTTTTTAACCCTGGGGAAGCAGATGGTAGTTTTAAACACTGAAAAATCTGTGTCTCAGAGAAGCAACACTTGAAACTCTGTCACAGTCAGATGACTTGACACATGGTCCAGGGATTACTTTGACTAATGTTCTTAAACCTTTCATTCAGGGTTGTAAAGAATTCATTTTTTTGTTATAATACTGTATATACTGTAGCGTTCTGTGCTATGGGGGTGAGACAGACTCGGGGGAGACCAGATGAGGTTCCACGTACTTTTATTTTTAATTTTTTTAATAACACAACGAAACCCTGTTTGGGCCGGGGTTCACGCCAAAATAACAAATAGCTGTCTCTCTCTCTTTTACACCGCAGCCTCACTGGGGGTTCACACACTGCTTCGCCGACAAGCACTCTCTCAGCCGGTACTCTGTCTCTCGCAGTCTCTCTCCCGTCAGACATTCACACGCGTTCTCCCGCTCGCGGCTCCCCCCCCCTACTTATAGCCTCCGGGGAACCGCCCACTGCACACACACACACACACACACACCACGCAGACACACACTAGCGGCGTGCCCGTACCCTCACAATACATGGAACCTTAACAGGGCGTAACAAACAAGACAAACACAACGTCCAGGATGCTGCCATCGCCAGGGTCGTTACATAGCCCCCCTTAGTCCCTCGTCCCGAGGGAAGAACAAAGTCTCGGAAACGACCGGGAGGCGATGATGTCTTTTGGGCGGGAGCCCTGTGTGGAGGACGGGCTCCTGTCAGCCACAGGGGACAGGGAAACTGAACCGTCAGGGGAAGAACCCTCAGCCCTGGGGGTGGGAGGACTGTTAGGGCGGGGTGGATCAGGAGGGGGCAGGGGAGGATTGTCAGGAGCTGCTGGGTCGGACGGTGCTGGGTGTCGTCCCAGGTAGGGGGCCAGCCGATCCCGGTGCAGCACTACCTTGCGTCCTCTGGGAGGCAGCTGCACCCGGTAGGCCACGTCCCCGATCCTCTCCAGGACATGGCAAGGACCAAGCCAGTGGCTGTCCAATTTGGGAACGGCCCCGCTGTCTCTTGGGGCTGAAGACCCACACGAGCTCCCGGCGGTGAAGTGGCCCCGTGCTCGGAGGTCATAGTTCCGCTTCTGCCGTACCCCAGCGGCCTGCAACTGGTCCCTGGCGAAGCTGTGGGCTGATTCCAGTCGGTCCTGTAGTCTCCTGGCATACTCAGGGCCCGGGGTACCCTGGGGGCATCTGGGGGCGACCAAAGCTAGCTCCGCAGGAGTGCGCAGCTCACGCCCCAGCATGAGCAGGGCAGGGGTGCAGGCGGTGGAGTCCTGGACAGCAGAGCGGCAGGCCAACAGCACGACAGGCAAGTGGGTGTCCCAGTCCCGCTGGTGGCGGCGGTGGTGACAGCCAGCTGCACGGCCAGCGTCGCGGTTGAACCTCTCCACCAGTCCGTCGCTCTGAGGGTGCAGAGGGGTGGTCCGCGTCTTCTTGATGCCCAGGCGCCGGCACATCCCGGCAAAGACCCGGGACTCAAAGTTGCGTCCTTGGTCAGAATGCAACTCTTGAGGGACCCCGAACCGGCTGAAGAACCCCTCCAGCAGTGCTTCAGCGACCGTCTCTGCCTCCTGGTCTGGCAAAGCGTGCGCCTCTGGCCACTTAGTGAAGTGTCGAGGGCCACCAGAGCGAACCGGTTCCCCTCTCGGGCGTGGAAAGGGGCCTAGTGCGTCCACGGCAACCCTCTCCATAGGCCCCCGACCTGGTACTGCTGGAGCGGGCGTGCGACCGGCCCTGGGGTCCTTTCCGGGCAGTGCAGATGTCACAGCGTCGGCAGTGGTCCTCCACGTCTCGCCTGCACTGCCCCAGTAGAGCGACTGGCGGAGCCGCCTCAGGGTCTTCGTCACTCCAAAATGACCAGTGCCTGGGGTCCCATGATGGGCCTCTAGCACCTCCTGGCGCATCGCCCGGGACAACCACCTGCCACCTCACCTCCCCTGTGGCGGGCACCTTCCACTGCCGCTGAAGGACTCTGTCATGCAAGGCCAACCCATTCCACTGAGCCCACAGCCCCGAGTGGCGGTGGAAAAAGGGCCACCTCCTCCCAGGGAGGCCTTCGCTGCTCCTCTAGCCATTGTAGTATGGGGCAGAGGTCCGGGTCTCGGTCCTGATGGGCTCTCCAATCCACCCTCTCAGCCGATACTGCCACCCGGCATTGCTCTTCCCCGGCGGGACAGCTCTGCTTCCCTCTCCTCCTTTCTGCTGCAATGGGCGCATCCCTCCCGGGCGCAGGGGCGGCGGGACAGCGCGTCCGCATTGGCGTGCTTCTCACCAGCCCGGTGTTGGATCTGGTACTGAAACGCCTGGAGCTGCTCGATCCAACGGGCGACCTGTCCCTCCGGCTCCCGGAACGTCAGGAGCCACTGCAGGGCAGCGTGGTCTGTGCGAATGGTGAAGGGGAGCCCGCAGAGATAGTGGCGGAAGTGGCGGACCCCCTCCACCACCGCAAGCAGCTCCCGTCGGGTGACGCAATACCGGCGCTCCGCCTTGCTGAGCGACCGGCTAAAATACGCCACCACATGCTCCCCTTCCGGACCCGGCTGGGATAAGACAGCCCCGATCCCTTCGTTGCTCGCATCCGTGTCCAGCAGGAAGGGAGAACGGACATCCGGGGGAGCCAGCACCGGGGACTGGCACAGCGCATGTTGCAGGGAGGCGAACGCCTCCTGGCACGCCGGGGTCCACTCAAAGGGCTCGTCTTTCCTCAGGAGGCGGTGCAGGGGGGCAGCGATGGTGGCAAAGCCCTGCACAAACCTGCGGTAGTAGGACGCAAGCCCTAGGAAGCTTCTAACCTGCCGGGGGTTGACGGGAATAGGCCAGTCCCTCACTGCGGTGACCTTGTCCACCTCTGTCTGGATCCCCTCTGCTCCCACTCGGTGCCGAGGAATGAGACCTCCTGGCGCATCAGCTGGCACTTTTCAGAGTGCAGTTTTAGCCCGCTTTCCTCACTCGCCGGAGCACCTCACGCAGGGAGGCCAGGGCGTCCTGGAAGGTCCCTCCGTGGACCAGCAGGTCGTCCAGGTAGACCAGGCACTCCGAGGGGGTACTCCGGCCAGCACCTTTTCCATGAGCCGCTCGAGCGTTGCGGGGCGTTGCAAAGTCGAGCGGCATCACAGTAAACTGCCACAGACCCGTCCAGTGGAGAAGGCAGTCTTCGGCCGTGCAGAGGATCCAGCGCAACCTGCCAGTAGCGCTGCGGAGGTCCAGCGAAGAGAACCATCTAGAGCCGGCCACCAAGTCCAGGGACTCATCGATGCGGGGAAGGGGTAGGAGTCCTTCTCCGTCACATCGTTCACTCGCCCGATGTCGGCGCAGAAGCGCCACTTGCCGTCCTTCTTCCGCACCATGACCACCGGCGAGGTCCAGGGGCTGTCGGACGGCTCAATGATCCCCGCCGCCTTCATCTCCTCCAGCACCTGCTCTGTGGCTTCCTGGATGGCGAGTGGTTGGCGGCGAGGCGCTGCTTAATAGGGCGGGCGGCTCCGTCTCGATCTGGTGCTGCACCAGGTGTGTCCGCCCACGTCATCCGGGCGGTAGCGAAACTGTGGCGATACTCATACACCAGTTCCCACAGCTGGTGGCGCTCTTCTGTGCAAAGCCCTTCGCAGCTCCTGAGCCAGACTGCGTGCACTGCACTGAGAGCTGGGTCTTCAGTGGAGACTGGTGGCGGAGGGAGATTGCTGGGGGCGCGGAATTACTCCTGACCGTAGGGCGTGGCATGGCGATATCCTCCCGCAGCCCTTGGGTAGCGGTTGGCGGCGCCGGGCAGGGTGGCGGGGCTGCCTGGGGAGAGCTGCATTCCCCTGGGCCACGCTAGAACTGCAGGAGGGCGGCTGTACACGCTGGCGAGCATTGCGGCCGGAGGGTGGGCGTGTTGGCTGGCGGCGTTGCGGCGGAGGGTGGGCGTGTTGGCTGGCGGCGTTGCGGCCTGAGGGTGGCCGTGTTGGCTGGCGGCGTTGCGGCCTGAGGGTGGCCATGTTGGCTGGCGGCGCTGGCACCTGAAGGCGGCTGTGGAAGCAGTAGCTCCTTCGGAGTGGGGGCCGTCGAGGCGCTGTATTGTCCCTGATGAGACTGGCGCATGATGGAGCCGGGGGTGTGCTGAGGTCTCCGTCTCACTGCAGCGGTCCGTTGTGTCCTCGGCAGATCCTGTCGTGCGAAGGGTCCCGACTCCGACCCAGCGGTCCAAGGGGTGAGGCTAAAGCTAAAGCCGGGCTCCCCTGTATGTGCAGTGTCCCGGTCCGGAGGTTTAGCTGTCCGCCTGTGTAGCGCAGGAAGTCCAGGCCCAGTATGCAGGGGTCCTGTACAGCTGCCACCCAGACAGGGTGGTGCACTGTCCGTCCAGCCACTTCAATAGCAAGGTTGCCCTTTCCTTGCATGGGGGCTAGCTCTCCAGTCACAGTGCGCAACTGCATGGTGGTGGGCTCCAGCCGGACCCCTGCAGGGAGCACATCGGGGCGGATGAGAGTCACCGTGGAGCCAGTGTCCACGAGAGCAGTGCATGGGACCCCCTCAATGCGGACGGGGACATGGCAGAAGTCCCCGGCAGTGGTCCTTCCTACCGCTATAGCTGGCTGGCACTGTCTGTGGTCGGCTGTTTCCGTGGGGGTGGCGCCCTGCTCTGTCGGCTACGGGTTAGTACTGGTGGCGGCCGCTCCAACTGGGTGGTCCGCGATTAAGGGGACTGGACTGGGGGCGCAGCGTCGTCCCGTCTATCGCGGGCCCTTGGCGTTTCCCTGCGGTTGCTGTGTCAGGCGTGGTGGTGCAGCAGCTGCTGCTGGGCAGTGGCGCCGTGGGTGGCCAGGCTGTCCACAGCCCCAGCACAGCTGTGGGGGTCTCAGGAGTCCGAGCTGGCTGGGTGATCGCCGCCCTGATGAGGGTGGTAAGCTCCGGGGGCCAGGTGGGGTCAATGGTGCGATGCGGGGCCTCCTCTTCTTCTGCTTGGGCCATGCGAGCTCTAGGTGGTGTGTGGTCAGGCCGCCTCTTCTGCTGACCACTCTGGCTCCCAGGGGCATGGTCCCGCTCCCCTCCTCGAGCACCGCCTCGACTTCGTTTGGCGTGAGCCACGGCGAGCTCTAGGGAGGTTGGGGCAGCCAACGGACCTGCTGGCGTAGGCGGTCGGGGTCAGTCCGCGAACAAAGGCCTCGACAGCCAGGTCCTCCTGGGTGGCTGGCGGGAACGTTGGGTACCCCCTCCGGGCCAGGTACCGGACATCAGCAGCCAATGCGCCCAGTTTCTCTCCAGGAGCTCTAGTGCGGTTGGCCAGCTGCAGGCGCAACCTGACTGCGGGCTCCACTCTCCCAAAGCGGCGTTCGAGAGCTGCGGTTAACACCTCGTATTGGGCCACCTCGTCTGGGCCCAAGTCCAGCAGAACCTGCAGCGCTTCTCCCTCTAATGCAGCCGCCAACTGTCCTGCTTTCTCCATCGGCCCCAGTCATTAGTGGCGCTGCCATCCTGAATTTGGCGTGGTACGCCTCCCACGGCGATCTACCGTCATAGCGGCCTGCTTTCACCGACTGCCGGCTCGCCCCTGGCAACATGTTACCCCCACACGCATATTCTCTCTCCCGTGATCGGCACTGGGCCCATGTCGGGGCTTAACGTCACGCTCTCTTGACAGACACACGCTCAGTTCAGCAATCAATGTCCCATAGCTACTACAGCCATTTAGATCGGCGGTGGTTAGACAATGTAAAGCCTCTTCTTCCAAACAAGCAATTAAATTACTGGCTTTCTCTCTGTCTGTCCAGTTGTTTACCATTGCCATCATTTCAAACTGCTTTACAAAGTCTCGCCAATCGGCCTTACCGTTGTACTGCAGGCGGCTGTAATAAACCCCTTGTTGACATTCTGCTGCAGGGCGGGCGTGTCGATGGTGGCGCTGCCTCCTCCTTGGCGCGCTTTCGCGCTCCTCCTATCTCTGTGGCCGATGGCGTCCTTGCGGCGGCCGAAGAATCTCCTTCTCCCTCGATGGCGATGGCGCAGTGCCCCTCAGCCTGCGGGGCAGTCTGTCTGTCTCCCAGCTCTGCCATCTTGATCCCTCTTTCCTCTTTAAGCCCAAGGGTTCTTGCTCCTCCCTCGCTCCATGTTCTCTCCTCCCCATGCAGCGCCCATTCTCGGGTCGCTCCTGACCCTCAGCTCAGCGACCAGCTCCTCCAGTCTGGCTCGCAGCTCGTCTCCTCTCATCTCTCTCGCGTCCGCCATCTTCTCCCTCTTGCTTCTGTTTCACCCCTCGTGGCAGGCTGTACAAATCCCACTCCTGAAACACCAATGTAGCGTTCTGTGCTATGGGGTGAGACAGACTCGGGGAGACCAGATGAGGTTCCACGTACTTTTATTTTTAATTTTTTAATAACACAACGAAACCCTGTTTGGGCGGGGTTCACGCCAAAATAACAAATAGCTGTCTCTCTCTCTTTTACACCGCAGCCTCACTGGGGTTCACACACTGCTTCGCCGACAAGCACTCTCTCAGCCGGTACTCTGTCTCTCGCAGTCTCTCTCCGTCAGACATTCACCACGCGTTCTCCGCTCGCGGCTCCCCCCTCCTACTTATAGCCTCCGGGGGAACCGCCCACTGCACACACACACACACACACACACACACACACTCACGCAGACACACACTAACGGCGTGCCCCGTACCCTCACAATACATGGAACCTTAACAGGACGTAACAAACAAGACAAACACAACGTCCAGGATGCTGCCATCGCCAGGGTCGTTACAATACAATATAGTACTGACACAAATGATAGAAAACAACAAATGATTTACAGCAAGACTAGGGGCGGGATTTGATTGCCCATTTTTCTTCACTCAGACCCCTTACTTACCTATTACCTTGGTATCTCTGAATAGATAATATGCAAAAGATGTTCTCACAGGTATAACAGCTTGGTAAGCAGAAAAATGGGCAATGCAATCCCTCCCCCAGGGATGCTCCTGTAATTTCTGTAATTTGTGTCGGTACTCTAGTCTAGATCAGTGTTGCGCAAAGTTTTTAAATGCCGTCCATATTAAAACGTTAGATCATGACTTTATATTTTAACAGTTCCCCCCCCGATTTCGTGTAAATTGCGTATTTTTTCCTTAACCACAAAAAAAGTCCAGATTTAGCTAAATACATACGCGTATCACAAATTCAACATTTAAAATCAGTCTAGAAATCTTTTTTTTTTTTTTTTTACACTTTGAGTGAACATTTTGACATGTTAAACCTGGGTCTCTAACAAATAAATCAGTGAATTTACATATTTTGTTTACAGTTGGCAAGTCAACATTTAGCTAACATTTCTAACAAATAAATCAGTGGAAAGTACATGTAACTTAACTCTTTTTTTGTTTGTTTGTTTTGTTTAAACTTGGCGATTCAACAGTTACCTGACATCTGAAAAACATTATCGTTCAGCAATTAAATCTTAGGTTTTTACAAAATACAGTATGCTGCACATCGGGAGCGAAGCGAACGACACGAATACAGAACGAGTACAAAGAAATGTAGCTAGTCATGAAAAGAAAAGACTGTCTCCTTTTGCTCCTTTTGTGGAGACGAAATAAAATAAATAAAACACAGAAGAGCATGGGAACACCACACACTAAAAAAGGAAACAGTTTAGGGAATACCACCGGCTTGTGAAAGAGCTAATGTGAATATTATTATCGATCAACATTATTAAAACAAAGAAGCGTCATTTTACAGAAATACAAAACCAGTGTGTGGCGCTCCCCGTCACTTTGACTAAAATTAAGCTGAAATAAAGAGAGATAGACATACCATCAATTTCCAGTTGTTCTGCTATTTTTTGACATGTGCGTCCTTTTTATTGTCTTTATAACCACAGACACTGGCATCATAAAGAACATTATATTTTTCGACTTTAATAATTAAATTCTCATTGATGTAGATTTTTTTTATTTATTTCTGTGGTAATCCCTGCGCGAGCGAGACAGTGGGTGCGTTCACGCCACGCAGACTTTCGCCATTCTCGGAGCAAGTAGCCAATGAGTTTTCAGAATCTTTGCAGAATCTGCGCAGACCCACAGTCTGACAGTCGCCACCTTTTACCTTATTTCTGATTGGTCCATTGCGACGCGAACAGCGTGTAGCAAAATACAAAGAAAACAAATGTGTTTCTATATTTGCTCGCTTTGTTCACGCCATTTGCTTCGCTTGTGTTGTGCATTACTCCATTTAAATCAATAATTGTAATTATCTTTAATTCGCAAGCTCGCGTCCTGTGTGCATAGCTCTTAACATGCAAGCCCATGCCCATTGAAATGTTTGATTTGGCATTGTATGTTGCAGAGCTGCGATTATACTCCGATTTTTTTTAAGACTGTGTTTGTTAACATTTATGTATTTAGCTAAATCCGGACTTTTTTTGTTATCTCGGGGAAAAAATACTCGATTTACATTAATCCAGGACATTTTTGTTTTACACTTATCGGCACTGCAGTTTCACTGACACACTCGCCACTTCAAACATAATTTCTCCGGTTCTACAAGTCCTAAAGTAATCGTCAACGGCTCATTTGAAAGGTAAGAACTTGGCCTAATTAGCTGTCATTTATGTATTTATTTAAAATGTTCTATCTTTTTTTTTTAGTGCGCCCCCAAGTTTGCGCACCACTGCTCTAGATGCATGATATGTGATTTAAAGGCATACTCTAAGCCACTTTTTTGAATTATTAGGGCTGCAGTTGATATGACCACATTATTATTTTGTAGACAAATGTTTCTATTTATTTTTTTACAATTGATAAATAGCCCTAAATAGCCCTGCAATTTTACAGCCCACTTTCAAAATCATAAAGAATATTACTTTTTAACATTTATTTATTTATAATTGTACATGAAGCTTGAACTATTACAGAATCGGTCTGTTGCTCATATTCTAAAAGAAGCAGACCATTAATTCTCAGTAACTACAGTATTCTATGCAATCTGTTCTGTTTCAAGAAATTGCACCAACTGCTGCAATGGCATTTGTTTTTATAAATGTGGTTAACGCTGGGAGCACGTGCCACCCTGGTTGACATATTTTAAAATTATGTGCTTTTTTGCAAGAAGGGAAGGTCAAACAGTTAGTAAGAAACATACAGTACATCACAATAAAAAAAACAAACAAAAACAAAACATTTACCCCAGTGTCAGGCTTGAAGCCTCGCTGTTATAAAAAGAAAAACAAACTGCTATGTTGCAACCAAAGTGCATTTAGGAACTCAAGTTAGTTTGAAGGGTTATAACATGAACATTTTGTTTTCTTTTTAGGAAAAAAACAACCTGATTTACACTTGGTATTGGGGCTAAGGCTTTGTGGATATAGAAATCCAATGAAATGCCTTCTAAACTTGCAAAAAAGCAGTTAATCAAAAAATGTGTGCTGACATCATCCTTTAACTCACTGATTCTTTGGGATTATTAAATCCAACTCAAAGTAAAATACCACACAGTTTTAATACATTTAGAATTGTACATTTCAACTGGACAGAGCATACATGATTGAAATTATTATATGCCATCCTATTCTGTACTGGATGTACTATAAATGTCAGAAGATATGTTGAGACTATCCCATGGTACAGTATTTGTGTGCTCTAGAACACTAATACCACTCCCAAGGGCACAACAATACCTTAAAACAAGGCTTTGTAAGCTACCAAAACACAAAATAACACACTAAAGCTTGGTCTGAATAAATATGTTATGCTGTAAGCAAGCTACTGTACATACAAACACAATGGTGACTTTGCCCATACAGTATGTCCATACATTTTATGCTTATGTATATACTTAAACAGGGCAAAATAACTCTTATTACAATACAAATATATTATTTAACACACCATTATTCAGTTAATCATTCTTCGCATATGCATGAATACAGTATATGTGGTAAAAAATAAAAACAGAGATGACCAAGTCCAAATGATATGAAGCCTTAGAGAATTCTGTGAAACTCCCAAGCACTCTTCTCATGCAAATGTAGTTGCCTATTCCTGGAACAAAATGTCCTTCATAAATTCATGGTACTGTTTTGCAGCTGTCAGTTATTATAAGAGAAAGCAGAACAGGAATGCTGTCTTTTCATGAGATGCAATAGCTGCATTGTATTTCTAAACTGGAAATTGACTATTGCACAAAAAGCTCCTGTCAACCCCCGCAAGATTTGTAGCTTGTTAATTGCACACCCCCTGGGCTTGCTTGTGAATGTGTTTTTCAAGAATCTTCAGAATATAGTAAAGCAAGCTTCTTTAAAATGTAAAACTTCCCTATCCAAAACGTCACATAAATGAGCAGCATCACCTTGAAAATGACTGCACTCGACCACTGCCAGGCACTGTTACTTAATTACATGTATTCCTTAAATAAACCAAATCCAAAAGGTCACTACAAGCAAAGTTTGAAGAACATTTGAAGGGAGTTAGTGTGGCAGATGGACAGGATTCATGCATAAGGACCCACATTTGTAATAAAGGCAGAATCGTATTTTCTCAAATGGTGTACTGATTTTTACAGAAAATGCTTATAGAGCTTCAGCATTGGCTTATACGTAGGGTAGCACACTTTTTGAATGTCGTATATAAATTGCAACTGTATGGGGGAACATGTTCTGTTGATGGCTGCAATACTGCATTTTTAGAGTGAAGACAGGTGCTCCAGCTGTGAAGTTGTGTGAGATAGAGCCCTTACTTTTCAGTTTCTGTTTTCCAAACTGATTTACACTTAAAATGAATTGCAGACATCTGGTTAACTGGTTTTGTCATACAAGGTCTTGGGGACAAATGCATCACTTGTGCTATAGCAGCACTCAGAACTGAAATCTTATAACTGTGTGAATGACAAAATGACACTGAGATTAATGAAGTACTTGGTCTTTAATGGCAATGTTTACAAATTATCCATACTGGTATTAAGGTATAGGAGAAATGTACACCATTTTACAAAACAAAAAACACTTCTATTTTTTTTAATATGCATTGTTCAATTAAGGAAGCATTTGTTGTACATTAAAGCACAAATATATCATGTGTATATTGTACTGTATATTTTGTCTGAAGCTACAAGAATAATAACACAGCTATTATATGCTTTCCGTCTGTCCTTCAGCCTGACCCTTACACTCTGTAGGTCATAGAGGCCATTGTCACACAGGTCAAATAGATCAGGTGCAAGGATTGTGGGAAACTTTTGACTTACTGGTCAAGGTCACAAAATACTAGACCACTCCTCTGATAATCAAACTTAGATAAACATTTGTAAAGTACAGAGTTAGGTGATTTTTTTAAAAGAGCAAGTAGGTTGAAATTAAATATTTGAATTAAAAAAAAATGTACTCAAATACTGTGTTTTTTTAAATTATTATTTTTATTTTGATAAGTCTATGTTAAGATGCTCTCACAGTATGAGTTCAGGAGCTTCACTTAAGTTTCAGATGCCTGCGATAGACTTATGTAATGTAGGTTTGTGGTGGGGTGCTCCACCCCTTGTGCCTATTTTTGTGTTTTATGTTGTATGTGGTGTGTTATTGTTGTTGTGGATATAGTGGTGCATTGGGTATAAATTGAGCTATGTAACACGAGTGATTTAAAATGTACCATATATTTGTATTTAGGCACAGGGATTGCACAATCACTTCACGTGCAGATAAAATGTGTATTAGTATGTGCGCACGGGGATTGCACAAATTAGTTCACGTGCTGGGATTCAAGTGCATGATTAATTAGTAATTGAATCCTGGCACAGCTGTATATATAGATGCACAAATCACTCACTCGGGATTGGGGGTTCAGTGAGTGGAGAACAGGAGTAAGAGGAGGTAACATCATTATTAAAAGAAGAAAGTGCCATTTTGTTTTGTGTTTTGTAAAATCTTTTGTTTAATAAAAAGCTGAGTGCTGTAGCGTCTCAGTTTCACCCGCAGTTGCCTTGTGTGTTGTGGCTTCATTTCCTGGGCTGACATCACCAACAGTCATCCTGTTCACATGGTTAAATCAACCAAAATGGATTTATATAGTATTTGTAAGTGCCAACACCATTTAGTGCACAGCAATATATTGCCAAAAAAGCAAAAGGAAACTTAATCCAAAGTGTCAGCTCACTAAATAGAGTTGGATTGTATTTCTATAAAGACACTTTATGCCTATGGCAGACAACTAGAACTGAAGAGTAACACAAGTACAGCTCCGGCCAAAAGTTTTGCATCTACTAGAATTTTAGGATTGAGACATAATGAAAAGAAAAAAATATATGAACATAATGTAAATCTTTTATATAACATCATGTAATCAAAGAATGATATCGCAAAAGTCTACCGGAAGCCATAATAGTGTCACATTTTTCAGTTTTTGTCGGTTTTTCATTAAGCATATGAAAAACTACAAAGCAGTATGTAATTCAATATTTTAACGTAACATTGTTCAGCAGGTTCCATTCAACTTTATGCAGCAAAATTAGTTAATTCTATAGGGGGATACAAAACATTTGGCCATAGCTGTAGGTCAAAACAGCCAACATAAATAATAGTAATTATCAATGATTTGATTTGGTTACATTTTTGCCCAGGTACACCATGCCCATTATTAAGTGTAAGTACCGGTAATGCCTGTCATTTTTCGCAAGGCACAGTAAAGATTGTATGATGATATTTGCTGTGTAACATAATGGCAGATACCAGAATACATGCTTGAAAAGACAATTTCCTACCTTGGTTTAATTTATGTTAAGGATTGAGTGTGTATAGATAGTAAGACAGATTGATATAAAGTACAGTATACAGTACTCTGTTAAACAAAAGGTGTTATTCACTAGAGTACAAGTACAGCAACAATTTCATTAGTGACATCAAATTCCAGGTTGCCAGACTTGCCATGGGGTCCTGTTGTAAAATAAACTTTGTGGTTAGGTTGGGAAGCAACTGCTGCGTCTCTAGAACAACAAAATACTAAATGGTAGAATATGTTGTTGTTTTTTGGGGTTTTTTTTACATTATTGGACATTTTCACAAATCTAGGAGTTATGTATTTACACTGTATACAAAGTTAAAAAGTAAAAGGTAGTTTTTGCAAATATTTACTAGTTGGGTAAAACAGTAAGCATGTGTCTGGTACTGAATGTGTTTGATCAACTGGAGCCCAGTTCCAGGGGATGTCACATTACACTCTGTTTATTTTCATACAAAAAACAGAACAGCAGCCAGTGAGACTTTTAAAAGGTCAGTTTATTAAAACACGTCGTTGCTGAAATATAAATATGTAAGTGCTGCTACTTCATGCAGGGCATCAGGCATTTTAACTTACAACATGTAAAGTATAATATTCGTCTGAGCTCAGAGGAGACTGCAGACTGGAATTCCTCGCTTTGTTCAGTTTAACATACAAGAAGAGTGGGCCCCTGTTGTTTGTCATACAGTACAAATTGGTAAGTTCTCCTTATTTGTAGTGAATGATAGTGGATATTCAGTTTCTGTGTGACAAGCAGTACAGTAAGAGCTTTATCTTTTAACATTTACAGCATTTACACACCCATTTCTGAGTGCTGTAAGTGTAATGCTGTTTTTGTTGTTAGTCATACCTTATATGGTTTATTATGGTTAATGTACTTGTGTGTGTTTGATCGTCAAAAAAGACAATTGGGGTATAGCTTGATGAATGTGCTAGGTTTAGATGTGCTATTTTGACTTCATTTACACATGAGACGAATCATCGATTTTACTGCAAGACTTTATTCCACATGCATATTACAGATTGAAACCAAGAACGGCACACTTCCATTTATGGCATTTCATTAGATTGCATTGTGGTGTTTCATTAGATTGCATTGTGGTGTTTCATTAGATTGCATTGTGGTGTTTCATTATATTGCATATTAGATTGCATTGTGGTGTTTCATCAGATTGCATTGTGGTGTTTCATTATATTGCATATTAGATTGCATTGTGGTGTTTCATCAGATTGCATTGTGGTGTTTCATTAGATTGCATATGAGATTGCATTGTGGTGTTTCATCAGATTGCATTGTGGTGTTTCATTAGATGTAAGACACTAAGCAACATGTTTGTTATTGATTTTGGGCCCAACAAAACTTTTTCTTACACATATCTTTAATAAAGAAAGTCTGAATTTCTTATTCTCATTGAGGACTTCTTTGGGGGGGAAAAAAGATGTACAAATTCAGAAAACTAAGGACAATTTCTGCACCCGTAAGGGGAAGTGTAATCTATTACTGCTCCATTGGGAAATGCAATATTAAATGGCAACACTAGCTGCTGCAAAGGTATTGATTGCTGTGATGCTCTAGGTTGTGCGTTCTTTTTATTACTGCACCAGTAGTACACAGCAAAAGCATTCATTTACTGTAAGCTGCAGAGGGAAGTAAGAATGTACTTCTTGCTAGACAGTTGACGTTGGTCTGATCGAATTGTTAGTGTCTTTCCTAGTAGGAAAACGTATTTAGCTTCTCACACTGTACCTATGGATTACCATGCTAATCAATGATTGCATTACTCTGCAGCGATTTGTTTTGATGACGGTTGCGTTTCTGACCTCGTTGTCTGCTGTCACACTGCTTTAGTCTGAAAATAATAAATGCAGGCAATGTGATCTGGCTTGGCTATGAGTAAATAGCGTTGAGGTTTCCACACATAGTATATATGCTGACCACATTTCTATTTGGAAATTGAACTCCTGCACATTCACAGCAATGTTTGCTGGAGTTCTTCAGTTTCTGCTAAACACTTTGAACTCTGGGACAGGTAAGCCAGTGCAACCTGGGCTGATCTATTAATATTATGCCATTGCATTTATGTATTGTTTATGTTTAAAATGTTGTTTAGCATTAATATTTTATGTCTTGATTTGTCGTAGTGTAACACTTAGAACTTGAAAACACTGTAAAGGCATAGTTAGAACTTAGAAGGTTAAGTTGAAGAAACAATTATAGAAACTAATGATAAAATGTGATGTTGTTTTTAAGATGTAATTAATGTTGTATAGCTTATAGTGCACATTAGTTGGAAAAAGATGGCTAAATGATCCTGTTATGTCTGGTATTTTCAGCTGCTGTCTTTGGCAGAAGACAGTTGGGTTGCCCATCTCCCGAACAATGCTGCGGTTAGTAGACTTCAGAGTCCTCTCTCTCTAAATATTTGTCTGTGTTTGTTTTTGTTACAATCTGTGCTACTTACAGAATATCACAATTATTTTCACTGCTGTAACTAGTGAAAAACATGCAGCAGCTTATAGAGTACTGTAATATTAGTTTGGTGTGAAACATTTTCTTTTTTATTCATTTATTATTATTATTATTATTATTATTATTATTATTATTATTATTATTATTATATTTTAGTTTAGAGAAATTATGTTAGAGATACATTTTACAGTAATGACTGGTGGTTAGATGCACTAGCTTTGTTTTGCAATAAATAAACACAATTAAAGCCCATTATATGATTTTATCTGGAAAACACATTTTCTACCTGATTTCTCACAGTACAGTAAATCTGTAAAACACACTTCTTAACCTGTGATCATAATTTGGGATTAGTTCATAAGTGTATTAAATAGAAGTATTGAAAGGTAAAGCTGGTGATTTATTTAAGAGAATAATAAAATGGAACATGAACTTCTGCGATTGGACCATGCTTTCCCCTTTTTTTAGCCTGAGGCCCCCCCCCCCTCCTGAAAACCACCTAAAAATATCTGCTCAAGAAAAAAAAAAAAAAGACTTTTTATTATTTGAAAACTAATGTTTCTAAACAGTATACATCTATAGTTAAATATATCCTTTCACAAAAGACACTTGACTCATTTGTCTCCTAGACTAACACGCTATAGCTATTGTTGTTACTTTAATAGACAAGAAGCTATAAACGGCACCTACTTTTAGACACACAGCGTTTTTTTTCCAAATGCAGCTGCAGTAAGTAAAAAATAAATAAATAAATAAATAATAAAGAAAAGGTTTCATGTGCCATCCAAACCATGTGCTGTCAAGCAAAAATGTGCCCAGGCAGACTTTTACATTTGTTTGTGGTGCGAAAGGGTAGTTTGCATATAGTCAGGTACTATGTTGCTTTAGATAGCTATGCTGTTATATTTCTGGAATGGGACAAAACAACACCATAGATCAGCAATGTTTTAGAAATAGGTCAGTTACGCTGTTTCGTAACTCGTGAGAGATATAAACCAGGAAGCTTGCTTGAAATGGTCAGGTTGGAATACAGAAATCACATGCATGTTCATTTAAAGCTAGAATTTTAGTTTATGATGGTGAACTGTCCGTTTACCAAGAGTAAGCCCTAAAGCCTTTAGTAATTGTGATTTTCATCTCATTTGTCTCCTAAATTCCACTTTTGTTTAATACCAGATTAAGCTGTTCTGCTAAATATAATGAAATGTATTGATAAATCTGGTGACATTAGGAATGTTCTATGTAGACCTGAAAGAGATCACAGCTTCAAATACGTCACAAAAATTAGTATCTTCCAATTATTTTTTCGTTTTGTTTGTTGATTTTTTTTTTCTTTTTGAAGATATTTAAAATTCCTGTGGGCCTGATTCTAAATGTGAGATTAAAAAAAAGAATTACAGTACAGCATTGTATTAGTATTCCACTAACAATGAAGCAGGTCAATGATGATTGTACAAATGTATGGTGTGGAAGATTGTGTCTGGGTGTTGGAGGAAAGGAGCCTGCTTATTGGGAGAAAGAAAGTCCAGTAATAGACTATGAGGATACAATATTCTATATCAGAATGCATTTACAGTGGAATGGGGTAACCTAAATACATTGTTAATGTTCACAAAGAACTTCTCACTGGGCTCAATTCTTCCGGATTTAACTCATTAGTTATTTAAATAATGCTTTTCAAAGTCTGCTTTTATAAATAAGTAAAATATTCATGACACTTATTAATGTATCTAGACTGTTGTTAAAGAAACCAACAACAGTCTAGAAGAGTTTCTTCAACTGAAGTTTATTTATAAAAACATTTCGAACAGTATGTAACTGATGTGTTAAAGCTTCCTGAATAGGGCCTATTGTTACACATATAAACAATTGAACTGGACAAGTTTGGTGTTGGTATGTGTGACAAGATGCCTTTGTGGTGACGTCAGGCCAGGAAGTAGACAGACAACAGTACTGGGATATGAAATGCACCGATGCACTGATTTAATAATAAATAAAAAGATTTAACAAAACACTAAACACTAAACAAAACAAATGGCACGTTAGCCAAAACAAACAGACAAACAAACAGTGGACAACCCAAACAAGAGGACCCATACGAGTTGTTATTCCTTTGACTTTTTTAATTATTTCTCTTCTCTCTCTCCCGTTCTCCACTGCAAACACCAAACCCTGTGTGCATGAAACACTGACTCTTTTATGCAGCTGTATCGAAACTTGATTGCTAATCAATCATTCAATTGAATCTCGGCACAGTCTGCACATGAACTACTTTGTGCACTCCCCGAGCCCAAATACTAATAGTCATTTTATCTGTACATTTTATCTGTGCCTAAATACAAATATACATTTTAAATCTCTTGTGCTACATAGCCCACATTATACCCTGTGCACCAATACATACACACCAAGAATAACACCCCACGTAAAACATAAAACAAAAATGCCCACAGGGGCGGGGCACCCCGCTACATATCTAAACCCTTGTGCGCAGCACACATGGCCTCAAAGGCCACCTCCTGTCTTAAAAATCCAAGTCTTGGTCATATTCCTGGAACAGGAACAGAGGCCTTAATGGACCAACGGGCGTCAATGTTGTCCATGGCAATGCTGTCAGCAGAAATGCTGACCGTGCACAGACTGGCTCTTCCAGCCTGGGCAATGCTGTCAGCGGAAATGCTGACAGCTCCAAGACTGTCACCTCCAGCCGGGGCACTTCCGACAGCAGAAAGGCTGGCTCCTCCAGCATAGGCAGTTCTGACAGCAGACATGCCGACATGCTGAAATGCTTACAACGCAACGAGGTCCTCCTCCATTGACAATGCTGTGAGCAGAAATGGGTGGCACACTCCAGCAGCGGAAATGCTGCTATGGGCTACGTTGGAAACGGCAATGCTGTCAGCAGACGTGCTGACAGCGCCAAGGCTGACAGTGGTATTGCATACTCCTCCAACAGCAAATCCCAGTGGGTCAGCAGCAAATGACCCCCAGGTGGTGACGAACAGGCATCCCCAGGCAATGGCGGTGATACTGGCAGCAGTGAGGCTGCCCTCAGCGTGGGACAATCTGGCAGTGGCAGCTGTGCTGCATACTCCGGCAGTGCAACTATTGCGGGTGGAGGTGGTCTCCTCACCTCTTCCCCCCTTTTCTGTAGCCGGCAGCTCCCTTCTCTTGGGCTTCGGACCCAGAATTTCCGGCAGCGCAATAACTGCTGCTGGATACAACAAAGTTCCAAGTGATGACAAGCTGGCATCCCTGGGCGGTGTTGTGCAGGCATCCCCAGGCGATGGCGTGCAGGCCTCCCCGAGCAATGGCGAGCAGGCTTCCCTGGGCGATGGCTAGCTGGCTTCCCCGGGCGATGGCGAGCAGGCTTCCCCGGCCGATGGCGAGCAGGCTTCCCCGGGCGATGGCGAGCAGGCCTCCTCGGGCGATGGCGAGCAGGCCTCCCCGGGCGATGGCGAGCAGGCCTCCCCCGGGCGATGGCGAGCAGGCCTCCCGAGGCGATGGCGAGCAGGCCTCCCGAGGCGATGGCGAGCAGGCCTCCCCGGGTGATGGAGAGCAGGCTTCCCTAGGCAATGGCGAGAAGGCCTCCCCGGGCAATGGTGAGCAGGCCTCCCAGGGCGTTGCAGGCTCGGCAGCTCTAGGTAGTGCAGGCTCAGGCAGTTGATCCTTGGGAGGCGATGGCAGGCTCAACAGGCTCAACAGGTCTCCCTCTTGCGGTGGAGGTGTGAGCTGCAAGTAGTCTCCCTCTGGTGGTGAAGGCGAGAGCTGCAGGTAGTCTATCTCTGGTTGTGGAGGTGAGAGCAACAGGTAGTCTCCCTCTGGCAGTGGAGGCGGGAGCTACAGGTAGTCTCTCTCTGGTGGTGGAGGCAGGAGCATCAGGTAGTCTCCCTCTGGCGGTGGAGGTGGGAGCATCAGGTAGTCTCCCTCTATCTCTGGAGACTGGTGCAGCTCTCCCTCGGTCACTGGAGACTGGTGCGGCTCTCCCTTTGTCACTGCAGAATGGTGCAGCTCTCCCTCGGTCACTGGAGACTGGTGCGGCTCTCCCTTGGTCACTGGAGACTTGGGCTTCACTTTCTTGGGCTCTGGACACGCGGGCTTCCCCTTATTAGGCTGTGAATGCTCGGCCTCCCCCGTCTTGGGAGCTAGAGATGCGGGCTTACTCCTCTTGTGCTGTGGACGCCCGGCCTCCCCCCTCTTGGGCTGTGGATGCTCTGGCTTCCCCCTTCTGGGTGCTGGACGCTCTGGCTCCCCCCTTCTGGGTGCTCTGGCTCCCCCCTTCTGGGTGCTGGACGCTCTGGCTCCCCCCTTCTGGATGCTATAGAACCAGGTCTCATATGTAAAAAAAATTTTTTTCAAAGACCCAGTTCAAAACAAAACAACCACAATACTTCTCCTGGCCTGAGTCTTGGAGGCGTTGTCAATCCCATGCAGGACACCATATGTGACAAGATGGCTTTGTGGTGATGTCAGGCCAGGAAGTAGACAGACAACAGTGTTGGGATATGAAATGCACCGATGCACTGATTTAATAATATATAAAAAGATTTAACAAAACACAAAACATTGAATAAAACAAACAGCACGTTGGCCAAAACAAACAGACAAACAAACAGTGAATGAACCCAAACAAGGACCTGCACGAGTAGCAATTGTTACTCCTTTGGCTTTTAATTATTTCTCCTCTCTCTCTCTCTCTCCACTGCGAACACCCAATTCCTTGTGCGTGAAACACTGAGGCCCAGATTTATAAAAGGATTGCGCTTGTTTTACAACTGTAAAACAGGCGCTGAGGGTTCTGAATTCTTGGATGGGATTTATAAAACACACACAATGGCATAAACATGCAATTATTATGTGATTTGCGGGGGTAATGTCTCTGTGCGCTTTAGCCCTTGATGCATATGTAATTCTGTATATGCATATGTAATTATGGGGCGTTTCTGAACGAAACCGCTAAAATTGACAGGGGATTTTGCAAGTGAGGTCTATTAAATATTCAGTCTAATTTATTAAAGCTGCCGGTAATTGCAGGCCTCGTATTTGCTTGATTATTTTAAGAACTCTGAAAAGCAGGCGTTAATTTGCCGCAGTCAGACAGTAGGCTATATAAAAGGCAAGGTGATGTGGGAGACTTGTCTGCAGCAAGAAGGACAAAGAAACATTTAATAACATTTTGCAAAGAGCTAATTTTTTAACCCTTCTGATCAAGTCAATTTGTAAATTGTGGTTTATAATTCCATATTGTTTTGTAAACTCCAATTTTCAATACATATTTCATAGCTTACATAACAAAAAAGAAAGTCTGCAAATAGAGAATATAGAATCCATGTAAAATAAGGTTCTTAGAGGCACCTAAAAAGGTCTCGCCACAGTGGCAAAGCAAGGTTCTAATGAGAGCCTTTACTTCTAGAGTGTAGGCATTATTATAAGAATGGTGGAGGAGCTTAAGAAAAGATGGAACGATATTCCGAGGCGCACTAAAGAAAAAGTCTCATATACATTATTTTAGTAATGCCTACAGAATTTATGTTTTGAGATATGGCATTCTGCTATTTAACAATACTGGTTCAGACAGTATTGTTAAATTCGAGTTTGAAAGAAAACAGTAAAAAAAAAAAAAGACGGAGGGGCAGATGACACAGTTAGTTTGTTTGTAAAAAGTCTATACGCCTGGAATTATTCTATACGAAATAAGAAGTTAAACTAATATGCGAAGCACAGTAACTGGATGATGCGTCGTAATGTATAAGCAACCTAGACTACAAACTCTGAAGTGGTACATTTGTTTATTAAGAAGCCGCCACACATTCCATATTTTATTCCTTTGTCCTGGTGATGTATTTTGAGCTTGTAACACATCTTCATGTGTTACAAGTACTGCTTGTACCAAAATCCCCACTTCCATATTGGTAAATTTCAGTTTTCGTTTCCGAGCATCCTCATCACCATGGCTAGTACCAGGCTGAGGTCTTTGTGTGCCATTCATTTTCTTTTGGAATGTGTAGCCTACACACACAGGGTTGACCCAAACCCGCTGTTTATTGTGAGAGGTGTGTAATTCTCCACCGCTAATTGCGGTGAGGGGTATTTAAATTGTTTGATTGTGGAATCACCTGCTTCACCTAATTAGTCTTATAAAATAGATTGTTATTTTGACGCTGAGTGCGGCCATACTGAACACGCACATTACGTGGCTTTTCTGCGGTCGGTTTTTCCCCGTTATAAATTTGGTCCTGATTCTTTTATGCAGCTGTACCGAGACTCGATTGCTAATCAATTGAATCTCAGCACGGTCTGCATGTGAACTACTTTGTGCACACCCCATGCCCAAATACCAATAGACATTTTATCTGCACGTGAAGTGATTATGCAATCCCTGTGCCTAAATACAACTGTACATTTTAAATCACTTGTGCTACATAGCTCACATTATACCCTGTGCACCAATACATACAAACCAACAATAGCAGTATGTCATAAAAATGTACACACAGTCACCAGTAGTAAATAGAGTAGGCATGACAGGAATGTGCTTATATGACCAACATCTATAATTGGAACATTATGTGTACATTATGTATTTATTGACTATTAAGAATATCAAGATATTTATAGGGTCTATTTTTATTTTTAGCTGGACCAAGTAAGCAGGACATTGTGTTTTTGTATGGTTAATGTTTTTAACGTGTGTAAATGGCTATGATTACAACAACTTTTAGCATCAATAGTGGAACACTATTTTTCCAGATGTTTGATGTCATCCTAATACTTTTCTAGATTTTGGAGATGCATGTTCCACGTGTGGAACACCTGGAGGGGGTAGGTCAGGGCCAGTCTTGAATCTCAACAGCAAGCCCAACTTGCTGTGTAGCTCAATTAATAAAGACTTTTCTTGGGATTTCTAACATCTAGTATTGAATCCTAACGTTAGAAAGTATTTTTAATACAAAAGTACTTCACTTGTAGTAATTATTAAGACATTTTTTTTTCTTAATTTGAGAAACAAGATGACGGTATAATGTACAGCGGCTGGAATGAAATCTTTTTACTGCTGGTTTCACTAACACCGATAAGCACTAATCTTGGACTATTTAATGTTACCTTAGATAAGGTGAAACCAGACCATTTGTTTTTGATATATCAGCTTTACTGTGTGAAAGATGTAACATTCAGTGCAGGTGTGGACAAGCGTTTCTACAGTACAGTAACTATTCATTTTAGTCATAACATGGTGCATTGAATTCATGCAGTGCACCTGTTCTATTTTAATTCCAAAAATACCAGTGTGGTGGAATCAGATTTAATCTGCTACTAGCATCTGCTTATCATGGTTACATTTCCTATGCATTTTAACACCATGCAAGAAAAACACATGGGAATTCCACAGTTGTGTAAATTGTTTCTGATTCTGAAATGTTGTAGCTTATTTGTGTTGAAGAAGTTTGTTAACGTGATTAATATTCTATTAATATTTTTAGGGAAAATGTATTACTTTATTTGTCCTTTCATCATTTTCTAGAAATGTGATCGTCCACTTGGTCTATGTACTGTAAATGTACTTGTGTGTTTTTCACACACATTATTAAATAAACTGCATATCTCACCCATTTATTGGTAATAAGACCTACGGAAGGAATTACTGGTAATGCTTGTTTATAAAACATCCTCTGAATTGAAACACTTTTATATCAAACATTAGTGCCCACTTTTTATGTTGTTAATGTATTTGTGCATGGTATGTCGTAACAGATAGGCTTGCTGGATAGTGAATGATGAATGAAAAGACAATTAAAGGTTGAAGGTCAGAGTTTCAATCCAGACATTTTATTTTGACAAACTAATAAAAGCAGGTGAACGATTGATTAATCCATTAGTTACACATCTTTCCCATAAGATATGAAATTGTAGTCATAGTGCAGCCAGTTTCAAAGTCACTACTCCTGCATTTGCATATTCAAACAAATCAGCATAGTTTAGTACAGCAATGAAGGTTGCCAGAATTGATTTTAAATCTGATCTACTGCCAATGACTTTGTCACACACCACATTAACCTTATTCTGCTGGCTTACTTTCCCCCCTGAGTGGTTTACTTCTAAACATGTTGAAAAAGACTCCCATTCGTTCTTGGGTTAATCCTCTTACTGACACTCATTATATGGTTCATGGTTCATGGGATATCTGACTGACTTGCCAAGCCTTTCCATGCCGTTACTTCTCAAGGAGAGTGATAAGTTAATGCAACTACTAAATATCAGACAGGGAGGCTTAATGTGATAATTGGAGTTAATTCAGCATTGTATTGTAATACTCCAACGTAGGACTTTATATCTCCTACATAGGACTTCTTAAATAGATATAAAGTTCTACGTAGGATATATATATATATATAATATATATATATATATATATATATATATATATATATATATATATATATATATATATATATATATATATATATATGGCTCTAGGGTGCTTCCGTTCTCTCTCTCTCTCTCTCTCTCTCTCTCTCTCTCTCTCTCTCTCTCTCTCTCTCTCTCTCTCTCTCTCTCTCTCTCTCTCTCTCTCTATATATATATATATATATATATATATATATATATATATATATATATATAATGTAGGTAATGTTTTAAGAATTAATTCAATTTGGATGGACAAAGCTGAATTTACATTACAATACATTAGGATTATATATACTTGAACAGATGAATACTTCTAAAAGCTGAAGAAAAATAGGACTGTACAAACAATTACAGTTTCTAGTGTATTACAAAGAGGGCTTCTGTTTTTCTGTTTTTATACATTTCATTTATGTAAATTGCTTGTTTTCGGGGCTTTCATTTTTTATATACTGTGTGAAATTATTGTTTTCGCTTACTTTCCAAAATTCTGGGGTGTTTTCTCCTGTCACAATATGTATTAACTCGATAGTACTTGTACACTTCATGTATCTTCTTTCCTTTACTGTCTTCCACAATGAAATCCTTATGGTAACGGACATAGGGCAGCAGTGTGGAGTAGTGGTTAGGGGTCTGGACTCTTGACCGGAGGGTCATGGGTTCAATCCCAGGAGGGGGGGACACTGCTGCTGTACCCTTGAGCAAGGTACTTTACCTAAATTGCTCCAGTAAAAACCCAACTGTATAAATGGGTAATTGTAGGTAAAAATAATGTGATATCTTGTAACAATTGTAAGTCGCCCTGGATTAGGGCATCTACTAAGAAATAAATAATAATAATAATAATAATAATAATAATAATAATAATAATAATAATAATAATAATATTCTGGGGTTTCTGTGTGTTTAGGTATTTTTAGGCCACAAATTGCAATTCTGTTTTAAATTCCATGAGCGTGTAAATACTCCCTATGGAACTGCAATTAGCTTCCTCGCAAGTAAGAACAATCCTCCGCTCTAGTAATTGTAATCTTGTTTTAAATCTTCAACGTCTATTACAATCCAATAGAAAAGTAGGAATTTGCTGCCACTCAGCAGTTGGGGTGGGTTTAAAGTATTCAGAACGAATCAGTGCGAGATACAAGTCAGGAAGGCGGGACATTGCCAACTTTTTGAAGGTTAAGTCAACTAATTGAGTAACCATTTCCAGTTTTTTTTCCCGGGTGCTTATTGGATATACACCAATTTGATTGTTTTTTATATCGGGGGTGTTTATCGGTTTTTATCGCTTAAAGCTGAAAATCAGAAGCCCTAATTACAAATCAGTATACAGAAGGAGGGTGCTGGGCTGGTGTATGATGTAATTAATCTAGTACAGCACCAACCCTGGACAATAAACAATGGGTTGAAAGTATGCCTATGGCCCACTTTATTATACAGTGCATTAGGAAAATATGTACTGTGCATTTTGACTTAATCCTTTGCCGAGCATGTATTTCATCAAGATTTCTACTTTTCACATATTTGTTGCAGGTGACTGGGACTGTTTCCCATTGGACACTGCCATCTGGCACGTTAGTGATACTTCCCCAATAAATACGGTAAGTTCTCTCAAGCCCTTGTTGTTACTTATCACATTTATTTTCCTTTAGATTTCACCATTTCACTGTTGATGCAATTGAATGTCACTGTTTTAACAGTATACCCATCTCCTTGCTTTCATTTGACATTATTCACATTGCTCAATAAACCTCTTCCTCTGCCTATGCCCCCCTGGCACCAGGGGCTGTTGGCGGGTCCTCCCATCAAGCCTGGCCCACTTCGCTCTGTACAGGTCAGTAATCACACACCTGGCAATGCCGTACATGCTGCAAAGGGGTACGCCACCTAGTGGAGGTGGGTGTGCTTTAGGAAACTGATTGGCGATTACTTTTTCCATGAAAAAGAAAGAAAAAATTCTGAAATTCAAAACTGCTGCAAATAACCATATGGATATCCAATAATTTGCAGATGGTCCAAAAACATGACAAATTCTGTGGGAACAGACATCTAGTACCTGCGTTGCTGTAGGAAGGAGCTCTACTTGGATGTAATGCTAACTTTAAATGTAATTTTAAAAACTTACACAATGTAATAACTCTGCCTGCATATGTCATACAGTAATTCATTTGCAGTTAACATGTTATTACATTTGCACTTTAAGTTATTGCATTTGAAGTTATACCATATATATATGTACTATGATTTCATAGCCATTCCATGCTTTTCTTTTACCATACATTCACTAGTCTTTGTGCTGCTACCTGCATGGCTTTACTTTGCGTTATTATGACTTGCTGCAAGATAAATGCATGGTAATAGAGGAATTATTTTTTGAGTCTCAGCAGAGATTAATGGGGGTGAGTTGCTCAATTAATAATAAAGTGTGAGATTACTGCTTTTTCTTCTTTCAAACAATGTGAGGCCAGGCAAAGTACACGCTTTCTACTCACTCTCACTTTAACAGCCCAACACTTCTAAAATAGTACAGAAAGCAATATCTCAGTGCAGGGAGTGACCTGTGCAATTAAACATGTGTCAAGATAATTACAATGTGAATCATGCTGATAATTGATAGCACTGTTAAACCGAGAGAGGTATTGGGTATCTTGATGTTTTGTGTTTTTAGACGGATATTTGTTTTCTGTAATAGGATTAAATCAATACCTTCTTATTTACAGCATCCTGTTACATGGCAGCCATCCAAAGAAGGTGATCATTTAATTGGACGCATTATTCTAAGCAAGAGAACAACTATGCCAAAAGAGTCAGGTGCATTACTAGGGTTAAAAGTAAGTATGTTAATTACAGTACAGTAACAAAGCAAAATAAGAAAAAAATCATTTGATTTATAATATCAAACTAAGTCCTGAAAAATAAGTATATACCATATAATATTAAAAATAAATTAGTTTCGAGGACATTTTTTTCTTTTGCTTAACACTGATTATTCTTTCTTCTGTTACACCCTGGTGAAGAAACAAGGTACCAGTAGTGCATTTAATAAACATATTTTACAATTTTACTGAACTGTTTAGGACTATTATAGATAGCAAGCATCTGAGATCTTTTGAACACTAGGGTTTATTGGAGACAGTATTGCTATGTGATCTTATTTGGTTGATCTAGGTTGTTGGGGGGAAGATTACGGAAACAGGAAGATTTGGTGCCTTCATCACCAAAGTAAAGAGAGGAAGCTTAGCAGATGTCGTTGGCCACTTAAGAGCAGGTATGCGTCTGCAATGGAATGTGTTTTACTCATCTGTGTTCCTAAAACTCAAATAACATTTTCGTACATTTTGGGAAAAAAAAACTACAGTACATTAGTTACACAGCTTTTCCATAGGATATGAAATTGTAGTCATAGTGCAGCCAGTTTTAAAGTCACTACCGCTGAATTTGCATATTGAAACATTGCTTACTCATTTTTCCTCTGAGTGGTTTACTTCTAAACATGTTAAAAAGGCTGCCTCTTCCCATACTTTCGTGGGTTAATCCTCTTACTGACACTTATTATTATATCCTCTTACTGACCACTATGTATTACTGTGTACTTAAGAGTCCTGGTGAGTGCTAGTGTTCCTAATACAGATGTGGTAATCAACATGGCAAGCCAATACACAGATATAGTCTGAGAGTGAACTTAGTGCCTTGCATATTGCCAGTCTAGATCTTAACCAATGTATAAAAGAGCCAGGCTCGTTTGGATAAGAAGTTACAGACCTGATGTGTTGCTTTCTCGTGCACAACCTAATTTACACAACCGAGGTCAGTCTTTTACCAACTCTTACTGCATGCATCACCCCCTGACCTGTTGCATTACAGTATTATACTGATGTTAGCTGAGCAATGAATTCTCTGTAGCAATATGCCAGAATCTCCTAAAATTATTCATCTTCCAGTCTTGCTGTAAAACTGCACAATCTAACAGGTAAAAGTTGTTATTGATTCAGATATAAAATATGCATGTTCCGGGTGAATGTTTTACAAAAACAGTTTTCTGTCATTATTTAAAATGAATTTGGTATGTCATTATGTAGTACAGGGCAAAACAGGGTGCAGTGGAATTTTAACTTTTGTGTAAAGAACACAACCATTTGCAGAAAATAACTCGAGTTGTGTGTTGAAAGGTGACGAGGTGCTGCAATGGAACGGCAAGCCATTACCTGGAGCGACAGAAAAAGAAGTTTACAATATCATTCTGGAGTCTAAATCAGAGCCTCAAGTTGAAATAGTAGTTTCAAGGCCAATTGGGTAAGGTATTAACATCGTTTTACATTGTTACACTTTAAATACCTTAATAGTAAAAGCTTGCAATATGCAGTTTGTAAAAATAATACCTTAAACTAGAGGGTTGCCACCTGGCTCCATAATCTCGGGACACTAAGACAGGCCTGGTTTTTCAACTGACCTCTAAACTGCACATTAATTGATTTTATTCAACATGTAAAGTGAGTGTGAATTGTGTGAATTGTCGCTAAATGAATGAGCTTGCTGATTTGCTTTTTGCCTGATTGAGTGGGATTGTATGAAGCAGGAAGAAATATTAAATAAATAAAAACTTAACCACAAGGTTCTCTATAATGACAGAATTGCACTATTTTCATAGATATTGTTTACCGTATAAAATTTCAAGCAATACTATTTTAATCCATGTTGTTACAATGCTCATCCGATAGAATCGCCTCCACAATTAAATGATTCAATACATTTATTGAAGCCGCTCAAGCAATTCACACTCAATTTACTTGTTGATTAAAATCGGTTCATTTGTGGTTTAGAAGTGACTTATAAAACCTGTCCTGTCTTAAAGTGTCCCTAGATTATGGAGTCAGGTGTCAACCGTATTTCTGAAACAGCACAAGTATGCCAAATTTTTAATCTGCTGCGTTAACAAACTGTTTGAAAAAATGTGTCTAGCAGATGGGAAAACAGCAGCATCATCAGCAAAGTGACAACCTTCCTGGGGAGCTCTGATCTATTCCTCTCTGCTTTCCCTGGCAAACATCCGTTCACTGTTTGTGCATGCTAGAAGATCTGTTTTCAACCCTGGCAGCTTTTTAACATGCAATATGTGCATATGAAAATATTTATGCACTGGGTTGGACTGTGAGCATACGTGGTTATTTCCTTAGAGACCTTTTGCCTTTTTCAGGAGGAGTGCATTAGATTTCTCTGAGGGAATTTGGTCTGGGCAATGGGTACAATTACCCTGCATTTATTAAGTCTCAAACACTACTTTCAGTACTTTGTTTTAGGCACTCTCAAATTGTATTTTGAATAACACAGTTATCAAGTCACTGCTGTATACAGAATCTCCCCATATTTGTTGTCTATAGGTACCTTCCATCAGACAGGAACAATATGATTTTGGAGACGTCATAATTATTCGACTGTTGCAGTTTTGATGCTTGTTCTAAAGCAACAATGATTAGGGTAGACATGTTGTTTGAAATGTTCCCTGTGTGAATGCAATATGCTATGCCAGCTTTTGTTGCAGGGCTTTAATGGAATAGTCATGCAAAAGGGGGACTTTTCACGCTAAATTAAAAGCTGTAATCTGTAAAGACAAACGCTAGCACTACAAATCCACATTATAATAGGATGAGTGATAGAAAGCTTGACATTGACTATACTGCTTGTGGTGTTGCTGTTTTCTAGATGAGTTTCAGGTTTTATCACGAGCACAATACATGTAGAACAGTGTGTTTTACTGTATGCCATCACAAACACGCATGTTGTTATTCCATGCAATGTTGAAACAATACTACACTTGTTTACCCTATATAGCAGCTACAGTTGTGGCCAAAACAGACTTATGTTCTTGTATTCATTTACATTTTTGTTTAAACATATTTTGTATGTTTTTGTATAAATATATTCTTTACATATTTTATTTCCTGTGTTTTATTGTTTTTTTTTTTCCTTTCTTTCTCTGATTTTTTTTCTAAATCATAAGATGTATTCATCGGTTTCTTTCCAAAAACTTCTTGAGAAAAGTGTATAAAGCCTACCAGTAAGTAAACTGTATAGCTTTGGTAGTCTGAACATCTCCATTTTCCCTTTCTAACCGACTGCTTTGACACCAGCAGGCAACAGTCTATATTTACAGTTGTTGATGGGTTATAAAGCAGTGGGCCTCTGCAGAATCTCTCATTAAGACATTTTCTAATCTGTCTTTGCTGCTCAGCACTTGTAGAAAATTGTGGCTTTCAAGGGTGTCCTATTTTCTCCTGGAAAATGGGAAATGAAAGGTCTGAGTACAATAATGCATTCTTCAAACACAAGCAATGTATTTAAATGGGAGTTTTCATATAAACAAATATTCTGTGTTCTAATAAAATAGCATGGAACATAAGTTACATGCAATGGCGTACACTTTAAGATACTGTGCCCTGGAATCCAAACTTGCTGTAAAATGGCCAACTAAACGTAAAAGAATTGGGGCATGCAACTATATTAAAATGAATAATTGTATCTGCATTTGAAGAAATTGGATTCATTTGACAGTGAATATTGCCTGCCGATGGTGTTCACTGTGTTGTCTGCCCCCTTCCCGTATTACTGCATTATGTTGCAGGATATTCCCCCTTCATGAGTAAACATTCTTGTGGTACATTCAGTGGCTGAAAATAAACTTTGTGTTGGTATTATAATTTGTGTTTGTTTCTGAATTACAGAGATATTCCTAGAATCCCAGAAACATCTCACCCTCCACTAGAATCTAGTAAGTTTTTAAAAAAACATTGCAAAGTAAAAATACTTTTAAAAAATAACCTACATTCGTATGCATACTAGTAACTAGTATGTTAAGAAACATCTATATTTTTCTGAAGAAAAGAAAAGTCTGTAGTATGTTTTTATTCTAGTATGCCCTTGTTTTTTTTCTATTGCAGGTTCAAGTTCTTTTGAGTCTCAGAAAATGGAGAGACCGTCTATTTCTGTTATATCCCCAACTAGTCCCGGAACCCTCAAAGATGCACCCCAGGTCCTACCAGGACAGCTTTCTGTAAGAATGTCATACTTCACCTGGTGAAACAGCCATGGCTTTCTCACCTCATATTAGCATGGCAACATTCTCAGAAGTCCCTTTTTGTTTTGTTGCTGATATTTCAGTTTTCCTCGCACAGTTGCTGTATGTTCACCTCTTGTGTTACAGTAGAACCTCAGAGTTACAAACTCCACATGTACAAACTGACCAGTCAGCCTAACTGACCACTTGAAACTGGACACAGGGCTCCTGGCTACCGTAAAATATGTGAACATCATTACTTTTTGTTTACTTATTATTATTTGTAATGATTAATACAGTACTCATATAGGAAATAAATGAAAGTATTACACGTTTCAGAGTTACACCCTCCATTCCGTATGTGTTCTTAACTTTGGTATTTTACTTATATTAGGCAATAGGGAAACTACATAGAGTCCTATAACGTGTAAAACAGGAAGTAAATGGGTCGTGCTTCCATCAGACCTGTAGCTTTTGAGGAAAAAAAGATCAAAAGCAAAACAATCAAGGACAGTGTTATGCTAATGTGAGGGATTTTCTGTTTTTAAATACCTTTAATTAAAGTTAAAAGTAGAAGAAAAAAAAAAGAGAAGTACTGTAGCACAGATTTATTTGTCTTCTTCTGTAAACATCTCTAAACTGCAACAGACATACTGTGATTTGTGATTTCTAGATTAATTACCTGAAAGTAAACATCCTTATTAAATCATAAATATGCTTTTCAAAGTGAAATCATACTCCCCACAGTCAGTTATACTGTTAATGGTTTCAAATTTCTCTCTCTCTCTCTCTCTCTCTCTCTCTCTCTCTCTCTCTCTCTCTCTCTCTCTCTCTCTCTCTCTCTCTGTATCTTGTTCCAAAACATGTTTAAAATCTGTTGTTATTCAAGCATCATGAAGCAGTCAATTCTTAATAAGCTGTCATTTTATCCTCCATATAAACCTATTTTGACAATATTCTTTAAATATGGCTTTTCGGTTTGTTTGTAGTTACTTGTTTGCTTGAACATCAATGTTTATATATTTTCTAGGTAAAGCTGTGGTATGACAAGGTAGGACACCAGCTAATAGTAAACGTGCTTCAAGCAACTGACCTACCATCGAGAATGGATGGCCGGCCAAGAAACCCATATGTTAAAATGTATTTCCTTCCAGATAGAAGGTAACCTTTATTAATTATTACACATATATATATATATATATATATATATATATATATATATATATATATATATATATATATATATATATATATATATATATATATATTAAATAGATGGCAATATGTTGTCTGATTTGACAATACAGAATGATGTAGTGCTGGAAAGAAGCCATGGAATGCTGTGCAATTAACTTGGTGTTGCATTTGTTTCAGTGACAAAAGTAAAAGGAGGACCAAAACAGTTAAGAAAAGCTTAGAGCCCAAGTGGAACCAAACATTTATCTATTCCCATGTGCATCGGAGGGACTTCCGAGAACGGATGTTGGAAATCACTGTCTGGGACCAACCTAGAGTACAAGAGGAACACAGTGAATTTCTTGGAGAGGTACCAGTAGCTAATCTACAAAAACAAAATGAGATGTACTTTCTAGTTAACCTGTCCAGGTGTATTAATCTACAGTAATGTGACCCATACTCATAGGAGAATAACAAGTAACATATAAATATCTAAACTCATAAGTTTTTATAAATATGCTTCTTCAGACAGTTTGATATTCATGATGAAACAATTCTAGGCAGTTTAAAGATGCCAACAAGAGTGGAGGACAGTATTGTGAGTGCCAGTTAAAAGTTAAAACTTTGTAAATAGGGCCCACAGAATATGTTTGCCTCTGCTGATTTTTTAAGAAAATGAAACTACTGGAGTTATAACTCTCCAGTCCATTACGTTTTAAATAGAGCCTGCACACTGTCAGGCAAGATCTTTAAATTTAAACAGCACCATTCGTAACGACAGTGGTTTTTGTTGCAGATCCTAATAGAGCTAGAGACAGCCCTGTTGGACGATGAACCACATTGGTATAAACTCCAGACACATGACGTATCTTCACTACCTCTGCCTCAGCCATCACCTTATATGCCACGGAGACATGTGCACGGGGAAAGCCCTTGCAAAAAGTTACAAAGTAAGTGTTCTGAAGTTTATAATACCTGATCCCTGTGGTGGCCCCAAAATTCATTTAAATAAGGCAGTCGGGAGGTAGATTGATGCCATTGATCTCTACTTGCCTTTGTAGCATGTTAGATTACACTAGCTCTCCACGATAAGCAGTGTTGACAATGATAAGTACAAGGTGGACAACAATGACTGTTTTAGGAATATGTACTGTATTTCAGACAAGACAGAAATAAATATGGGGGTAAATATTGCTTAATTAACTTTCACAGATTTTTTTTTTATATATTACCCCACCCCCACTCACCCCCCAACCCCTCACTCCCCTCCTCTGGAAATTTCCAAAAGTGAGTCTTGTGAAAGTTCCAACTGCAATAAATTTATGAAGCTCGGCTCCATCCCTAACTGTTGTCAACATCAGAAAACTACATCAGGGGTCTGCAGAATGTCCCATTCAGAACAGTCTGTCGAGGCCCAGGATTGAATAAGGACCTATCCCAGGTGGTTCTTTAGGTGTGGAGGGGAGCTCATTCGCTGCCAAAGAAACAGCACTTTGTTTCATGGGGCTGTACCTAGTACCTACCTGTAGTTTGTTTGGACTGTACATTAGTTCAGTCAGTATGTCACCTTTCAACACCAAAAGATATGATACAAATGAAAATTATACTTTAGTCTACTTTTAGTAACTTTATTTTCTTAGCTGTCCTTTATGTTTGGCACCTTGTAGTTGTCATTTTCAGGTTCACTAAATTTTTAGCAAGAAATATGTGTCCACTATCTGATACATATCAGATAGTCATGTTCTATTAGGTAGCAATGATATTGTTTTTAAAAAAAAACTTTTTAGCAAACCTTTCTATAGTAAAGTAAAATGGGAATGCTGATTTGGGCCCAAGAATATGTGCAAAGGTTGTTCTTTTGTAATATGTAATGAATATCCCAGTCCTGCAGCTGTGTGTTTGTCCCGTCACTGTGCAGGATCTCAGCGAATCAGTGATAGTGACATCTCAGATTATGATGTTGCTGATGGTATTGGAGTAGTTTCAACAGGTGGGTGGGGGGGAAGAGCATGATTCAGTTATTTTAATCTGTAGTTTACAGGACTTGACCAGGAGGCCGGTAATCTAAATGAACAACCCGCAGTAATGTCAGGTATATCGTGGGCTTTAGTAATGCGCAAGGAGCTGTGGATGTTATTCATTGATGCAACAAAGACATGTATCAACATAAAAGAAAAAGAAAAAAACAAACAACTGCAGTCATTTAAATACAACCTTTTACAAATAAACTGTACTATACTGTATTCTCTGATGCAAAGACTGAAAAGTATATGCATTTTATAGCATCTGCCTTCCTGCTTAAGCCCTGACGACAACCAAATAAAACAAATAAAATAGTTCATGCATGACGTTTAAAAGGACATAAACGTCACATGGAATATAACCGTTCTTTTTTTTCTTAAAGTTGCATGCATATTGGAGAAAAAGAACAACCCCTTAACTATTAGCTGTCATTCAGCATGTGCTGCTTTGCAGAATCATAGATGAACTCAGTCTCAGCATGACTAAATACTCTCATTGCAGTGAATGTTGCATAGTGCTAAACATTATTTTTTGAAGCTGTACTCATGCACTGTTTCACAATGTTTGCAGCTGACTTACCTGTTGTGCACTTCATTTCATGTAGATGTCTGAAATGTGCAGTTTTGAAAGAAACACATGTTACATGATACCTTGTACTACACTGTGATTCTCTGTTTGTAAGCCGTGCTTTCAGATTTAGTCCTTGGTCAATTCACCTGGAAGGCAAAATTGGCTCCACCCCTTTAATGACGACTTCTTTCCTGTCAAACAACTGCTTCCCATATTAACTGACAGGCTTTCATCCAACATGCTTTGACCCAAAAGACACTGCAAAAGCGAAATGACCCAGAATTGGATGTGTAAATTATTTCCTAAGGAAGACATGGAAACTAAGAACTTTCTTTAATGTAATGTAATCCCAGATACCATGTTTTAAAATGAAAATTTGTGTTTGCTATAACCTGTGTTTCTTTAAAATGTAAGACCTATTAAGATCTATGTAGCTAATGGAAGTGAAAAGCAGTTGCGATTTAAGGAATTATTGTGTTAGGTACAATAACTTTTAAGCTAACACATGATTGTAACTGCATTTATTTTTATTTCATTGGCGTCTAGCTGCAGAATGTAGATCAAATAATAGAGAAAGTACATCCACTACACTTACTGTGCCAGAGCAACAGAGAACAACACATCATCGCTCACGATCCGTTTCTCCTCACCGCGGTGACGACCAGGGCAGGACCCGGTCCCGACTACCAAATGTGCCACTACAGAGGTGCGTCTCCAATCACGTCATCCATAACCTTGCATTTGTTTTTTTTTTTAGTTCCGTTGTCACAGGAAATTGGTAGACCATGAAAAAAGTAGATATCGCCTTTACTGCGCATATGCGGATTTCTGAAATTAAAGGGAGGGTTCACGCCAGTTGGCATTTTCTATATGTGAACTTTTATCATTGAGCACCATCTAGATCAGTCGTCTTTGTTTTAAATTTGTTACCATAAAATTGTAAAATATAGCAAACTGTTTTACACTTTGTGTCAGAATCTTTATTAAAAGCTACATTTTATGTGAAAAACAATATTTAGCTAATGTACGCTACAGACATAAATCACTTTAATGATAACAATTTTTAATATGACATATCATTAGGTAATATAATAGACTATTTTTTGTTATTACCTATTATCATTTAATCATAGTGGTTAACTTTACCAGTTTGTTTATAAAGGGTGGTAAGGTAAAATTACATTTTGAAACACCGGGAACTGTATATTATTATTTTTCGTGGTCCAAATATTAAAATAAAATTAATAAATTAATTATTTTGTATATGACTAATCATGTATTTATTGTGCAATTTCTTTTTATGTGCAATTATATTTGTTAAAATGTGTTAACTTTTTATAAAAATTGAACAGGAATTTGTATGACCCCTTCAAAATACAGTTGAGTGGAAATGATTTTTTTTACGTTGTAATATAGTCTATATATGAATATGGAAACCGTATTAATTATTTTCATTAATATATTTTGTAACGACCCTGGGTCTGCTGTAACCACATTTTGGAAGGTTCTGTGACCCAGAGTCAAAGGTTCCACCGCAGCAGGTGTTCAGGGACGTCAGAGACGGGAGAATTGCCACCAATCAGGAGCTCGGCTTGCAGCGTGAGCGGGACCTGGTTGCAACATTGTTGTCACAAATCCGGGGTAAATTGTTAGAACAATGTTGCAAGGGATTGAGAGCAGGAAGCCGTGTATGCTTGGGATTGGTGGTTGGTGCACTGGGGGCGTGGCCTGGACGAGGGGATAAGTAGCTGAGGGAAGACAGTGGCAGGCTGCTGCAGAACTGAGAGGGAGAATTGGAGAGAACAGAGAAGGAGAGCCAGAGAAAAGCGGGGCTAAGGAACAACGAAGGAAACAAGCCAGAGTCTGCACTTAGTTTGGACTCAGCCTTCCTTTCTTTTATTATTTGTCACAGTCTGAGTAGCACTACGCTGCTCAGCTGTAGCTGTACTACTGGCTGGTAAAGCAGCACACTTTGCTAGTCAGTGTAGAGTCCAGGTGTAACCTCCCATATTATAGCCCCAGAATCTACACAGGGATAATCTGGGAGGGGGGTAGATTTTCAGACTTTACAGCAGTTTAATAAACCGCTGCATTCGAGAACCTGAAATACCAGTGTGAGTCTGCCTTCATTTCCACACAATACTACAATATGTATTACACGTATTGTATGACAATCAAATTAGCTTATTGTTATTGTGGATTTAAAACAAACCTGCATGCAAAAGTAATAAAATCATGTTTCATCAGCAGTGCTTCTCATCCCTGTTGCATTTTTACTTAATGAACCCAAATCACAAAAACAGTTATTACAGCACTTATAAACGTTTACCATAGAAAAATGCATTGCAAATATATATTTGTTAAAAACACATTTCATTAAACATTCAAATACAGCCATTTGTAAATTTTATTATTTTTATTTATTTATTTATTTTTTATAACATTTTTGAACTGTGTGATCGATCTCCTGAAGATAAAAATCAATTAAACATTACTTTACTTTAGACCTAGGTTGATAAGATGACAAATGTCACATTTTTAAAGAAGATAACTAATGGCGTTTCGGTCCTAATCTTCATTGAATTTACAACGAACCCTCCCTTTGAATTTAGAAATTGCTACCATGCAGTATAGGCGATATCTGCTTTTTTCACGGTCCATCAATTACCATTGACACCATCACAAAATGTTAGTACTTTCCACTGATAGCATTTTATTCCCAATTTCCCTTATTAAAAATGGCAAGGACAGCAATTGTGTCTTCAAGATTATTTGCCTAATGCCTATTCCTTTTTGTGTTGATTTATATAATGCAGGCTGCTTTTTAAAAATGATTTAAGTCTTACTATCTTAAACTTCTTTTGTAGGAGTTTAGATGAAATTCATCAATCACGAAGGTCACGTTCTCCAACTAGATACCATGATGCCTCTAGAAGTCCAGTAGAACGCAGGTCTAAGGATATGGACAGTCAGTATTTTTCAGAGGAAAGGTAATACATTGACTTAAATGCTATGGTTTATATGTTTGTGGTTTGGAATCCTAATGTTTAAAAATGAGTAAGTGTGGCCCTATGATCAGTTTTTTGTCTTCATTAGCTTCTCGTGCCTTTCATCTCTGAAGGCCTCGGTTTGAATCAAGCTCAGATCCTGAGTCAGAATAATCTGGAGCTCAAGTTAGTCCCAAGTGTCCATAAGTCAACGTCTCAAAAATGCAACACAATTCAGCACATTTGAAAGTCTCTGCTTGAAAGAGGCCGAGAATTATCACAAACATATACCCTAATTGTTAAAGTTGTTACCCTGTATTACCCCCTCTTTATAAACCCAATAAAATAAAAATAATTTTCTGGATTGACATCTTTCCACGACTTCCATCATTTTGCCTTTTCAATTAAACAATTTAGAATATGCATTGTAACAGAAACCTGGACTGTAGTTTTGTTCACTTCTGGCCTAAATAAACAATATGATAACAGCATTTAAGGCAACATATTTACATCTGTGGTTAAGAATAACGTTGGTTTACACAACAGCTTAAAAACAGGAGCACCCAAACCGTACACCTAAATATACACCCACTAGATGGCGCTGCTGTACCTCCAGCCTCTCCTGTACATTTACAGTTCTTATGCTTCGTGGAGATTTTTTAACAGAGGGAAACAGGGAGTTTTATTAGGTGTAAACCACTGCTACAAAACACAAATTATCAGCTACCTCCCAAGTTCATACATTGTAATCAGTTTATCAAAAAAAAAAAAAGCAAGCTAGACAGCATCTAAAAAGTGCAAATTGATTGAATCATACAGTTTCTTTTCCATTTAAAATTTAACTTAATTAGTATTGTAGGATTGATGGTGTGGACTATGCTTAGTGTAAACCTGAGTCTAAATGCCTAACATGATATCTAAACCTGATACAAGTCCCCATTTTCAGTGTTTAAAAAATGTCTTTGGGTACAACTGTAAAATCTTGTAAGGGGCATTAGTTGCTGTCTTGCAAATTAAAATCCTTAAAACAGAGGTTTTTACCGTTAGTTTTACTCAGTGCTTAGCCATCATAAGGACTGTGCTAGCATAATACATAATTACAGTATAATGTACTCCTACCTACTGTAGCAGTAAATGTGCTAAATAAGTTTGCTGTGGGGACAGGGTTAATCTTCTCCAGCATATTTTTAGATGTCAGCACTTTTCTGCTTTTTGTACAAAGCTGCTTAAGCGGCAGCTGTGAGCGTGTGGCTGTCACATGTCGTAAAAATAGGCTTGTGCCTGGTAATGTTATGCGATATGTGAATTCTTAGCCTGTATATGATAAAGAAAAAAAAAAAAGGATTTTTGATTTTTCATTTTGCCCTTTCTTTTTGCATTTTCACTAACTCACCGATATACATTTTCTTTATTTTTCTGGTTGATTGCTTCATATTTAATTTTATCTATGTCACCCCATGCATATTATCTGTGCAGTGAGTTCCTCATGCTGCCCAGAGCAAAACGGGGGAGAAGTGCAGAGTGCCTGAATACTAACAGGTAAATAACTACAAGTGTCTGATAACTCACATGTTGTTTGTTTTTTTTAAATCCATACTAAACCATTAAATATGAAGTACTATGTTTTCTGTACATGCATTAATGATAATAATACAGTATTTCCTTTTCTATTTTTTTCATCTTCATTGAGTAGGTAAACTAATTTTCACTGCCCATCTTATTTACTGATTCGGTTACTATGTTATTTTTGCAGCTGCTTATACAAGTATTGAGTTGTCATTTGTTAAAGACAGCCATCATATGCAATGGATGTATTTGCTTCTGCAATGTTTGTCCTGGATTCTTCTTTTTTTGTTATATTATTAGCCACATAAACCTTCTGTGGCTGCAGTCAGTCAAAGCTTGCACAAGTCCTGGTGAAAGTCTGCTGTTTTTATTTTGTCCAAAGTCATCATCGTTGTGTTGTAACAGCCAGGAGAACGGGGTTAATTGCAACAAACAATCATGCATGATAATTCACTTTTTGTTTTTATTATGTGAAGTCAGTTTGACCCTGCACTGTACCATCACAGCAGAACTTGCTTGGATAGTTGGCACATGAAATGTAATTTCCATTTAAACGTGATATATCTGGAATCTTTCAGTTCAGAAGGTTGGTGTCACGTGCTTTTACATTCTGTCCACAAAGCTGAAGGAATTATTTAAGTCCTAATATTCAGTTTGAACATCTAGAGTAGACACACATGTAGATTCATACGGCCTGTAATTACAGGGCTACCTACTATATTACTTTTTAGTGTATTTTAGTGCATTGAGCTTTTGCAGGTTTAAGGTAGTCCATGTGGGTTATTTATGATTCAGTTGACAAACTGTGTCTATCTGAATTGGAAGTAGCCAACCTGAATCACTTTTAAGTTGAGTTTGTTGATGAGGATTAAAGTCAAGACATGCAGTACATGTCCGATTGGAATCCATAAAAGGGGAAACAAGGAGCATGTTGCGAGACAGTTGACAGGCGATAATTGGGTCTGGATTGCAGTCATCTTCTGGGTGCTTCTACCACATTGCTTCTTGAAAATGTTTTGTGAAACTTGTTTGACTGAAGTTACTATTGTGTATCCTTAGATGACACTGTAGCTTGAGGGCCCCAGAAACGAAATTACAATATTCAGCAATTTAGAAGCACTTCCTGTAGGAGATGCAAAGGAAAATAAATTGCAGTTAATTTTGTTTGGCTACAGCTGTTACGAAATATAGTCTAGTTTATTTTGTGTATCACATTCCTGTCTATGCATCTGACATAATGTATCTTTTATTATTTTTTATTTATTTATTTATTATGTTACCATAGAAACTGTTTTACTTGGCATGTGTTTTTTTTTTTGTTTTGTTTTTTTGTGCGTGTGTGTTTGTGTGCTTTCTGGCAAACATAAGGAGATCAGTTAGATACAGTAAAACTTTACCTCCCAAGATGCCTTTGTTAGTGAACGGTATTCACAGGAACATATACAGGTAAGGCAAACTAAAACACACACATTGTGAGGAAAAGTGACCCCTCCACCAGAAGACCCATTTACATCCCCTGTGAACTGCATCTTGTTTAACTTTGTAAATGTTTTATAAAACCACCAGCAACAGTAAAAGTGTACCTTACTTTCCCCTACCTACAGTATGACTGTTGTCTTATTATTTTCCATTAATGTATTTCTATGTTTTTTAAAGTTTGTTTGCTAATGCTACTTATTTCATTGCACCCAGTACACCTCAAACACTGTTTAATACCTCAGCTGTATTTTTATACTGTTTATAGTGCAATTCGGTTATATTGCAATATTGGAATTGGCTGTTTAAATTTAGCCACCACATCAAATACTGTCAGATGGTGTTGATTGCTGCACCAGAACCTATAACTTGAACATTTTACTATACATAACTATTGGCACAGTATTGTATGTTTCCTCCTGTATTTCACTGCTGCATAGAGTATGTTATTTAGTAGCCTAATTACTAGGTCATTTGTGAAATACTATACCATTTGGCCTGCTATATACTGTAAATGTGCAAAGAAAAATTAAACCAATTAAGATTTAAATGCATGCTAAAGAACTTGTCAGTTAACTTTTTTTTTGCGTGAGTATCTCTCTCTCTCTCTCTCTCTCTCTCTCTCTCTCTAAATAGCAGATTTACATGTGGTGGTGTATGTGATTCAAATTGTTACCTTTTTAAGAGGTGTTAAAATAGTACATCAAAGAATGAGAGTACAGTGATTAACGTCCCCTATACAGCAGGCCTCCTGTGAAGTCTGTCTACGAGAAAATCAATCTGATGTGCTACCTTTTTAGTTTGTACTGTGTAAAGCGGCTTTAAATTTCTATCAGCATTTGGTTACACCAACAATGCCAGGCATGGTGTATGGTGGCAGGCCTGTTTTTTTAAAAGCCCTCCCCTGTCTGTCACTGATTGGTATAAGTGGAATAAAGCTCTCTGACTGAAAAACCATGCAAAGGTAAACGCAGACAGTAAATACTGCTGCTTTTATACTACACACATATTTGCTTCCAGCTCCCAGCCTAAAGTTAGAACACACTGACAATGTAAATACTGTTTTAAGACATCTTAACATATCATGAACCATACAAGGTAATCAGTGGACTAGCGTATGTCTTAGGTGAATGGTTTCAAGTACCTACAGTCCCAAGATTAGGGACACTGCAGTACACAGAAGTTCACTGTTATAAAACTGAAGCACGGTGTCAGTATCTAGATAAATACGGTGTACTCGATGTGTACTGTGTGCAATGTTTTTTTCTCCCCTTTCTTCCAATGGTTTCTCTCTGGATTTAATACATGCCATTTTTAAGGAGCCTTTTTCAGTTAGGGAGGCAAGCTAAAGGGAAGTGATTCGGTTTGGTGTTTCCAATCAAGAGAAACCATTCGATTCATTCCTTTCTTCTTCCTTTTCTAAAGCATATCAGTGTTTCCTCTTTGTATTTAGTTTTTCTCTGTCTGTATATTTAGTTGCTTATGCATGGCTATTTTAAATTTGTATTTTATTTGTGAAGCTCCACTCTACCTGCATGTTTAAAGACCAAATCGCTGATTAGACAGGATACCTCTCAGCCTCGAGATTCCCTTAGCCCCAGAGTGCTGAGATTTACTGATGAAATCATGAATAGGTAAGAGGTAGAGAAAGTGCTTGGATGTTCGCCCTCTCACTTTCCTGAAACCGTGAGTTTTGCGTGTTTGCTTTAAAAACGATGGGCAATTTGCACATCATTATCTGCAACTAATTGACTGGAACTGTTTAAAGCAAAACATCCTCAAAAGCAGCATTAAAGCTGCAAGTCAGAAATAAGCTCTATATTACTAGTATATAAAAACATAAGAAAGGTTACAAACAAGAGGAGGCCATTGTGCCGTTCTAGCTTGTTTGGTTGTTAGTAGCTTATTGATCCCAGAATCTCATCAAGCAGCTTCTTGAAGGATCCCAGGGTGTCAGCTTCAACAACATCCCTGGGGAGTTGGTTCCAGACTCCCACAATATGAGTACATACTGTAATACTGCTACTGTATGTGTTCCACATAGAACAAATCAAAAGGTGATATGAAACAAGTAGATGAATTAGGCAATCATTAGCGGAGGGGAATGGGGTGGGTGTGGTAAACTAGAATATTTAGAATATTCTGATCCACACAAAATACTAGAAAGAAGCACATTTATCAAGGGCTTTATGCCAAAGTAGATTTTTTTTTGTACAGCCAAAATGCTTTAAGAGTTTATTACAAAGCACCTGCTAATTTTCAAAATGATCACATGTCCGTCTTTCTCATAACAGTGTCTGTTAAATGCTTTCTACATTCATGCTATCAAGGCCTAATTGTTTCTGCTGATCATGTTGTAAGATTACATGGCCTTTATGATTTCCTATCTAACATGCTATTCCCTTTTGTTTTCTTTCTTTCCTTCTGTATCTTCCTCCATTGGATGCAATGCACTGGCTCTAGTGATCTACAGCCCTCTCTTGACAGGGTTAGGAGTGCTAGTACCAACTGTTTGAGACCAGATACTAGTTTCCATTCACCAGAACGAGAAAGGTATACAGAAAAGACTTTTCAATTTATTTGATCTGTGCTGGTGATTTTTTGTTTTTTTTTGTAAGTATTGTAAATATTTTAGATTTTAGTCAGCATACAGTAGTAGCCACTTTTCTGCTGTTATATTGTACATAAACCTTTCACGATTGCAGTTAAATTGACTGTGAAAGGTATTAACCAGTAAGGTTTTCTACCACCTACTATCTACATAATTACCTACTGTCCTTCATACTAGGCCATATTCACAAAGTAGTACCTCATGAGTTATTTGAATCATATTCTTTTAAAGTCTGTTTAGAATAATAAAATACAGGTTGAGATTTATGAAACTGATCTGTAGGCTGATGTTGGCTTCTTTCGCAACAGTCTAGAGCAGTTCAATTTAATTTTATTTCTAATAACAGACTTTGAAATGGCATTCTTTAAATAGCTCCTGAGTTAAAGCTCTGTGAAAGCATTTCTTTCTGGCCAGCTTCTGAACAACAAAAGACAAAATAGCATCACAGAGTTTTCCAATTTAAACACGCTATGGATCTTGTGAAAGTTGGGCAAATTTTAACAGAATATTTTTGACAAAAGTGTCCAAAAGCTTTAGGATTCGGTTTACGTTCCTTGTTAATTAATTTTTTTTGTACAGAAGGATCTTAATGAATTATATGTAACATGTTTGTTTGCTAGTGTGTTTATGCTGTGTTGCACAGAAGTCACACATAAATATGTCCTTTATTAAATTAAAAGCAATGGCAAAATTTGGTTATGACATAGTAGGACCCTGGATTCATAGTAATTAAGTAAAACTTGTGAACAGTGAATGTGCTTTTATTTAGATATTAGAGTATTTTATCCATTAAACAAATGATCTGCATTTGTAGTTCCATTCATCATTTATATTGTTATGGTGTTTACATTCTTCAGTCATTGAATGTTCTGTATATTTACTTTCTGTGTGTGTGTGTAATTAATCTAAAAAAAGTCCAATACAAAGTATCTCAAAAGAGATAAATGTTGTTGGTTTATGTAGTTAGGGGTTCATATGAGGCAATGTTATCCATTTACATTACTCATACTTCTCTGTTTTATCATCCCCTGGCCTGTATAAAAAATGGCTTTTGCATTAAGCTAGACAGCATTGCCAAGTGGATAAAGCTGAGGACTGAGAGCCAGGAATGGCCTGGCTTTCAAACCCTGCTCAGCCACTGACCTACTGTGTGACCCTCCACATTACTGCCTTACTGTCACCCAATAGTGCTTATAAAGCCCTAGAAACCAGTGTCCCCATTTAGATGAATAATATATATATATATATATATATATATATATATATATATATATATATATATATATATATATATATATATATATATATATATATATTTATTTCTTTCTTTTATGAAGTAAAGCCTGTGCCGAAATTGTTGCTGCAGGTTTCCATGCCTCCAGTCCCAGTTTAATCGTTTTTTTCAAACTCTGCTGCTTAACTCATTCTGTCTTTCCTGTCTCGTTAATGGGGCAAACATGGATAGATGTTCCCACTCACTGGATAGGAGACGGCCTACTAGCCCCAGGATTTATATCCAGCATGCCTCCCCGGAGGATGACAGGTACTGGTCAAGACCTCCAATATCCCAGGGTGCCAGGCAAAGCCTGACCCAATTCAACAATTTGAACCCAGACGTAGACCCTTAGTATTCCCTTGATTGTGCAGTCTTAGAATCCTTTCATTTGTCCTGCCGTAGTGTTTATTTGTCTTTTTCATTTGGGTGCATTATGTTAATTTCTCTTATCACTTAGACTAGACTTGTGTGTTATGTGATTAATTCACAATTAATCGGTCAGGTTCACTAAGCACTTACTGTAGTGCAATGATTTCTAATACAAACTATTAATTAATTGCATGGGAGCTCTTCATATTAGGCTGTATATTAAACGTTTTGTGATTATAAACGTTTCCTTTTATAAAAAAACACATTACTTTGGTCTTAAGAAATTGCTTAGTGAATCGAAGCCAAATGTTTATTCCTGTATTTTAATAGTACAGCAGAAGTCCAAACCTGATACACTAAATGCACACCCATCACATTGATGCAATTAAGTAGCAAGCCATGCATTTCTTCAGGCAGATTTCCCTCTAATTGTTTTTTTAGTAATATATTAAGACATAATCTTAAAGTACATAAAGCACAAAAATGCACGTTGATGTTGTTTAAATGTAACCCCTAGCTTTTCAAGGTGCTTTTTTGGCAATGTTAGTTATAGTCATTGTTAATAACTGTAACATAACTGTAAACTGGCAAATTTACAGAAAGTAACCAGTATGAAAACAACAGTTACACACTGCTGCATTCTCATGAAATGCTGCAGATTTTTTTTTTAAAGTGTATGAGTAATAGTTCAAATCACACACACCCACACTTGCTCTTTGAGGCGTAATACCGTCTTTGTCAAAAAAAAAAAAAAAAATAACAATAATTATACATGGCATTGGTTCACAAAGTGGACATAAAGGTGCATGGTTTAGGAAAATTGACATTACCTTATTGCTCATGCCTGGTATAAAAGACACTGCCTCTGAAATTGAAAGGTAGGACAGATGCCATACACTGCATTTGTTTTTCGTTTTTTTTTTTTTTACATTCTACAGTGCAGTTTTTCTAAATGGTTCGAAATGTAAGGACGCCACGTTCAAAAGCCAGCAAAATTACATTCTTTTTGCTTTATGCCCTTTAAATTTATTATGTTAATATAACTATGTATACCAAAGCTACACATTATTGAATATACTGTTTTGCCGTCATGGGATTTGATGCAGTTTGTCTGCATTCATATTTTGAAGCCTGAAAAGAAGTATTAAAAACTCCACATCGGTTGTGCTGATTGGATATGTTACTGTGAAGTATGTTAGTTGTAAACAGATAAGCACTGCAAGGCTATGTCCAGAACATCTACATCATCTCTATATTCCAGAGCATTGCAGCAATGTACAGCTATGGCCAAAAGTTTTGCATCACCAAGAATTTTAGGATTGAGACATAATCAAAAATAAAAAAAAATAACTATATGAATATAATTTAGATCTTTTATTTAATATCATGTAATCAAAGATACTACAAAATGATATTGCCACAGTCTGCCGGAAGCCATAATAATTTGTAAAGTATTTCATATTAGATTTCGAAATAGCATATTTTTTCCATTTTTGTCTATTTTTTGTTAAGTATATGGAGAACTAGAAAGCAGTATGTAATTCAATATGTTAACGTAACATTATTCAGCAGGTTTCATTCGACTTTATGAAGCAAAAATGTGTTAATTCTATAGGGTGATGCAAAACTTTTGGCCAGAGCTGTATGACAGCTTTAGCAGATGCTGCTGTTGTGGATGGAGAAAACATCCAGAAATTGTTGCAGGGCAGCACCATCTAGAGTTTTGAATACAACATTGCAACTCAGTTCCTATATACACATAGCTGAAATGTATCTGGGTACAGGACTGTAAACCTGCAACTATTGATATACATTTCCATCGTCTCTGTGTGTAACCATCATTGTGTTGTTTTTGTTTGTTTTTTCCACCCTTTCCCCATTCACTTCCATGTTTCCACTTTTTTCGAAGAAGCTGGACAACGGACCCTGTTGTTCCAAAACAGGAGACTGTTAATCACCTCAGTGCTAGACCAAAAGCAGTCCAGAGGTACCTTTTATATAAAACTACCATCTACAAAGGAGCTGGCTCTAAGTGTAACTGCCTCTAACTAATATAATGGCTGAACACTGTTGGACACATTTAATAGGTTTTTATATCAGCGCAAATTCTGAAATAATGAGTTTTTCTCAGTAGAATTTAAAAACAAAATGCTTAAAAACTGCTTTGAAGAATGAAATAAGTTTGGAATTCATAAAAGCTGTCTTGGCTGTTGTAAAAAGAAGCCAAAGAGAAAGCTTAACAAATACCAAAAACTTGTTTTAATTAATTTAAAAAAAACTCACATATATTTTTTTTATTATTTAAATAGCTCATGATTTAAAGCTTTGTGAATACAAAAAGTAAAATAAAAAGCACGCAGGTCATAGAAAACATCGGTATTCTAACAAGAAACGACTAGGATGCAGGTAAGAGCGGTTCATTTTTATTCTGAGTTGTTTCTTGTTAGCAGCAGAGTATACATTTTGTTTTAAGCACGACTGCACGACTGAGGCGTCCAAAAGTTGGAAATATTGTTTTATTTCTTTTGGAAAAATGGTGACACAAATGTTCACCCTTTCTAGAGATGTGAATGTTTTAAATGATCATGTCATATGGATTCGTGTTCAGTATTTAAAATAGAAATGATATGAACTGAATTGGAAATATAGGAGTTTTCAATATTATTTTGTTAATGATCATTGATATAGTAAATAGATAGTTTGGTAGAAATGCATATGCACAGTAGCTGTATAGTGTCTCTTAAAAAGGATCCTAGCATTGCATTGTAACATTAACAGCTGTATACTGGTCAAAGGTTACATATAATTTGTGATGAAAGGTTATGCTTTTACTGTATATAAATCCTGTAATACAGCAGTTTGGGGGTGTTTGATATTTATTATATCATGTTCATGTTTGTTGATCCCTAAATTACATTTTTTTAACAAGATAGCCTTTAATGTTACATCTATTTTACTTCTGTTTCTAAACCAGCTTTATCATCCTTACCTTAAAGCAATAAGTAATGTGCCTTCAGGTTTGGTACTAAGAATGTGCAAAACATCTGAACTGTGTCTAAAATCACTTTCTCTTTAAAATTACATTTCTTAAATTAGATTTTTGCATAGCACACAGTGCCTCCCAATGGCTGGATGTTGCATCTGTAGTCTAACTGCTATAAGTTTTGCCTTTGCTGTACTTAAATCATTTGGACTCAAAGGAGACACAGCGATTGGAAGGGAGCACCCAGTAATCTGTGCATTCAATGATTGTGTGATTCTCCTAGAATTCAAACAAACAGGAAAAAACAAAACACACACACACAAATGATCTACTGACCCCTGCAAGCAAGGAGCAAAGCCTCAACAGGCCAAAGCATCTCTTAACAAAGTTGTTAATCTCTAATACAGTGACTTTTCGTATAGATCGTCTTGAGTGCATTTTTTAACTTGCTATAATTGTCTCCCTAGTGCCTTATTATATTGTAATGTAGGTCTTCAGTTTTTCACAGTAGTAACCACAGAGCACAACTCACTTCAGAGAAGCATCACAGCATGATCTCCCAGCGGATGCTATGGGGCAAGAGTTCATATGTCTGGTTAAATGTGTAATACAGTAGACACCAAACTATTATAATCAGCAAAACCTTTAAAGAAACTAGCTGAAAATCTTTTTTCTAAAACGGTTAGATGTGCGTGGTCATTTAAAAACAAAACAAATCGTGAACCTTCATTCTGCCCCCCCCCTCCCCAGTTTGAGAACCACTTATAGAGACAAATCTGTCTGAGTTTACTTTGCTGTAAATGTCTGTAGTTTTTAATGGCAATATTCACTGATATTTAATTAATGCTTTGTCAATAATGATGCATTGATTGTTACTGCTGCTGCTGTTATTTTGGGATGCTCGTATGTTGAGTATACAATGGTATTCAAGGATGGCTGTTTCAACAGAATGTACTTCAAGTTTTTTGTCCAGCTAAAAAGTTAATTGAATTAAGCCTGACATTTAATTTATTCATTCATTTTGCATAACCATTTTGCCATTTTATCATTTTGTCATTCTTCATGCTTTCTTTTCTGTTTTTTTCTTTTTCATTTCAAACGTTACAGGCAGTCAAGAATGCTGGAAAGATCTAGTAGCAACAAACATGGTATAAAAGACACTGCCTCTGAAAATGAAAGGTAGGACAGATGCCATACACTGCATTTGTTTTTCCTTTTTTTACATTCTAGAGTGCTGTTTTTCTGATTTCTTCATACATTCTTTTCATCTTTTGAATTGTTTATACATTATTTGTATGAGGTTGTGGTTTGTATAGCAACCATATAAAAGGGTATTTACAGTACAAGAAGAAAGTCAATCTCTTGCTATCTCATTGAGGTAGACACTCAATCATAAGATCTGAAGTAGTGATAATAAAAAATTAAAAAGTAGGGAATCACCCTTTATTGTATCAGCCACCTATACTTCGTGATCCTGGGATGACTCATAGAAAGAAGTGGTTGATGTGTTCCAGGTAGATTTCTGGTACTGTTAAATCCAGATGTGGCTTATCCCAGATCAAATCAACACCTTACTAAAGGTTTCGACTAGCTATGCCATAGCGTCGACTCCATGGGTGCTCCGGGGCCCAAGCTCCCATGGGGAAAAAATAAGTGGATGCTCAGGGTGACAGTTTTTGTTTTATGCGATAAAGGTAATTAATGATCTGTCACGTTAAAAACGCTGCCCTGAAATCAGACTTTTAAAAAATGGCTCAAATTAATAGGCCCTGCATAGTGCAAATACATTCTCAGTCCATACTAGTACAGTTCCATCAAATTGTAGTGTGGCTGCTTCACAATTAGAGGTATAGTATTGTAGTCGAACATTAGTGAAGATCATGTGTCTATGTGAGTATATTAACTATTGTAGTAATTCATAGTTATTTACTCAGAGGTTGTAACCCACTGGCAGGAACAAAAGTCGGCACCCATAAGCTATGCCTATATTTCATATATAACGACTTCTATTCCTTGAAAGTATATTTTTCCTATACATAGTCATTGTACAGCATTCCTGGATATAAACACGCCTTTCATACAAAGCTCAGATTAGAGCTCTTGCCCTTGCTGGACCACAGTGTATTAAATGTGTTGAATTGCAGGTGCTTCTTATTAACTGTGTACTGAATTCAGTTCTTGTTTGCTGCATTTGCCTCAGCCTACCAGAGCAAAATCGCCCCGGAGGGCGAGATAGAAAATCTGGGCATCAGACATGCAGGTAAAGCAGTGCATGGCCATGCTGTACCAGGTGCCTGATAATATCAACACTTATATGTGCTGGCATGAATCCCTTAGTACTGTATGCGTTTTAAAAAGTCACAGCTGTCATTTTCTTCTGCTGTTGAGGAGATTGACATGTGCGTTCCTGATGTTAATGACAGTAGGCTGGATATATGCTTGTTATGCTTTTTATCTACAGTAAGGATAATTTGCACTTTATCTTACATATACAGTATGTAAGCATGCCATTGCTCTGCTCACCATAACTGAATGATTTGTACTTACGACCAAGAAACTGGCCTGGTGATGCGCATGAATTACTTTCTGTTACAGACTTCGACTTTGTAACCTGTGTAGAAACACTTACTTAGAATAACCTGAAAGCCTCTGTGTCTCTCTGTGAATCCAATAGGTGTGCCAATACTGCTACTTGTAGCAGTAGTGTGCTGTATAAAGTATATATGCAGAAAGCATTACAAAGGATGTTTGTGTGATACTGATAGCACTTTGTAGGAAAATGTCTATTATGTTACCTATATGTTTTATCTTCAAACCATGGGACACTTTAACTATGGGTTCATAAGCTAACAACCCTCTGAAATATAAAAGCTATTTTAAAAGCATGTACGGAGTACTGCGCCAATGAGCATGATAAGCACACTTTTTCAATAACCTGTATATAACAATATTGGAAAATGCAGCTAAAAACAGAATACATTTGTTCTGTTTGGTGTACTTGAGATATTTCAATGCTTTTTTTTATGTTTTCTTGAAAAAGTTACTTGCGATTGGTTTCAATTAGTGCTACTCATGGACTACTGTTGCCAAAGTCACATTAGGAAGTCCAAGATTTGGGCTAATGTGGAGTATAATAGAGAACTTTAAAATCAGCCTTATCAATAAATCTATTATCATTGTGTTTTATTATGCCTGCTTGCAGTATTTTGGTGCCAGTTGCCTTTAACAGATTTATTTATATTAAGATTTTGCTCTTTGAAAAACTGCGTCATGCTAACCTTAACTTCATTTAAATACTTGTTTTGAAGTATTTAGCATCCATTACAGCAGTGCTAAAAAGATCACACGGTTTATCTTGAACTTTCCATGGCAGTATATGCATAACCTACCACTTCCTACCAAATCTAAATCCCTCACATCAGCTAAAGGGTGCAATACAAATTACTTTATTGTTTGAGGCTATCAGGAAATGTGACCCGTCAGTCATCCAGATGATTTTTTTTACTCCAGTTTCGAGTTTATTGGCTGTTTCATTATAAGAGCGCAAGCACCCACAGCATCTCTCCCACTGTGGTCTGGAATGACATGCTTGCAAAAATGAACATAATCACTTAGGCACTTTTAGTTTCAGTAGATGGTTGGTGATTCCCCCTCCACCTGGGGTGTAGATCATCTCTTAAGAGGTAGCAAAGATCATATTGCTTGCTTGTTTATTGAAACAGAACCTCTGAATAAAGAAGGCTTTGTGGGGGTGTCTGTGTTGGCAAAAGGAGTAGAACTGTAAGGCATTGTACTTGAAACTGGTGTCCTCAGGCTTCTTATGTTTTGTAAAGCAGAGTTTAAATAGGCTGTTGTGCAAAGAATATTTTATAAATGGTCAAGCAGTATAACATAATATTCATGTTTGTATATATAGTTTTCATAAAAAACATCAAACATTAACACAAACATATATTCATTTAAAAACATTGCTAATGTCAATCATTTGATCTGGTACATGATAAATATGCAAACTAGATTTAATCCACCCCTAAGTGTAAAGCCTACTGAATATATATTTCATTTAAATTCAAATGTAAGCAGTTATGCTTTGATTTACAACAGTAACTGTCCATTCAAGTTTGGTCCTTTGGAAATCAGTCATGTTTTATTTAAGCTGAACTGTTTCTGCAGATAAGTTACAGTCAAAGAGCAGAGTTTCTTAGTCAGTAGAATACAAAATACAATGTCAGTATTGTGTGGCTTTAAAACATACGCATGTGGTGAAAATGTATGAATCTTTTTTTTAGAAATATATTTTAAAAAATGTTAATATAAGCTCCCAGGCATCTATCCTGATGGTGAAACGTAATTCATTTTGCAAACTTCCTTGTTTAAAGGTTTTGCAGATGCAGAGCTTGGAACAAATTTAAGTTCAGGTGTGTTATTAGGTATTGACATGCATCCCTATATATATATATATATATATATATATTAATTTTCAATTGAAATGTAATAGAATGGAACCATTTTAAAATGGTTTCCTTTTGTTTGACCTAAAATTATCTATCTTCAATTACCTGCGATTGAAGTTCAGTATAAAGACTTTAAAGGCTGTAGATTTCTTTTATGAAAAGATGTGACTGCAGATCTTTTTTGAACCTGTACCTAGAGTGCTGCCGACTCCAATTAGAAGAGTGCTTCCTCCAAGCCTGAGGACCGCTGATGAGCTTAGTGTTACACAGAGAAACCACACTCGCTCCCGGTCGAGCGAGCGCCCTAGTGTCAGGCACTTGCACTCTGTCTATCAGACGGCCCCTGGAGGGTCTGCTCCAGTCTCCCCCCTGCTGGACAGGTGGTATTTCATGTAGCTCCCTTGTTTGGTGTTGTGCCTCAATGAGTGTGGAGTGTACCATAGCCACTTTTCTATTGATCTAGTACAGTAGTACTGTTTGTATAGTCCCTTTACCGCAGTGTTCAGTTTTCCCATCTCCGCTCCTTTCCTGCTAATGATACATCATTGAAAGAATTGTATCATTAAAAGGATGTTAGGAAACTATGGTAGTGCGTATGGTGGCCCGTGGTTTTAAAGCTTTGATTTGTCAATGTGTTTTGCTGGTGGTGAATTTAAGGTTATTCTTTTCATGGTGATTACTTTTTCATAGATTTTTTTCATCATTTTACTGATACTGTACATGTAAAGACGTTATTAATTACTTGTATCATATTAACAAAAAAAATACATACACACACACACACACACACACATATATATATATATATATATATATATATATATATATATACACACACATTGGATATAGTCAGTTAGAAGTGTGTTTTTTCCACTATTTAAGGTAAGTGAAGTAATGGAACAATGTATTGTAAGGTATTATTCGCTTTGACGATTAAATAAGTTGATAGAACGCGCTTAACGTCCTTGTTTTGTTTTGTTACACCCAAATAGAGCACATCAACAAGGCAGCTTGTCTCAGTCGCCCCCTACAGGAACTCCCTCGTCAGGACGCAGAGGAAGGCAGCTCCCACAGGTCCCTGCGAAGAGCAGCAGTGTAGAGCAAGGTATGCACTGACATCTCAGGTAAGGAGGTCAATGGCAAGGTTTACAGAAGACTTGGAGATTCTCCTGCTACTCTCATTCAGTTTGCTAGTGTTAAGTTCCATTTTATCCTGAAATTTCTCATTGTGCTTTACAGATAAAGCGGAAGATATGTAAATGCTAATCTGGTCATAAGCAAGTTATCTTAGTGCAAATGGCTTTAGTATACACGACAATGTCGTTAGCTGCCCTAATAACGGTTCTCTTGTTTAAATGATTAAAGACTTTAAAAACACTATGCATGCAAGTTTCTGCAGTAAAGTTTCCATTGCAAATCAAGAGATGGCAGAAATGATGGCACATTTAATTGTGTTCAATCAATCCAGTGAGGGGAAGCAAGGGTACATTAAGTATGACAAACTGAAGCATCTGTGCTTGCATGGGGTTAATGTTTATCACGGAATGTCTTGAAAAAAACACATCATATGACTCATGTTTCTTCCGGCTATTGGATTAGCAGCAGTGGTTCTAATGGTAGGTGTTTATATTAGGTGAAGATGACTCACTGCTTAATGTGTTTGAAACTGAAATGTGTCAATTAATTTCCCATAAAAGATAAAATATTGATTTTGTTTTTTCCAATGTTTCACATGAACCACAGGCGCACAATGCTTTCACTGCTACTCACTCCTTCATTTTCTTTTTTGTATTGAATGCAATACACAAAACATTAACTTCATTTAAAGTCTGTTTAAATAACCTTTTCTGAACTAAAGAGGATTTGGAGTTTATTGTTGTGTACCTCTTCAAAAACACATTTTTATTACAGCCTTGCTGTGATGAAGCAGGATCTTAAATTAAAATATGATATTTCTGCATTTCTATTTCTATACATGTCTCGTTAGTTTCCAAGCCTTTATTGGATGTACATTATGGTATTTATCCACTATTCTTTGTCATATATTTTGCTTGCTTTGCCATGCTTTCGGCGTGCATGCTGTAACTGATTTCTTCATGGTAAATTGTAGTAAGCTGTTTATTTGATGCTAGTCTTCTCCACTGTTTCAGCCCTAGCAGTAGAAGAGCGAGCACGACAGATGCAAATGAAAGTACATTCCTACACATTAGCCACGATGTCCAGCTCGAGTCAAGAACTAGAGCGAGAGGTGAAGACAAAGCGAGAGGTACTAATGATACATCTACGAACTGGATTGGTCACTGTGCCATTGTACCCTGAAGTCCCCCATGTTTCTGATTTGCTTGAAATCACACGTGGACAACAAAACTAACTTAGGTCCAATTTCCATCGTATTTTTAGCTGGAGGGAAATTGAAAAAGTTTGCCAACTGCTAATATGTTCCTCATGTATTGATTGAATCCAAATCCAAATGTGCACATAATGGGGTAGATTTTCAAAGGCAACTTAGGACTTTAGACGGATGTAACTCCGATTTTTAGGCTTTTGGACTGGGGTCTAGTGTAAGAGCGATTTTTGTCTTATGGCGTCTATTGTTTTTTGACCTCATTAACATTTTTACGTGCGATTTTCAGAGTATAAAACAGTAGTTTAGATGTTGAAAGTTACACCTGCTTCAACTGGGTGTAACTGACATTTATGGTAGAAGTTTATTGGTAGAAATGGTTGCCGTGTGTTCGAAATTCACAAAGAAGAGCTGATTATACTATACTGATTAAAAATGTAGGTAGTCTTTTATTTTTTGTTATTAAAGTCTAAATAAAATATATAAATAGTGTAGCACGGACGTATGCAAAATCTGTCTGCTGACTGAAAAAATACTCATCAGCTAATGTAAAAGTTTAACTGTATTGTGATTTTTTTTTTTAATGTGATATTTTGTTACGCCGTCTGCCAATAAATAAATACATTAATACATAATAATAATAATAATAATAATAATAATAATAATAATAATAATAATAATAATAATAATAAATTATTGTAAATAGGAGGCACTTTTTTACACAGAGAATTGTGAGGGTCTGGAACCAACTCCCCAGTAATGTTGTTGAAGCTGACACCCTGGGATCATTCAAGAAGCTGCTTGATGAGATTCTGGGATCAATAAGCTACTAATGACCAAACGAGCAAGATGGGCTGAATGGCCTCCTCTCGTTTTGTAAACTTTCTTATGTTCTTAATAATAATAATAATAATAGCATGCAGACACCAAATAAAAAGTAGGCTATACAGCGCTATACATTGTTTTCAACAGTTTGGTATATTTTCAACATGTAATCCTTCAGTTCAAAACAGAATGTTAGAATGTAATGTTACTACTTGCTTCAATAACAACTTTGTTCATTACATTACAGTGTTGTCGGGTCATGTTTAATAGCGTTCACGAGACACGTGTAAATGTTTCAGCAGTCTGCATGTGGTGTTGTTTGGTTGTGGGTATTTAAAAAAAAAAAAAAAAATCATCCAATCTTTAGATTTCGGTTTGCTTATTTTCTAAAGTCTAACGTGAGGGCTCAGTACTAAGAGAACCATTCCTATAAAACCAGGATGACACAATTTTGAAATTTCAAGTTTAAAACAGAAGTTAGCTACCGCTATATGTGAATTAATATTATAGCAAACGTGTGTTTTTAAGGATATGCAACTTAATATATAACATAAATGGAACTTACAAATACATTTACATGATCTTTCTGGCAATATGGAAAAATATATGATTCTTAGCTGTAAGTATTTATTTTATTAATAACAGCATAGGGTTATTAACCATTGATGCTTTTAAAAAACAACTAAAAACGCATCTATGTACAGACATTTTATCATGGTTAGGTTTCATGTGATCTACACAATTTCTATTTTAAGTGTGTTATATATATATATATATATATATATATATATATATATATATATATATATATATATATATATGTGCTTGTGTAATTGCTGCCTGTTTTATGTTTGTTGTGTTTTGGAGCTGTTGTTTTAAACTGTACAGTGCTTTGAGATGCTTTGTATGTAGCACTTTATAAAATAAAGATTATTATTATTTTACATGTTACATATTGGGTATTACCGATATTTCAATGTAGGCTAGCATAAATAAAACTTTTCTGATGATACAATTAAGAAGTCATAGCCTTTTGTTTTCAAAGTACTGTAACTGATAAATAAATACAGTATTTATCAATGGTAGCCTACATGTCTTTCATAACATTAATTTATATACTGATGTAGGCTAATGGTTCACACAGTTCCTTCCTTGTAATGGCAATGCTTTCAGTTTTGTATATTTCCTAATTTAGATTACGGATCCTCTATACCTGTGTTCTCAAATCTGTGTGTAGTCGTCTACATTTAGACGAATGCATTATTTACTGTTGCATACATTACAATAAACTGCCTAGATGGCTAACAGACTAAAGTCTAAAACTCTGAAAATCACATTGATTGCTCGTCGTCTAAATCCAATGTAACCTTATGGAGGATTTTAGTCATCTGTGTGCTCAACCAGCACCCCTGATTGTCTAGAAACGTCAACTTATAGCAGTCACGTTGGAAAATCATGGCTGTAACAAGCCCATCTAAGATAAGGTGTAACTTTAGACGTCTGACAAAAATTTAGTCACCTTTGAAAATCTACCCCAATATGTGTATAACATGCAGGTCTGAGTTGCGAGAGGAGGCCATTTCAGCCCATCTTGCTCGTTTGGTTGTTAGTAGCTTATTGATCCCAGAATCTCATCAAGCAGCTTCTTGAAGGATCCCAGGTTGTCAGCTTCAACAACATTACTGGGGAGTTAGTTCCAGACTCCCACAATTCTCTGTGTAAAAAAGTGCCTCCTATTTTCTGTTCTGAATGCCCCTTTATCTAATCTCCATTTGTGACCCCTGGTCCTTGTTTCTTTTTTCAGGTGGAAAAAGTCCCCTAGGTCGACATTGTCAATACCTTTTAGAATTTTGAATGCTTGAATCAGATCACCGTATAGTCTTCTTTGTTCAAGACTGAACAGATCAATTCTTTTAGCATATGACATGCCTTTTAAACCCAGAATAATTCTGGTCGCTCTTCTTTGCAATCTTTCTAGAGCAGCAATATCCTTTTTGTAGTGAGGTGACCAGAACTGAACACAATATTCTAGATGAGGTCTTACTAATGCATTGTAAAGTTTTAACATTACTTCCCTTGATTTAAATTGGAGCATTTTGTTGACCTTTTTTATAGCTTCCCCACATTGTCTAGATGAAGATATTTCTGAGTCAACATAAACTCCTAGATCTTTTTCATAAATTCCTTCTTCAATTTCAGTATCTCCCATATGGTATTTATAATGCACATTTTTATTGCCTGCGTGCAGTACCTTACATTTTTCTCTATTAAATGTCATTTGCCATGTGTCTGCCCAGTTCTGAATGCTGTCTAGATCACTTTGAATGACCTTTGCTGTTGCAACGGTGTTTGCCACTCCTCCTATTTTTGTGTTGTCTTTAAATTTAACAAGTTTGCTTACTATACCAGAATCTAAGTCCTTAATGTAGATTAGGAATAGCAGAGGACCTAATACTCCCTGTGGTACTCCACTGGTTACCTCGCTCCATTTTGAGGTTTCTCCTCTAATCAGTACTTTCTGTTTTCTACATTATATCTCTTGTACACCATGAACCTCTTATATATTTCTTTACCATAGTAAAATATATACAATATTATAAACTGAGTATACTACACACCCTGTATATAACATGCAACTTCTAACAGCACACAGAAATTGATGCGAATTATATACTGAAAATTACAGTAGCTATTATTGGAGAACACCTGTCTTAACGGACCAGTTTCCTTCAGAACAGATTTAGTCATTTTCATACATTTATAAGACCACCTTCTAGGACTGGTGTTACCTGCATGACGTTTTCTATTTCATTGTGTGATACTGAACAATAGAATGGTTAACTCTCCCTACTATACAAACCAATATTTATGTGTGTTTTTCTTTTCTTTTTTCTCCATCAGTTGTATAAAGAACAGCGCAGAAGCTGTGACAATATGTCCACTAAATCCACGGACAGTGATATCAGCGATGTGTCAGCCATTTCTCGTACCAGCAGTGCCTCTCGCCTCAGTAGCACAAGCTACATGTCAGTGCAATCCGAGCGTCCCCGAGGCAGAGTCAGGTAAGTCCTGCCGGAGAGCTGCCTTAAAATCCATGCAAGAAGCAAGTCAATTAAAGCAGTTTTTGTTTAGTAATTGCATGTCTGAATTTGATCTTTTAATATGCATATGAATTGTGGTAAATAATTAGAAAGCATTTTCTGTTAACAATATAATGATGTATTGTATATATTGTTAACTGAAAAAAGTTGAAATTAGTTGACGTTTTGGGTAAGCATCAAGGTTCTGCAAAGACTGACAGGATAATATTTCAATTCCCAAATTTTTCCGTGAGAACACAATGCATTTTTCTGTGTTAACTGACACGATTTGAGATACTGTGTATTGAACGGTGCTTTTAAGAGTGGTGTTCAGTAATATTTCCTGAGGATAACTTATATCTGTTGAGATGAATCAAGCATTATTTTGTCATATACACTAATGTATAATAAATTGATGTACACATACCCAACTGTATGGAACCCCTAAAGGGACATTGTTAAAAAAAAAATATATATATATATATATATATATATATATATATATATATATATATATATATATATATATATATACAGTACTGTGCAAAAGTTTTAGGCAGGTGTGAAAAAATGTTGTAAAGTAAGAATGCTTTCAAAAATAGACATGTTAATAGATTATATTTATCAATTAACTAAATGCAAAGTGAGTGAACAGAAGAAAAATCTACATCAAATCCATATTTGGTGTGACCACCCTTTGCCTTCAAAACAGCATCAATTCTTCTAGGTACACTTGCACAAAGTCAGGGATTTTGTAGCATATAGTCAGGTGTATGATTAAACAATTATACCAAACAGGTGCTAATGATCATCAATTCAATATGTAGGTTGAAAAACAATCATTAACTGAAATAGAAACAGCTGTGTAGGAGGAATAAAACTGGGTGAGGAACAGCCAAACTCAGCTAACAAGGTGAGGTTGCTGAAGACAGTTTACTGTCAAAAGTCATACACCATGGCAAGACTGAGCACAGCAACAAGACACAAGGTAGTTATACTGCATCAGCAAGGTCTCTCCCAGGCAGAAATTTCAAGGCAGACAGGGGTTTCCAGATGTGCTGTCCAAGCTCTTTTGAAGAAGCACAAAGAAACGGGCAACGTTGAGGACCGTAGACGCAGTGGTCGGCCAAGGAAACTTACTGCAGCAGATGAAAGACACATCATGCTTACTTCCCTTCACAATCGGAAGATGTCCAGCATTGCCATCAGCTCAGAACTGGCAGAAAACAGTGGGACCCTTGTAAACCCATCTACTGTCCGGAGAAGTCTGGTCAGAAGGTGCCTTCATGGAAGACTTGCGGCCAAAAAGCCATACCTCCGACGTGGAAACAAGGCCAAGCGACTCAACTATGCACGAAAACACAGGAACTGGGGTGCAGAAAAATGGCAGCAGGTGCTCTGGACTGATGAGTCAGAATTTGAAATATTTGGCTGTAGCAGAAGGCAGTTTGTTCGCCGAAGGGCTGGAGAGCGTACACGAATGAGTGTCTGCAGGCAACAGTGAATCATGGTGGAGGTTCCTTGCAAGTTTGGGGCTGCATTTCTGCAAATGGAGTTGTGATTTGGTAAGAATTAATGGTCTTATCAATGCTGAGAAGTAAAGGCAGATACTTATCCATCATGCAATACCATCAGGGAGGCATCTGATTGGCCCCAAATTTATTCTGCAGCATGACAACGACCCAAACATACAGCGAAAGTCATTAAGAACTATCTTCAGCGAAAAGAAGAACAAGGAGTCCTGGAAGTGATGGTATGGCCCCCACAGAGCCCTGATCTCAACATCATCGAGTCTGTCTGGGATTACATGAAGAGAGAGAAGCAACTGAGGCTGCCTAAATCCACAGAAGAACTGTGGTTAGTTCTCCAAGATGTTTGGGCCAACCTACCTGCCGAAGTTCCTTCAAAACTGTGTGCAAGTGTACCTAGAAGAATTGATGCTTGATGCTGTTTTGAAGGCAAAGGGTGGTCACACCAAATATGGATTTGATTTAGATTTTTCTTCTGTTCACTCACTTTGCATTTAGTTAATTGATAAATATAATCTATTAACATGTCTATTTTTGAAAGCATTCTTACTTTACAGCATTTTTTCATACCTGCCTAAAACTTTTGCACAGTACTGTATATATATATACACTATCTCTCTTGCTGACTAGAGATGAATAGCTCGCAAGTCAATGGGACATTAATTTACTCCATAACATGACATCTTTCATGTGGTAAAGTAGCATTCTTTTGCGAGTTTGTATGTAGGAGCTATGAACCATTATATGATGTAGCCAGCTGTACTGTACAATGGACAGTGAATATCTATGAGTATTGAGTGTGCATAACTAGAGTTTACTCGCAAATCATTGAGACATGACTTAAATGACCCATTATCACCAAGACTTTCATGAGGTGAAATGGCATTGCTTTGCGAGTTTGTACGTAGGAGCTATGAGATATTATTTGATGTACAATGCAGTGAATGCGCGAATATTAAATGTCCGCGTTGATACCCAATATCAAACTACACCGGTGTTAGTGCATAATACTGTAAGAGATTGTGGTAGCTTGTAGCTTGGAGATTGTTCTTTCTCTGTCTTTGCAATACTGTCATTTTTGTAGATGAACCATCATTTTGCGTTGCAGTTGCACCCACTTTCTGAGAACAAAAGCAGGATCGGGCTTGATCATCAGTGTGTCAGTCCCAATAATAACTCTCAAATCACTGAGACACACGTGACTCAATTTACTCCTTATCATGGGTAAAATAGCTTTCTCTTGCGAGTTAGTCTTCAGAAGCTATAAACTGTATGACGTAGCCTACTGGATAATGTAAATGGCATATATGTGCGTATTTGTCTTCATGATAAGTCGAGATAATTCAATCGCAATCGCATGATTCAAATTACTCCTTTCGCATTTGCTTTCGTAACCGGGTAAAATATTCCAGACAGTAAGAGAATACAATTGGATGCAATAAACAATGTATTGGCATTAAAACAGCATGAGTCTAAAAGCACATCCGTTTTTCATAGTTGTTATGCCATGAGGAAAATACGGTGATTGTCTCCTAACCTATCCACAAAGAACAACAGGTGTCTGCTGCAGTCAGCAAGATATTCACTCCTGCTCATGAGATAGTATCTGGTGAGCACGAGATAGTATTTTTGTTTTCACGATGTCCCTTTAGGGGTTCCGTACATTTGAAAATGACCATTTCTGGCTGTTTGACTCTGCAGTAGTGCAATACTGGGTCGGATCCCCTGAGAATTAGGCAAACATGATATCACTTTAAACTAGAACTTTGTAGTTATGACGTAACAAAAAAAAAAAAAACCTTATTCATTTTTACCTGTATTATTTATTACACCTTATGAATCATGTACCTTTGTAATCCTCAGGAGTAGTAATTAAATGCCTTTAGCCTATTTTAAATTATACATTTTATTTTATGTTTTGTGTATTTCTTTGTTGTTTTTTAAATTTTAAAATTGCATGCCTGCATGCTGTGCTGTGAAAAGGTCAAAGTCCTTAGAAAGCTACAAAGGTGAGGAGAAAAAAGAGAGGCGGATATCATGGGAGTTAAATGAGAAGGTAGAAGAAAAGCATGAACACTCGGTAAAGAAGCGCTGTACAGAAGACCTGAGGAAGAGGCGGCATTCAGTCGCTGGTGACTTGAGGTAAAGGTCAGCCGTCACGCCCTGTTGCCTCACCCCAGTGTCTTCCTCCCTGTACCGCTGCCTAACCGAACCACCAACCTGCGCTGATCCCTTCTGCAAAGTCCCATTGCAATTTTACATTGAATATTTATTTATGATAAGTACTAATTGGGGGTTGTGAAACCTTAAGTATATTATTATGTAGCCCAGAAATATGGAAGGATGATGACTTTGTTTGGTGCCTGACTGCTCAATGTTTTGGTTATGTCATAATACGTTTTAATTTTACCAGCCTTTAATAGTACTGAATTTTCTGAGTCATTTAATGTGGTCAGGCAGTGTAATGAAATGAATTTGATTTTACAGCATGCTGATTAAGCATCTGTGTTTCCCTGCAGGCAGTGTGGCTAGCCATGACTGCTTAAACAGTGAAGGTCTGTTGAGTATAGTAACACGTAGGTAGAATGGTGGTGGCCTTGTTCATCTAACAGCTTCAGCAGTAGCCAGGATCGGTACAGCAATGTCTCGTGGGACGCATTCACAGATCACACGTCATTATTTTTAATATGTTCTGGCAGGTTTGTGAAAATTATCGTAGCAGATCTTAGATTATGTTTTTCTGAATTTGGTTCAATGTATTTTAGCGATGTGTTCAAAATACGCTGATTTACTTTGCTTGGTATATCTCTAAACATTACATTTTGAATTATATTACGTTTCCTTAAGGCTATCCCAATAGTCAAATCATATCTATTTAGAATAAGACATGAAAGGGTTATGTGAGATTCCATCAAGACAAGGAAGTGTTGTGAAACGATAAGAAACAAAAACATCCTGTTGAATCTAGGATATCGTTTAAACTTTATTGATATGTTTTACAGACACATAGAAATAGCAGTCCAAAACTGGGGTAAGCCACAGGGACATTTCACAAAGAACAAGGCATGAGCAAACTAGAAGGGCAGAGAAATGCAATGAAATTAATAGTGGCATAATTGGGAATCTGTCTTAAATTGAGATGATAATATTGATTTTGTAATATTGATGAATAGTAAATTCATAACAATGGTAAATAGTGCATACATGTAAAATACATTTTTTGTATTTAATCAAAGTACAGTTGTATGATATGTTGTTGTAAGAAAAAAAAAGTATTTTTGGTTTTGCAACTTAAATAAAACAATGTGGTACAATTCGTATCCCCAAACGCCACAGTGCGACCAAGAACTCGCTTTTTCCAATCGATACCGAACGACACGTGTGTTTTTCGGCACTCCAGGAAATGTCTCATTAAATGACAAAGACGCATATGTGACTCTTTAGACATGCGTACATTTTCAATCCAGTCACTTGGAAACCACTCAAGTCATTCCCACTAGCCTTCTGGTCAGAAGATCACCCAAATGTTTTGATCTCCCATCATGGTAGTGCAGATCATCACCACTGTAGCATCTCCGCTGGTTTTGCAGAAAAAGAGCATAGCTGTGCTTGACGAGCCCTTGATCGATTACGTACAGTACTTTCTTCCAAAAGCATAAACAAAAACTTTTTTACACAGAGAATTGTGAGTGTCTGGAACCAATTCTCCTGTAATGATGTTGAAGCTGACACCCTGGGATCCTTCAAGAAGCTGCTTGATGAGATGCTGGGATCAATAAGCTACTCACAACCAAACGAGCAAGATGGGCCGAATGGCCTCCTCTCGTGTGTCACCTTTCTTACGTTCTTATGGGTTTGGTTCCCATAACTATTTGTTTGTTTGTCCCCACGACACCACACACAAACTGAAGTTGGGAAGGACTCTGAGGGACAATTTTTTAAACAAATTATTTTGCAATAAATACTTTACACATATTTTACTGGTAGTAGTACCCCCTGTTAACAGATTATTATTATTATTATTATTACAAGCATTAATCAACTTTAAGCATATGTTGCTTCATATAACTGGTTATAAGGCTCACAGTAAGTATGTGAACAAATAGTACTATTTAATTCTGCTCTGTGATGGGTAAAATACAGTAGCTGTTCCAAATTGGAAAGTGGAACCACATAGTGTAGGTTAGTTATTAGGAATCTCTTATGCTTAACTTGGAGAAATGAGAAATCTGATGTACACACGCTAGTCAACTACTATACCATGTGTGCATTAAAGCTAGAGATATACTGTAGGTCTAAATTTAAAAGAAAAATAAAAACATCATTGTGTTTTGGGGCATTAAACTGCAATTAATTGACTGACATTTTAGAGTTATGTTGAGCATTATTACCATTCCATTCCAGACCATTGTAAATAACATCAATTACTGAAAAAACAGCAGTGATCAAAGCATTTAAAGAATACTGTGATCAAGTGATAGGTTAATATAGATCTAATAAGATATACAGTAGTTGAATATTGATAATAAAGAAACCAAGATCAGTGGAATGTTGTATCTTATACTATTTAGGTTTTGTGTAATATAATGTAATGCATTGTACAGTTCCATCGGTACTGGAGCTGCCGTTTGGGTGATAATAATAGTTCTCTTAAGTAACAGGGCTATCCTTTTTGTTTTCCATTAAATAATAAATAATGAAAACCTTTATGCACAGTGTGGCGATGTGGCCGCGCCCTTGTGCGTAGTTTGTGTTATATGTTGCATGTTGCATGTGTTAATGTTGGTGTATAGCGATTGGTACACGGGATATAAGCGGGTCTGTGTTTCACGTGTGTTTAAAAATGTATAATTGTAGTTAGGCACGAGGTTGCACATAATTAATTCACGTGCTGGGATTCAAGTGAATAATTAATTAGTAATTGAATCCCAGCACAACAGTATATATAGATGCACGCTTCACTCACTCGGGTTGGGTGTTCGTGAGTGGAGAACGGGTGTGGAGAAGGAGAGATAAAGATAAGAAGAAGAATATTAGTTTGTGCTCACCGTGTTTGTTCGTCCCTGTGTGTCAGTGTCTGTATAGTCCGCTTTGTTTGTCTGTTTATTTTGGCGAAAGTGCCGTGTGCTGTTTTTGTGTTTTTTTATTTCTGTTTATTAAATGCTGAGCACAACCAAGTGCTCAGCTTCACCAACCTCACTGTCTGTTGTGTGTTACTTCCTGTTTCTGGTCTGACGTCACCCACTGTCAGCCGCCTTTGTGACACGTGGTGTCATCGTGGGATTACCAGCCTCCAAGACTCAGACCAGAGCAGGAGTACCGTGTTTTTTTTTGGAGAGAAAAAAAAAAAAAATGGAATTTTTTTGGAGAAATGGAGGGAGGAAAGACGCTAGAGAGGAAGCAACAGCAGCACCCATCCTGCAGCCCAGTGTCAGAGGAGGTGATCGACTGGCTGCTGGATCAGGAGAAGCAAGGGGGCCCAGAGTAACATCAGCGCAGCAGTTGCAGGCGGTGTTAAAAGGTGCCCTGCACCGCTACTAACAAGGCTGTTGTCCTCTAGCCCAAAGGGGAGGAGCCTGAACGTCCTACGCCAGAGTGGGAGGAGCCTGAACGTCCTACGCCTGAGTGGGAGGAGCCTGAACGTCCTACGCCTGAGTGGGAGGAGCCTGAACGTCCTACGCCTGAGTGGGAGGAGCCTGAACGTCCTACGCCTGAGTGGGAGGAGCCTGAACGTCCTACGCCTGAGTGGGAGGAGCCTGAACGTCCTACGCCTGAGTGGGAGGAGCCTGAACGTCCTACGCCTGAGTGGGAGGAGCCTGAACGTCCTACGCCTGAGTGGGAGGAGCCTGAACGTCCTACACCTGAGTGGGAGGAGCCTGAACGTCCTACGCCTGAGTGGGAGGAGCCTGAACGTCCTACGCCTGAGTGGGAGGAGCCCGAATGTCCTAAGCCTGAGTGGGGGAGCCCGAACGTCCTAAGCCCAAGAGGGGGGAGTCGGTGCGCCCACAGCCCAAAAGGGAGGAGTCGGTGCGTCCACAGCCCAAAAGGGAGGAGTCGGTGCGCCCACAGCCCAAAAGGGAGGAGTCGAAGGCCCACAGCCCAAAAGGGGGAGTCGGTGCGCCCACAGCCCAAAAGGGAGGAGTCGGTGCGCCCACAGCCCAAAAGGGAGGAGTCGAAGGCCCACAGCCCAAAAGGGAGGAGTCGGTGCGCCCACAGCCCAAAGAGAGGGAAGTCGGGCTTCCACAGCCCTAGGACCCAAGCTGCCAGCAGAGGGAGAATGCCTGCTGGTTCCACCTCCACCAGCAGAGGAAGAATGCCTGCTGTCCCCATGTCCACCAGCAGAGGAAGAATGCCTGCTGTCCCCGTGTCCACCAGCAGAGGGTGAATGCCTGCTGTCCCCGTGTCCACCAGCAGAGGGTGAATGCCTGCTGTCCCCGTGTCCACCAGCAGAGGGTGAATGCCTGCTGTCCCCGTGTCCACCAGCAGAGGGTGAATGCCTGCTGGGTTCCCATCCACCAGCAGAGTGTGAACGTCTGCTGGTATCACTTCCCCACCGCCACCACCCGGAGGAGAGGAACAGGAGCTGCCTCTGCCTCCACCACAGTCCCCTGCAAGAGCGGGAGAGCCGCACCAGTCCCCTGCAAGAGAGGCGGAGCCGCACCAGTCCCCTGCAACAGTAGGAGACCACACGCTGCTCGCACCTCCATCGCCAGGAGACTACACGCTGCTCGCACCTCCATCGCCAGGAGACTACACGCTGCTCCCACCTCCACCACTTCCTCCACTAGGAGCAGAGGAGCAGGAGCTGCCTCTGCCTCCACCACCTCAACCGCTTCCACCAGGAGCAGAGCAGCAGGAGCTGCCTCTGCCTCCTCCACCAGCAGAGGGTGAGTACCTGCTGGTTCCGCCTTCTTTGTCGTGGGAGGACTGCTTGCCCCTCCCACCTCCACCAGCAGAGGGTGAATACCTGCTGGTTCCGACACCACTAGGAGCAGAGCAGCAGGAGCTGCCTCTGCCTCCACCACCTCAATTGCTTCTACCAGGAGCAGAGCAGCAGGAGCTGCCTCTGCCTCCTCCACCAGCAGAGGGTGAGTACCTGCTGGTTCCGCCTTCTTTGTCGTGGGAGGACTGCTTGCCCTCCCACCTCCACCAGCAGAGGGTGAATACCTGCTGGTTCCGCCACTGCCCGAGCAGAGGAGCAGGAGCTGTCTCCGCTTCCCGCACCTCCACCACAGGGAGTGCGGTGGCCGGAGCCCCAGAAAGGGGAGCTACCGGCTACAAAGACAGGGGAGAGGTCAGGAGACCACTTTCCCCAGCAGCAGTTTCGCTGCAGGAGTTCTTGAGGCCGGAGCCCCACAGGAGGGAGCTACCGGCTACAAAGACAGGGGAGAGGTCAGGAGACCACTTTCCCCAGCAGCAGTTTCTCCGCAGGAGTTCTTGTGGCCGGAGCCCCACAGGAGGGAGCTACCGGCTACGAAGAAAGGGGAGAGGTCAGGAGACCAGCATCCCCAGCAGCAGTTTCGCTGCAGGAGTGGACCAGCATGCTGTCAGCCGTGCCACTACCGGCAGGGGTGCTGACAGCATTGCCAGCCATGGGCCCACTGAAGCCTCCCTTCCCAGCCCGAGACTTTGTCCTGGACTGCTGGGTTTTAAGGGGAGGTGGCCGTTGAGGCCATGTGTGCTGCGCACAAGGGGGTATATGTGGCGATGTGGCCGCCTTGTGCGTAGTTTGTGTTATATGTTGCATGTTGCATGTGTTAATGTTGGTGTATAGCGATTGGTACACGGGATATAAGCGGGTCTGTGTTTCACGTGTGTTTAAAAATGTATAATTGTAGTTAGGCACGAGGTTGCACATAATTAATTCACGTGCTGGGATTCAAGTGAATAATTAATTAGTAATTGAATCCCAGCACAACAGTATATATAGATGCACGTTTCACTCACTCGGGGTTGGGTGTTCGTGAGTGGAGAACGGGTGTGGAGAAGGAGAGATAAAGATAAGAAGAAGAATATTAGTTTGTGCTCACCGTGTTTGTTCGTCCCTGTGTGTCAGTGTCTGTATAGTCCGTTTTGTTTGTCTGTTTATTTTGGCGAAAGTGCCGTGTGCTGTTTTTGTGTTAAACCTTTTATTTTCTGTCTGTTAATTATTAAATGCTGAGCACAACCAAGTGCTCCGCTTCACCAACCTCACTGTCTGTTGTGTGTTACTTCCTGTTTCTGGTCTGACGTCACCCACTGTCAGCCGTCTTTGTGACAACAGGGTAACTATTGTTGTTTCTAACTCTAAATGAAACATTGCATTTCACGATTCATGGTTCATGGTTCATGATTCAAATTACCAGTGTATTCAGGAACTCTTGTTTAAAGGCTTGTGTGACAAAGTGTGATTAATTAGTTGGGATTACACAGCAGAATGCAATTTATCTTCCGGCAGGAGTGTTACGAGTTAGTTGTTTTGACATGCTGCAAACAACCCTGTGTGTCCGTTCAAAAACATGTCATTTGTTTTGAAGCACCTAAATATTCTGCCCTTGCAAATGTATTCACTGCAGCATCATGTTCAAATTAAATATATTATCACCTAATCAAGAGTGTCATTTTGAGGATCACTGTATCAAGAAGTAGATTCTGACCCCCTATCGTCAGGTCCATACTTTTATTTAGTTAGAGTATTTAATTTTCTCACCCTGAAACATGAGAGTTTTACGTCTGCACCTTGTGCATGATGCATATGATAAGAAGTATGTCTCTATGTCCAATGAATTATAAATCAATTTGGAAAGATTACTGTTTTTTTTTTTTTCTCTCTGTATGTATATACTCCACACCAAGTCAAGAATCAAATTTCAAAGCATGGAATGTCCCGTTTTTGTAAATGAATACATTCAAAGGTATTAAACTAACAAGAAACCAATCAAAACTTTAACTGCTCCTTCCTGCAATTATTTCTTGTACAATATGTTGTTAAAAACCCAATCACTCTACACTGCTTTCATGTATGTTCTGCTCTTAAACAGCGTTCAAAACTTCTGAAACTTTATTTTGGTATCTTGGGGCCTTTTTGTTGCCACTTCATACATAAAACAAGACTGCAGTTTGCTTTTAGGGTGCACTGTTGCTTTGGAAGCTGATGCGTAGATCTCTCCAGAAATAACTACCGAGGTAAAGGATGCATGTCCCTGACACCAAAGGACACTATTTTATAATGTTATTTTCATTTCGTTTTAAAAAGCATAAAAGCAAATCTTAGTTCTTTGGGTTGTATGGCCTGGAAAATATATTTATCAAAGTTCACTACATCCTGCTTTTTTATCCCATACAAACTGGTCAGTCAAATAAATAAAAAGGATTAGAAATAATCTAAGAATCTTAGGAAATTCAATAACAAACATTTTGACTAAAAGTCTTTTCAATGCCTCCAACGTTAATTGTTTGTTATTTAATTTACGTTTATTTTTGTATTTGTAAATTAAAGATTAGGAAGTGTGGGTGTAAAAATAACTTATTTTTATATACTGTATAGCATGTTTTTGTTTTTGTTTAAAACCCTGTATCCATTGCAGTGTTCCAGTTACATGTTGTGCATACCATTTTAAACCACTGGTTTAAACTTCTCCTTTAAAATCCTAAAGACAATTACATCATCCCTCCACTTAGAGGCATTGTTTGCCAAGGCAAAATCCAACATTGTACCACTGGTGGCACTATGTGAATAATGTGCTGCAATTGGGACTATTGGTATGCTGCCATTCATCCTGAATGAGTCACACTAACACAACTACATTTGTTTTTGTTTTAAATGTGTTTGTTCTCATTTCAAATGTAAGTTTTTGTTTATTTAAGCATGTGTTGTTTTGTGTTATCCCCCCTTTTTTCTTAATTGATCTGTTTCTCTTCTTCCCTTTTGTTTTGTGTCACAGTTCATCATTCATTTGGTACATTCTTTGTGTCAGCTATATGAATACAGAGAATGTGTAGGACTCCCATGGAATCTAACATTCTGTCAAGCCCAGAGGGTGTAGTAGCAGTTCACCAGCCATTGCCCAAACCCAGGGAACAGACCATTACCAGGCCCTCCAGTCTAGTAAAAAATAGATACTGCCAGCATGACCAACATTTCTTGCAACACACTTAGTAAAAGAACGAAGGACAGGCAGAAACTGATCTGTAAACCAAAGAACCATCATAAGAGATTGTGTATCATTTGTAAGTTGCATGTATGTTTTGATCTGAAAGCATAATTACTTTAAGAGAAAGGAAAAGACAGATACAGATAAATTAATTATTTAAATGTCAAACTAATTATTTATTACAGTACATACATACATACGTGCATATACATGCATACATACATTAGCATGTGCTGCAAGAGTTTAATTATACAAGATAATTTCTATTAATTTAAGAATATTTTTGCAAAAAATATATAATATTTTTGTTGCATACTATAACTTGATGTACTACACCTGTATATGTTATCAGTTGGAATCCTGCTACACACTGTGGAGTTTATTACATTGTATAAATACTGTCACCGTTTAAATAAAGGCCTCGAGGTTCTGAAAATCAAATATCAAACCGTTCATGTTAGTCTCTTTAATTCTGTGCATAAAATATGAAATAAAACCTCATATTTTAATAATTTAAATGGCGGCAGTAATTAGATCCGCTGCTGTTCAGATCAATTGATTAGACCTGTATTTCTGCCACAACTCTAAAATATGTAGGGAGCTCCAGAATTAGTATTGGTGAGACACCTTGTTAGAGAGTGCCACAGGGGCTGAGAACCACAACGTAGTCCTGCATGCGGCAGTAGGGGAAGACAACATTACCAGTTAGAGCTAAATCTAAAGGCCAGTGGAGCTGTGATAGCCTTTGGGGAGATGCTCACTCACGGTGACCAGAAGATGCTGCACTGTTGACATTGCTGAAGGCAGCAGGAGGATACAGGAGGTGAGGCAGGAATATGTCAAGGAATGCACTTCTCTGAATCTTACTTGAAAAATCTCAAATGACACATCAATCCAGTCTTAATGTTGGCTTGCTCTTAAAGATAGGTTTGCATCGCAGTGGATGATTTAGATACAGAAACCAAATAGGTGAGTCTGTGTTTTGTTTTGAATTACTTTCACTGGATAGCGCTCCGGCTTTCAATGGTTTATTTTTGCATTGTTTATTGTGCCTTAAAAAATCTAGATATCCTGGTAATGATGTCACTTTAATGTGATGTTGTTTATTCACAGTCTTGTCAACTCCACTTCAGTGTTTCTTTGTCTTTCAGTGTCTTGTCTGTATTTATCAATATTAAGTGCACTTCATTTCTCCATTAAATGTTCAATGTTCACCTGATTTAATATGAATGTTGTTGTTTTATTTACTCTTTTTTAACATATGTATTATTGGTTCATTTATTTTATTGTAATGTGTATGTAACAACCTGGTCATAATATAATTCTATAATGTCTATAATGTCAACTTAAATTTTAAATACATTGTTACACACCTGTAGAGGTGGTATAATGCATATATTTTGATTTCAGATCAATATATTTCAGCATATTTTCATGGTGGATCAATGATGTAATGAACAATTATATAGATCAGTGGTTTTCAACCGGGGGTACATGTACCCCTGGGGGTACTTCTAAGGGTCATAGGGGGTAAGCAGGACGATTCAAATGAAATTCAAATGAAAATAGAAGTAAAAAAGGGCCTCCTCGAATTTATGTTTTTTTACAGTATTATATATTATCTCTAAACTACAGTGCTTACATATTTAACTTTGGTTTAGTAGCTCAAAGTGAACCGCAGAAGAAAAAGAAAAAAACACATAATTTATCAGGTCCGTACTTTCCACCTGTACGCATGCGTGATTTCGATTGCGTGGATTTCCACTGATATTCTGTGGGTGAAGCAGTAGTATGGAGAGCGGTCTGTGCAGCTTTAACTTTTTGCTTTTTTCAACTTGTCGTATAATTGGATACTAAACAGTGAAGCACACTTTATTTAAAAAAAAAAAAAATGTAAATGCTCCGGTAAACAAAAATAATAATCACAATACTCATACTTTTACTTTGTTTTTTTTTTACAAGGAGACTGTACTGTGTATAATTAGCCAGAAATGTTTTTATCACTTTCCACATCTATTCTAAATTGGTTTTGAAGAAAAGATGGCTGCTTTGTTAAGGTAACTATTTCACTTTAAAAAAATCCCTCTCTGGATGTTGTTTTCATGGATATACAACACAGTGCAGCAAAAAATATGTAGCTGGTTATTGAGACATTGACATTGCTAACCTTTTGTGTATGTAGATACAAAAGCATTATTTAAAAAAAAACATAGCATAAAAGGACATAGTAATTACAATTTTTGTCCTGTAGGATAGGCTTACTAATTAGTACTGTAATTGCAAACTCAAAATCTATTTATATAAGCATGCATTGTCTGCCACTGACTGTACAACAAAGCATGAAGCTCTTCATCTCACTGTGCAGTTCATATAAAAGCTTCAGTTTGAAAGAAAGGGGAAAAAAACTTGAAGAAAGCTCTCTCCTGTTTACCTCTACAATCACGGAGTAATTTGAGATATAAAAAGCTTTCTTTACATAGTCTTAGTTATACAGTAATACCATGTCCTGAAATATCACTTAAAAAGGACTTGGCAAAAATTATAAAAAACAAAAATAGCTGTACTATACCTACCCCAATGAAAGGCCACAGAAAAATACTTATTGGTATTATAATTATTTTATGAGGCGTCATTTTATAGGACTTGAGAACTGGTTTGAGTTTATACAGTTTAATCAAGCACATTCGTGGGACCAACTCTAAGGCGTAGTAATATTTGCCCAATAGCAATAAATATACTGACATAATGCACCAAGATTATCTGCATGTTTTCTATTTTTTCTTATTTCATCATAGTTGTTTCTTATATGGATCTAGAAAGGCTGCTATGGAAGAAAAGTAAAGGAGATTTAATGGATGAGGACATTTTTTTTTCTCAAGTGATGAACTAGTGTAAATGACAGTTCCCCGTCATTATTTGTTTTGATAATGCAACATACTGTATTAGGTTCATCCAGGACAGGTCTTTGATTGCATGTTTATAATCATATAGTTTGCAAAGTGTCTGTAACTTTTATGTTTGATGGGCTTGTATTTTCACCAAGACAATTCAAAAGGAATATACAGTAAAACCGGACACTACCAGTTGTCCCTTGCATTTGGGACAAATCACAGAGGAGTGTGCGTGTGACTGAACATGCCTATATAATTTAGCGCATGTTGTCTCCCTCTAAGGCCTCGCCTCATTGAACCACAGCTGCAAGAACCGTGGCCTGCATGGCTGGGAATGAACCAGGCTTTTATTCCAATTATACAATTACGTCTTGTCTTTTTTTTTTTTTTTTTTATTCCCTGTTTATTTTGATGCAAACAGTACATTTACTTCTAAAATGTACAGCAGACAGATGCGGACTTCAGGGAGGAACATGACGAAGAGCACAAGCGTGAGCGAGGAGATGTACAACCTGGAGAGGAACGACGGCAGCCAGTCGGACACGGCCATCGGGACGGTGGGGACAGGAGGGAAGAAGCGCCGCTCCAGCCTGAGTGCCAGAGTGGTGGCGATTGTGGGCCTGCCATCGCGGAAGAGTCGAAGCACATCTCAGCTCATCCAAAAAGGTAGGCCTCACGCTCATTTTAAGATGGCGACATGAATAGCTGTTACTGTTTGCTTGTTTTTTAAACTGCTGGCGGTCAGGTTAAATAACTTCTACCAATGAAGTACTATTGGTATTCCACTGCTTCTGTGTCAATAGGTTTCTGTAATGCTCATACTGGGGCCTTAAGGTTATCAAAATGTGTTTTATTTCTGTCGTTCCTTCTCTGTTTTGACCAGTTTTTGTATTTCAAAATACAAAAAAAGACTGCAAGCTGTAAAGGAAGCGAAGGGTGGTCACCCAAATACTTTTGTCAAAGTATGAAATTAGTTTTTTGCATGCTATTTTTCATGTTATGCATGTTATGTATTAATTTGTTGTTTTATGAAAAAGCTGACTCTCTACTTTAATTGATATCTTTCAATAGAACAATTAGAAATTATAGAAATCACTTTCTTTGTGGTTTTTCTCATTTTCTTTAAACTGCCCAAATACGTTTGTCTGTGACTCTGTGTGTGTGTGTGTGTGTGTGTGTGTGTGTGTGTGTGTATATATATATATATATATATATATATATATATATATATATATATATATATATATATATATATATATATATATATATATATATACAGTACCAGTCAAAAGTTTGAGTACACCTGCTTGAAACCAGGTTTTTCATGATTGTCTATGCTTTTAACTGTATAAACTTGTCTATAAACACTTAATGTTGCTTTATATGATACGTGTACTTATATAAGCTGATACTCATAAGTGAATTGCATTCAAAAATGTTATTTTTAAATTAAAATGTAAATCTTGTCAATTTCAATGAAATGGTCACCCAAAGCAAGGGGATTTCAGTCTGAAGCCCAAGTCAGTTAAGTCTCAAATGTGTATAACACGGTGTTAGAACACTGGCCTAAGTATAAAAGTGTCTTTGTTAGATGTTCTCCAAGTTAACTAGCATGTTACCTAATTAACCTTTTGTCACCAATTATTGTTAACAGGTGAGGGTCCATGATTACTATAAATATAGGTAGCATAGGCACAAGTTTGTCATTCCTGAATGTAAGGGAGCAGAAAATGGCAAAATACGCTCAGTTAAGCAAAGAAAAAAGACAGTCTGTAATTACTTTAAGAAATGAAGGTCAATCTTTAAGACAAATCGCAAGAAATTTGCAAGTGTCTGTAACTGCTGTGGCCAAGACCATCAAACGATTTGAAGAAACTGGCACTCATGAGGACCGAACAAGGTCAGGCAGGCCAAGGGTGACCTCAGAATCAGAGAACAAGTTAATTCGAGTCACAAGTTCATAAACCGGCGATTAACTGCCCCTGAAATACAAGCTCAGCTAAATGCTACTAGAAGTACAGATGTTTCAACATCAGCTGTTCAGAGGAGATTGCGTGAAGCTGGCCTAACTGGAAGAATTGCTGCAAAGAAACCATTGTTAAGAGTGCAGAATAAGAGGAAGAGACTTGCCTGGGCCAAAAATCACAGAAACTGGACGTTTGAGGAGTGGAAGTCGGTATTATGGACTGATGAGTCAAAATTTGGGTCCAACCGCCGAGTATTTGTAAGACGCAGAGAGGGTGAGCGCATGAGTTCTGCATGTGTGGTTCCCACTGTCAAGCATGGAGGAGGCAGTGTCGTGGTCTGGGGTTGCTTTGCTGGTGACAGAGTTGGTGATCTTTACCATGTCCATGGCAAGCTCAACCAGCATGGCTATCATAGCATACTTCAGAGGCATGCTGTTCCATCAGGATTATGGCTAGTTGGGCAGTCCTTCATTCTTCAGCAAGATAATGACCCGAAACACACCTCAAATTGTGCAAGAACTATCTGGCGAAGAAGGAAAGTGAAGGACAACTCAGTCTAATGACCTGGCCTGCACAGTGTCCAGACCTCAATCCCATAGAACAAGTATGGGACAAACTGGACAGAAGAGTCAAAGCAAAGCTACCCACAAGTGCCCTACATCTCTGGGAATTGCTGCAGAAGAGCTGGGAAGACATGTCGGGTGATTTCCTGCTGAAACTTGTTAACCGAATGCCTCGTGTTTGTGAGGCTGTTATTAAGGCAAAGGGTAGCTATTTTGAGGAATCCAAGATTTAGAGACAATTTTCAATTTTCTTGAACATTGCTTTGATATTCCTTGTTTTGTTTTGTATATTGTAACATGTGTTTTCATTTTCAAGTATTTACAGAAACGATACTGACGTAAAACATTGTCAATTATGAAAAAAAAACCTAGTTTCCAGCAAGTGTACTCAAACTTTTGACTGGTTCTGTATATATATATATATATATATATATATATATATATATATATATATATATATATATATATATATATATATATGCAAAATTATTCCAGTTCATTCAAATTCCGAGGACTTCTCTTGTGCACAGCTTTTTTCAACTCATACCAAAGATTCTCAATTGGATTTAGATCAGGACTTTGACTAGGCCATTCCAGAACCTTGATTGTATTCTTCTTTAACCATTCTGAAGTAGATTTTGATGTGTGCTTTGGATCGTTGTTGTGTTGGAATGTCCAGTTGTGCTTTTAAACCAAGTTTTGTAGCAGAGGGTTTCAGATGATTGGCCAATATCTTTTGGTATGCTATGGAATCCATTTTACCATGTATTGGAACTAAATTTCCGGTGCCATTCAAGGAAAAACAGTCTCATAAAAGGATATTACCAACTCCATGCTTGACAGTAGGTATGGTGTTCTTTTCTTTGTATGCCTCACCAGACTTTCTCCAAACATAACGACTATCAGCGTGAACAAATGGCTCGATTTTTTGTTTCATCACTCCACAAAACCTTTGACCAGAACTCATATCCATCATTCAAATGCTGTTTTGCAAACTTTAAAAGCGATTGTCCTTGTGACGTTTTCCTAAGAGTGTCTTTTTCCATGGCCTGGGACCATTGAGACCTTCACCATGCAGTAGTCGACCTATGGTTGAAATGGAAACCCCAGTCCCACTTGCAGCCAACTCACTTTGAATATCATTGGCAGTCAATCTTGGATTGTTATTAACCTTCCTGCATTATCATTTAGAAATTTCTAGCACCTAAAACAAGGGCAGCAGTGTGGAGTAGTGGTTAGGGCTCTGGACTCTTGACCGGAGGGTCATGGGTTCAATCCCTGGTCGGGGACACTGCTGTTGTACCTTTGAGCAAGGTACTTTACCAAGATTGCTCCAGTAAAAACCCAACTGCATAAATGGGTAATTGTATGTAAAAATAATGTGATATCTTGTAACAATTGTAAGTCGCCCTAGATAAGGGCGTCTGCTAAGAAATAAATAAATAATAATACTATCGTAGCATCAAAGGGTATGAATACTTTTGAATTAGCATTTTTGGAGTTTTGCTAACAAATTGCTGAAATAAATAATTGTAGACATCTATTTCTTGTAACTTTTTTTGATCATCCATTAAAGCAAAACTTGCTATTTTTTTTTTTCTAAATTCTTTGTTTTCGAGAAATTTCGAAAAATTATATATTCTCATTGGGGTATGTAAACTTTTGACTACAACTGTGTATGTATGTATGTGTGTGTGTATGTGTATATATATATATATATATATATATATATATATATATATATATATATATATATTTTTTTTGCAATGTTGGAAAAGTTAAGTACCATTTTAAGTCTTCCATCCTCTAGCATACTGATTTTCAGCAGTCATGGCATGGAGGTCTGACTGGTCTTGTGTTTGGGAAGTCTTGTGACTTCCCACCGCTGAAGTTTGTCAGTCTTCATACACTAGTGACATATATTTACAGATGTAATTGTTGATGGTTGGCAGCTGATGCAGTTGTTGGTAGTTGCAGTGTGTACTACAAGTGAACATTCTAAACTGGAGTACACAAATTGCAGGTTGATGGATAGGTTGTAAAAGGCAGTCATTAATTGTTAATAATGACACCTGACAATGAAATAGGCTGCCATAGGCTGTAAATGTATACAGTACATTTATTTTTATTTTTATTTTTTTTTAGGGGCTAACCTTCGTCTAACCTTTTTTTTTAAAGTTAAAGTTAAAGTTTTAAAGTTACTTTTGCTTTAAAGGTTGTATATATATATATATATATATATATATATATATATATATATATATATATATATATATAACATTTTGATTAATTAAACATAATTTTGTTTGGCTTCTTGTAATAAAGCAATGGGTTTATCTAATTTAACTGAAATCAGTGCATTCTGATGGGTTTATTCAATCATAAGTTGCACATTCTGGGGATATACATTTAATAAGGTAAAAGGCAAAGCGGAAACTATGCAGTTATTAGAACTGTGTGATAGTTTTCGTTTGTAATAAGACGATCAATTCATCTTGAAGGTGATTTGGAATGGCATGTTTTGCTTTAAGATATATCTTGAAATTGATTGAAAAGGTGGTGAGGGTGCTTTGTGCTCATACCCTGGGGATTTTCTACAGAAGGAAGATTTGTGTTTTGCAGACATGCTGCTGGTTCTTATTGAGTGTGTAATGTCACATTCTGAGCTCTGTGGAATGGTTTAACGATAAGCACTGACCCACAGTAGCAATCATTCCAGTCAGGGTTTCACTGCTTATTAAAAGGTAGGCTATGCTGTGCCAGAATGGTTCTGTAGCTTATTGGTAATGATTCAACTGTATACAGTATATGTAGGTTTATCTGGCTGTGGCTATAGTCTATCTAGATGAGTCTCAGCTTTTCTTGTACTGCTGGAACATTGAAAATATCAACAGAAACAGGGATGAAATAACCTGGTCGTTGTTGTCATGGTCTGTTATTGGCGTATAATCAATACATTTAAACTGTATTTCTTGAGCACTGCTGCAGACAAATTGTAATTCACAAATTACAATAAAAAGGTAAACATGATGCAATTTATTGCATACCACATCTAAGCAAAGTGTACAAAATTGCATTCGAAATTCATACGAGACATCAATAGTTTCAAAATAAAACCCCATGTATTTATAGTGTTAATAGGCAGAATACTGCACTATAATACAAGATGCATGGGATCATTTCAAGGAAAAGGTTAAAAATCCTACTTTCAAATAGCGAAGATTGGGATAGAAGATAAGGGCAGGATTTTCAAGTTTGTAAATGATGACTGAGTGTTAATCACCAAATCATTATGTAGCATTGATTTGGGTATTTTCAAGAGGTCATTATGCCTATCTCGTTATTAAATAATCATGCTAAAGTGATTTACGAAATTATGCTGATTTACAAAATAATGTTAATATCTTAACGAGCAGTGCTTCTTGCGACTGGTGCTTTTGTTTGCTTGGGAAATTAAAAGCAAATCCATGTTAATTGTCAATTTATCAGGAGTTAATTTTCACTTGGAAAAGAATGGTTTTAATTATCGAAAGACTATAACTCACCTTGAAACAGAAATTGAACAGACCGCGGCTGTGACGCCGACGATACAGAGACTACCTAGATAATTCAATGTTTGTAGTTATGAAAATATTTTAGACTTTTATATACTTGTGGTTATGAATGAGATTTGTTCCTTGTTTTAACAATTTGTAACCTTAAGCCCGGAATACACTGCCCGATGACATCGCAGGAAGGGATGCGTAAAGTACAGTGGCAATGGGGCGAAAAGATAAGGCTATGGCAGTAATAAATATCGAGAATTTTGGCGACAACTTAAGGTGACGTGATCGTGAAAACCACATATGACTGGAGACATGCATGTATTCTTTCTATTAAACACAGACACACACACACACACACACACACACACACATACATGCACACACGGCATTCCATTGGTTTGTATATAATGTCTGTGCCGATATATTTTTGAAAACAAAACCTGACACCCCCACATATTATATACAAAATATTTACAGAATACTTAAAAACTGCTTCTATAATCATGATTCATTTATTACTAATAGCTTTATCATTAAATTATGTCAAATCATGGTTTTTATTTACAATGAAGATAACCTATGCTGTGTTGCCCAAATGCTTATAAAGTCAGCAAAAACATGTTTTCCCTTTGTTGTAAATAAAAAAAAAAAACATGACTTGGTAAAGTTTAATTATAAAGCTATTAATAATAAATAAATCACGCAACATGGTTTTAATAGCAGTTATAAAGTACTCTGTAAACATTTTGTTTAATAGTTAAAAAGTGCAATATGGGGCTTGCTTTAAAAAGATATCGCCACGGACATGAATGGAATACCTAATGTGCTCGAGATCATTGACATGGATTTTGCCTGACATATTTGTAATGTTGTCAGACTCTCCCCACACTGTATGTACAGTGTACACTCTCACCTTCACACGTCTGTATGCACATATTATAACATCTTCTTATAATACTGTAAGTGTTCGTGGCTACTTCTATTCATCTTGAGAGTATGTATTGCGGAGGCCAGCAAACAGTACCAGAGAAAATGCATGATTAGAGGAATTCACTGAACAATGAACTATAAACAAATTGTGTATTGGGTTGGGGAGTTCTTTCGTAATTTTAAAAGCTTAATAAATGTATAATGAAGTGTTACGTTAATGGTATACATGTATAATAACTAACTACAAACACAAATGACACTTCAAGCGTATTTATTTATAGCCTACAATCGTATATACTAAAATACATACAAAAGTAGAAACACAAGAAAATTAATTCCAACCAATATAGATAGATGGCTTACCCCCTGCCCCATCCAAAAAATAAATAAAAAGTTATTTTTTTTAAATCTGTGCCATCCGATGTTTACCCACACGCCAGATAATCGCAAGTCAGCATTGTATATGTGAAGTTATCTAAATAAATGTACATTCTGCATGACAAAATGCACAATTTTAAACAAAGTTTACAAATTATACACAAAATAGATATTATTTTGTATTTAATTTCCATTTGGCTGCTGCTCACAGGTGAGAGAGCCGTCTCGCTGTACGCTAGTAGTTTCCAAAACAGCGAATTATGCTTCGATTCATTTTTCTTGATCTCATTAACATGCATTTTGATTAACGAGTTCTGCTTATTTAGTCGTTGAGACAGGAAGTGATGCACGTGACCAGCGAAAATGAAGCTTTTTAACGAGAAATGCGTTCATTAACAGCCTCATCGACTCAATTTCAAAGCATTAAGGGATTGATTTAATTAACACATTTCGTTTGAAAATCACTTGCTACTAAAGCTCTCGTTACTATACCACGAGTTCGATACAACAACACTGGTTTGTGAAAATCCTGCCCTTAAGCTCTTTGTTCAGCTCAGTCTGTACCTTGATAATGTGCAGTATTGACAGACCTGTCATAAAGCATCACCATTCCCAGCTGAAAGAATGAACTGCATCATTGCACATAAAGCACCTGCTTTCAGGAAGATTGGATACATTATTGGCTTAGTAGGAAGCATTTGTGCAGCTAATACCGTACATTGCAGGGAGTCCGGATTGTAATTGCTCAACCTGACATGCCAGTGAAGGCTGACATACCAGACTAGATTTACTGCACTTTTAACTACTGTAATGTAATATTGTTTTAAAAATCTAAATAGAACTGCTAACAATATAAAGCATGTGTGAGCATTTATTAAATACATAGGCTAAAATAATATATAGGTTTTAAATGTGCAGTTATTAAAAACATGTATTTCACTACACTGCGTACTACACTGGGTTTAAAGAAAGTCCTTTGTTTACAGTCCTTAAAGGTATTAGGGTTAGGGTTCAGGCACCTCCTTGGTCATTTTACCTGAAGAGTGAAATTGTCCCAACCCCTTTAACACCGTCTTTCCTGTCCCTGACCGGGCACTGCTGTACAGTAGCTGCTTTTCCTATTGACTGACATGCTGTTCAGCCAGTAACAGACTCCCTGGAAACAAGATTAGCAAACTGAGAGTTTGCTTTAGTTTAACACCAGATATCATGTTTTGAAATGAAAATACATGTTTTTTCTATAACGTGTGTCTTTTTCAAAACTGCATACCATATGTATAGCAAGATTCATGAAAGAGTTCTCAAACTATATGGTAAGGTACAACCACTTTAACATTCAGAGTTATTCGCAGTGGTTTTTTTGGCTGTAGTGTTGTGTCATGGTGGCCTGTTACACTAAAGTTTGGGATCAGCTTGGTAGAGGTTTGGAATTTTGCCTTTGGAGTGCAAATGAAGTCTTTTGGTGATTTTGGGTAGTTCTGCTCAAGTGATGTTCTCCATAATAAATAAGGTCCAGGCGATTAGGTCGTAGTGCAGTCATTTACAACATATCGTAATGTGTTGATGCATGAATAATTCTATTTAAAATTAACATATACACAGTAGTTTGGGATTAATTAGAGCCCAGAAGACTAGATGTGGGTATTACAATAAGCCATTCTAATATTGCTATGGTACCTAACTCGATATTCCAAAGGCACTGCCTGACCTCTCTTCAGCATATACTGTGAACAACTACATCTACAACACTGTGGCTAGAGCATAATGGCTTTCCAAGCATTTGCCTGCCATGTATATGCCATGGATCATTGTATTTCAAAGTGATCTTATGAAAAATCTCATTAGCAAAAAACGATTAAAAACCTGGGGCTTTACTTAAATAACCCTGTGTACTGAATTCGGGTCCAAACAAGCCAAAATAATCACTCCCATCATTTCAACATGTTATAAACTATTCTCTATATTCCGAAAGTCCTTCCTACAGTAACATTGCAACAAGTACTGTATATTTATACTTTGGCTACCTATGTTTTAATAAATAGGCTTTTGAAAGGTCCCTGGCTGCTTTTCCTGCCAAATCCTTCAATAAAATCTTAAAAGCAGATGTTAAATAGCAGTTTGAAGTTACAGCTGCTTTTTGCTGTACATCAACTTAAAAAATAAAAAAAAAACTCCTTTCCCCCATTAGTGAAGCTTGCCAGTTTGGAGAACTTTTTGGATAAACTGTGAACTTCTATGTGGCGCACTTACTAAACGAATCACAAAAAGACAAAATCACCCGTACAATTATTTTGTGTCTATATATATATATATATATATATATATATATATATATATATATATATATATATATATATATATATATATTGGCTAAAAGGCTAAAATATGCACAAGAACACAGAAATTGGACTATGGAACAATGGTCAAAGGTGTTTTGGACTGTTGATGGATGGACAACGACACCTGTGCCTTCTGCCAGTTCTGTTGTCAATTCAACATTTGCCTTCTATCTATTCCTTAAGGATATTATCTTCAAGTATTGCTCATCCTTGTTAGACAGCTTCCACTCCTGGGTTTGTCAATTGCAGATGATGTTTCTCTGTACTTGTTGATTATACTTCGGATACCACACCTTGAAAATCAGGTGATGCGAGCTACTTCACTCAATGTTTTTCCTTCTTTATGCAAGTCAAGGTTGTTATAATAGTAGAAAACACTAGTGGAAGCTTTGAGTAAATTGTTGATGCTCATAATGCATCAGAGTAGAAAAATGCAACATGTCTAAGAGTTTTGCACAGCAGAGTGTGCACATATATATATATATATATATATATATATATATATATATATATATATATATATATATATATATATATATATATATATATATATATATGTGTATATGTGTGTATGTGTGTATATGTGTATATATATATATATATATATATATATATATATATATGTGTATATATATGTATATGTGTGTGTATATATATATACAGTACTGTGCAAAAGTTTTAGGCAGGTGTGAAAAAATGCTATAAAGTATGAATGCTTTCAAAAATAGACATGTTAATAGATTATATTTATCAATTAACTAAATGCAAAGTGAGTGAACAGAAGAAAAATCTATATCAAATCCATATTTGGTGTGACAACCCTTTGCCTTCAAAACAGCATCAATTCTTCTAGGTACACTTGCACAAAGTCAGGGATTTTGTAGGCATATAGTCAGGTGTATGATTAAACAATTATACCAAACAGGTGCTAATGATCATCAATTCAATATGTAGGTTGAAACACAATCATTAACTGAAACAGAAACAGCTGTGTAGGAGGAATAAAACTGGGTGAGGAACAGCCAAACTCAGCTAACAAGGTGAGGTTGCTGAAGACAGTTTACTGTCAAAAGTCATACACCATGGCAAGACTGAGCACAGCAACAAGACACAAGGTAGTTATACTGCATCAGCAAGGTCTCTCCCAGGCAGACAGGCAGGGGTTTCCAGATGTGCTGTCCAAGCTCTTTTGAAGAAGCACAAAGAAACGGGCAGCGTTGAGGACCGTGAGCGAGTGGTCGGCCAAGGAAACTTACTGCAGCAGATGAAAGACACATCATGCTTACTTCCCTCGCAATCGGAAGATGTCCAGCAGTGCCATCAGCTCAGAACTGGCAGAAAACAGTGGGACCCTGGTACACCCATCTACTGTCCGGAGAAGTCTGGTCAGAAGTGGCCTTCATGGAAGACTTGCGGCCAAAAAGCCATACCTCCGATGTGGAAACAAGGCCAAGCGACTCAACTATGCACGAAAACACAGGAACTGGGGTGCAGAAAAATGGCAGCAGGTGCTCTGGACTGATGAGTCAAAATTTGAAATATTTGGCTGTAGCAGAAGGCAGTTTGTTCGTTGAAGGGCTGGAGAGCGTACACGAATGAGTGTCTGCAGGCAACAGTGAAGCATGGTGGAGGTTCCTTGCAAGTTTGGGGATGCATTTCTGCAAATGGAGTTGGGGATTTGGTCAGAATTAATGGTCTCCTCAATGCTGAGAAGTACAGGCAGATACTTATCCATCATGCAATACCATCAGGGAGGCATCTGATTGGCCCCAAATTTATTCTGCAGCATGACAACGACCCCAAACATACAGCGAAAGTCATTAAGAACTATTTTCAGCGTAAAGAAGAACAAGGAGTCCTGGAAGTGATGGTATGGCCCCCATAGAGCCCTGATCTCAACATCATCGAGTCTGTCTGGGATTACATGAAGAGAGAGAGCAACTGAGGCTGCCTAAATCCACAGAAGAACTGTGGTTAGTTCTCCAAGATGTTTGGGCCAACCTACCTGCCGAGTTCCTTCAAAAACTGTGTGCAAGTGTACCTAGAAGAATTGATGCTTGATGCTGTTTTGAAGGCAAAGGGTGGTCACACCAAATATTGATTTGATTTAGATTTTTCTTCTGTTCGCTCACTTTGCATTTAGTTAATTGATAAATATAATCTATTAACATGTCTATTTTTGAAAGCATTCTTAATTTACAGCATTTTTTCACACCTGCCTAAAACTTTTGCACAGTACTGTATATATATATATATATATATATATATATATATATATATATATATATATATATATATATATATATATATATATATATACTGAATGTATATATATATGTATATATGTGTGTGTGTGTATATATATATATATATATATATATATACTCAAGATTAATTAACACAAGTCTTTAACCCTTTCATGCACAATGTCCTCATTTGAAGACAGATACAAAATCGCGGTTTTCTTCGTTCCGAACAGTTTGTGCATGAAAGGGTTAAAGACTGCTGTAACTAATAGTTCTGTTTTTTAGACAGCCTTGAGCCTTATAAAATGATTAGTTCTTTCAAACTTTTTTCCCCTGTACGAGGAAAGCAGTGGGTGTTAACTTACTGGGGTGGGGGGTTACCATACTGCCCTGCAGCTTTCAAGCCGCTAACAGGAGTAAGGTATTATCCACCTTAGGGAAATGGGAGATGGAATATTATGGCCAACTGTTCTTTTTTTTCTAAATATAAAGCAAAGCACCGCCTTTCACTGTTGAAATTACTCTATTTGTCAGCTGAACTGATACTTTCTCCAAGCTTATGTCACCCAATAATTTTAATTTACCTTAAGTACTTCTTAAATATGTTTCTCATTAATTATGCTCCATCACACCCTTTCCAACCAATCAGATTGACCTATGTCAGTTCAGTATGTCACGATACACTACAGTTTTTGATGCATGGTTTGATGTGCAGTAAAATCTGAGGTAAATTACCAATTTAAAAATACATGTAAATGCCTCCACGATGATGACAATGGCATACGTTCTATTTTATTAGGCTCCATACAAGCTGCCTGTAGTTTATTTTACAGGAGCAGATGTATTTAAAATAGTGCGTGCGTGTGTGTGTGTGTTAGAAGCAGGAGTAAAATGGAAGGGGGGTGGGTGTCCATCTTGTTCCTTTATCATAAATCTAGTGCATGTAAGCAATGCAGTCTTCTAAAATGTGCTTTTCCAGCATTAACGGTATGTAGCACAATATAATAAAAACAGCAAGTGCATCTATACAGGCACTCCACACTGAATGTAACCCCCTAACATGCCCGGGTGGGTTTGGCTCATTGATGAAGATATCCCCCTTTGAATTAGAGCTGTTACTACATTAGCTCAAAAACTTCTGTTCTATTACAGTAAGCAAATGGGTTGTTTGTTGCGGCATGAACAATATCTCCTCTAGCACATGGGAATTGTTGGTTTAGCCAGCAGGTATTGATATATAATTGCCAATTGGTAATTAATTGTCCATTGTGTTTAACATCTTGGTGCCATTTAGTAGAGACTATTATCATTGTAGCAATTAGCTACCTACATTGTCTGATTCTTCCCTCTACCCATTCAGATAAGCACGAAGCATAGACAAGCCATAAAGTTGAAGAATGTAACAGATTTAGTTTAAAAGGAGATCTCCTACTTTATTGGTCTGCAGCAGTGAGCGTTCCAATACGTAAAGTAGTATGTCCCAGAAGCAGCAGATGGCTTAATGGGAAATGAGCCCGGGACAACGTCTTATGAGAGCTGGTTCAGCGTATATTTTCTAAACACCACCATGGGGAGCACCGTACCCTTCGAAGGCACATTAGCGCAATGAACTCTGATGGAAAGTGGTGCAGTTGTTACAAAATTAAACAAAGTGAAGAACGCTTAAAAACACAGAAGCAGTTGAACAAGGGCCCAGTCTGAACAAATCGGTAGAGCAGGGCATAGCACGTTTCGAATACGGCAGTTTTGCTGTAAGAGAATTGTATTTCTGGTTTATTTTTAATTCTGAAGCTAGGATATGTATGTACATTCAGTTCAGTATGTACAGTGAAGTCCATGTGGTTCAGTGGTTAAAGTTCAAGGCTTGTAACTAGAAAGTTACTGGTTCAAATCCCAGCTCAGCCACTGACTCACTGTGTGTGACCCTGAGCAAGTCACTTAACCTCCTTGTGCTCCTGCGGATGAGCTGTTAAATCAATGTCCTATTGTCAGTGACTCTGCATATAATGCACAGTTCACAGCCTACCTCTTTAAAGCGCTTTGTGATGGTGGTCCACTATGAAAGGCGCTATATAAAAATAAATATATTATTATTAGTCATAAGTTTTGAGTTGCAATGAATAGGATTGTGGTCCAATGGCTGTACCAAAAGGTTGATTCGCATCCACCTGCAATATAGTTACACCATTTTTTGTATATAATGATTCATCTGATTTGTTAATTTCTTCATTTTCTCTTTCTTTGTTCGGGGCTCTTTTTGCTTAGAATTCTTGCTTCCAAAGTTATCATTCTTGGTAATGGGGGTCTTTCTGCAAACTTGATGTGAATAAACATGTTTAAAATCTTGAGATGTTTTCAGTAACGATGTCACTGATATGCACCTGTTGCTTTATCAAATGCATTTGTTTGCAGAAGCTGGCCACAAGAAGTTGAAAAGTACCATACAAAGAAGCACAGAGACAGGGATGGCAGTGGAAATGAGAAAGCGCATGGCCCGGCAGCCAAGCCGTGAGTCCAACGATGGGAGCCTGAACAGCTACAGTTCGGAGGGGAAGTGAGTCAGGGCTGGGGCTCAGGGGAATGGGGTCATCTTTTTTACTTGCCTTGTGGTGTTGTCAACAGTAGTTAGGCTGCCATTACAGTATTTTTTTTAAAGGTGGATGCTGTCTTGTTCTGTTTTGCTTGCACAAGGTGGCTGGTTGTTTTTGTTTCTTAACAAGTAATATACCATTTAAATACATTAAGCTCAGAAAATAATTCCAGTAAATGTTGCCTAATATATATTGCAATAATTTTGTAGGTGTTACATTTTCCTATTGGAAAGATTCACACATTATGGTGACTTTTTTTCTGAAACTTAGTGAAGATGCAAATATTACACTTCCGGTTCACCGCATTCTACTTTAAAGGTCATTTTAAGGAACGCAGTCGACACTGAAAATACATCAGTAATAGAAAAGATGAACAAAAAGATTTTCTTGACAAATATATTTTTTTTAAACGAACGCTCAAAAAGATTGTTTTTCCTTTTACAAGAACTCAAGCAACGTGTTTTCAACATCGACCGTTACAAAAAAAAAATGCCATTCAAAATCACGTACACATTTACCATAATGTTTGCATCTTTCATGTTGGAATATGTGATGTCAACAAGATGATGGTACTACATAGGTAAGATTTTAATGTAATGTTTTGTTTCTGGAAATCAACTGTCTGTTATCTGGTGTTACTGGTCACTGATTTGACTACCAGGGCACTTGGTTAGTTTTCATATAATCTGCAGAGCATTAACAAAAAAAATCCAGCATTCCTAATCTGGATCAATATCATGTAAAGGAGATAATATCCTAATGCACAAAAAAGTAATGACAGATTCATTTCTAATTAAAGGTCAAAAGTTAAATTTGTTTATTGCTGGCAGATTGTTATGCACTGTAGAGTAATCCTATGAAGTATGGTTTAAGATATATGTTTTTAGCGCACCAGTATATGGTTTATTAATGCCAACCTGTTTAAGCCATTTTGAGAAAGGAAGACACTCTAAGCCCTTAGCATTTTAACAAAAAGTAAGACTAATATAAAAACATAATTTAGTAATGTGTCCTACGTGTCAGTTTTTTGAGCATGTATGCTCAATTCTAATGAGGCTCTGTCACGATGTTGGAAAGAAGAAGGTATGTTTCTCGGCATCTTTGAAATGGCACAGTGGAATATGGAAAGCAAACATATTTCAACCAGTTACGGGCAGATAAATAGCAAAATGCTCCTCGAATCTGTGATATTGAATACTTTGAATGGTTGGCATCTTCATCTGACAACAGCATTCCTAAAGGGGTTAGTTAATGGGAAGTATGTGCGCCATAAGACAGAAAGATAAAAAGCCTGTTTGTAGCCATGGATTTTTTTTACCACCCATATAATTACCTTCTTTTTTAAGGACTAATGCTGTAGAATAGGAGTGCAACGTAAATACTATCCATATGCTGAAATTCTCTTGTCATATAGGTTATTCAGCAAATGATTAGTTCAATTAAGGGTTTAGTTAAGTAATTGAGAGCTCAGTTGGAATGAAAACCAGCAGACACGGGTCCCGAGGACCAGGGTTGAGAACCAGAATGTTTCTGACAATCTGCTAAAAATGAAGTTCGTCAAGTTGGAATCTACAAACATCTAATGTCTGGGTATAACTTAATTCTAAAGTTCCTAATAAATTGCAGCATTTCAACAATCAATGATCAGTTGCAAGCGGCACACCAACACCAGCAGAAATCATTTGGCACAGTTTGAGCAGACAGAATGTGCCCAAACTGCACACGAGGACATTGCTTATAACAATAAAAGACACACTATACAAGAATCACTGCGTTCACTTTTATATAAGGTGAACTGGCCTTGCGTTCTGACAGGAAAATAGTCCTGTCTGAGGGGCCCGTGCTGAACTAATGACCTACGTTTTAGTTTATTTTTGGTGATTGGACAGTCGTTGGAGATGGGTGGTGTAGGATTGGTCTATAATATACTGTAGCGGAAATATAATAAGACCAGTAGGAAGTTTCACTCCAGTGTAATATGTTTGGTTTAGTGTGGATTTTAAAATAAAAATAATGAATCTAGAATTCTAGTTTGGAAACACTAATCGTTTTTATTTTCCTTAGCTTAGTATTTCTATTGTTTTGTACAAAATAAACTATTACTATGGTACCTGCTGTACTTGTTATTTGTTATTTCAAGTGCTGATTTATTTTAGAAAGCCACAGTATAAGTACATATTAATGTTGCTGACAGGATACAACTAAATGTAGTTGACAGGCAGACAAAAAGTTAACCAAATATTTGCTCTGCTTTCAAACAGACATGTCAAACCGTAAGTGTTCACACCAGTGAGACCCCTGCTGAAAAACCTTGGAATTGATGAAAAACCTTAGCCTAGACCACTAGATTTTGTTTTGGGGGACGGGGGTGGGGGGAGGTGCTGGTAACGGATTTTTGCACATGGCTGACAGCTACGCCACTGACCTAAACTTAAGGGCTATGCACACTGGGAGCGAAGCAAACGACACGAATAAAGCACGAGCACATGAAAAAAAACACAACTGTAGCTAGTCTTGAAAAGAAAATACTGTCTGCTTTTGCTCCTTTTATGGAGATTAAATAAAATAAAGAAATAGTCTGGGTACACCACACACTAAAAAAATGAGTGTTAAAAAAAAATTAACAGTGAATGTTTATATGTGATCAGGTTTAACATGTAAATTATTAAAAATAATCACATTTATTTGTTAATACTGAGAACTAGTTTGATATAATATACTTTTATTCATTTTCATTTTTAATAAAATCTTCAGTTAGTGTTGTTAATGAGATTATTATTGGTCAACATTATTAAAACAAAGACACTTCATTTTACAGAAATACAAAACCAGTGTGTGGTGCTCCCCGTCACTGACTGAAAATTAAATTAAGGTGAAATAAAGAGAGATAGACATACCATCAATTTCCAATTCTTCTGCTTCTTACCATATAGCGTCTTTCTTTGTATTGTCTTTATAACCACTGAAACTGGCATCATAAAGAACATTATATTATTAGACTTTAAATTCTCATTGATGTCCATTTCTCTTTTATTTCTGTGGTAATTTCTGCGTGACCGAGACATTGAGTCTGACAGCCTCTCCTTCGACTCTGTCAGAGTAATGACGTGTTGTGTACAGAATCATAGAAGGCTCGCGCAGACAAACCGTCAGTTTGAGACAATAAGACAATTCTATCTTTGCAGTAAGGGGGGAGCTTGCATAGCAGCTACAGGAATATAGAATGGTAATGTATACCTCTTCATCGTGACCACCATTCCCCCAAAATAAAATAATACGCTTGGACAGTTGTATTGAATTTACCGTTGTATCATGTATAAAGGGTTTCGCTGCCTCGCAAACAATAACAAGCTTATGCACAAACGTGAGAATCCATTGCACGGACGTGAGACTCTCAAAATTGTGAAAAACCGTGAGTTTCACGGGTAAACCTTGAGACTTCACATCCATGTTGAACCAAAGTCATTGTATTTTATCTTGCTCTTAATTGTATTAATACTTGTACTGTGATTCTTTGAAATGTATTTTTGTTTACGACTGTAAGTCGCCCTGGATAAGGTCGTCTGCTAAGAAATAAATAATAATAATAATAATAATAATGTTCAAGTGACATAAATTAACCCTTTTAAATGTATTAACTAAGAGGCCAAGTGATTCAATTTAGATTGAATTAACAGCTGTAACCCAGTGGTACTCAGCTCTTGTCCTCGAGATCTTAACCAGTCCAGATTTTTACTCCAAGCAGTTTCTAGGGTAGTTAATTGGAGCTGTTAAGAGGCAATTAACTAATTTAGGACTTGATTGGAATAAAGACCAGGACTGGAATTGATCTCGAGGGCCAGAGTTGAGTACCACTTCTGTAAATTATATATAAAGTGTTAGCCACATTTAATGCATACATTTATTTACAAGTATTTCCCAGACTTTTATCTGCTAAAAAATGGAAATAGCCTTGGTTGCACTTAAGTGACATGAATTCACATGTTTACAGTATAAAGTAAAAAATTACTTCCCATTGAATTCCAGTAGGCACCAGGGAAGCATCAAATTATCAATTCCTTGTTGACTCATGTGAACTGTCTCATTCCAGCTGTAATTCACAGCTTCTTACTTGCCATAAAACTAAAGGCATACCTGTATATACATGTAGGCTATGTGCTTAATATTTAAACGGACCGTTTCTTTCGAAGTGCAAAGAAGGTGTTATTGATACCACCATGGCCTGGGGTTTTAATTTCACGTTTCCCTTTCCAGTTTGATATTCTCTGGGGTGAGGTTAGGAGCTGACAGCCAGTTCAGTGACTTCCTTGATGGGCTGGGACCTGCACAGCTGGTTGGTCGACAGACACTCGCCACTCCTGCCATGGGTAAGTGATCATCTTCTCAGTAACAATCTTACCAAACAAGATACAGGACAGTACATTAGGTGTGTTCCAGTTATGACCACGTTACCCTTTAGGCTGTATGACTTCATCTGCAATAGTTAATTACAATAAAAAGAAGCCTGACAGAACTTATAATCATGCCTAATAACCTGCGTTACCTATCATATCTTACTTATGCAATTAAAAACCTTTCAACTGACCGGCTGGTGGCTGATTTAGCTGTTACACCATCACAGCTGTAAAGTACTGCCATGCTAATCACTGTCTTCCATTCTAAAACGATGCACACTTCAAGGGACGCATATATCTGTAGGCAGTTTCCTAATGTTGCCCAATTTTGTTTTCAGGCAGAGTTCTACAGCATTTGTGTTTGTTTATTGTACTGTATTTTATTGTAACGTGTTGGATAAGTTGGTTCCTTACACTTCTGGTAAAGTGCAGATGTGGAATACACTATATTACTGTACATCCTATTGATTAGTACACCCCCAACACAAAGAAAACTAATCGGCACAAACTGTTAACATTCTAACAACTGTCCTGGACCAACCTAATGGAGGATTGTTGAACTAATCCTTCACAATATTAAAATGTGTTCACCTGAATGATGGCCTGTATTTGGGAATTACTCCATTTTAACAGTTTAACAGTCCATTAGGTTAGCCATGCCATCAATAGAAGCCTTTTTTTTATTTCAAAGTGTATTTACCACATGAAAAAATGAATTTGCCTGGTCCGTAGTAACAGTAAGCAGCCTTCATCCACAAGCAACTGAGTGCATGCCAGATTGGATCACATCTCTGATGGCATTGCTTGCTTATGCTCTTATGAACGAATACTATTTCAATTCATTGTTATTGGTAACACGGTAGTTTAAGAATCAGTTATAAATATGTAATAACATGTAATATCCAATAGCTGTGTGCAACTTATCTGATATTTCTCATTACATTTTTGGCTCAACACCTGGCGGTAGCATGGGCAAAAAAACCTGGGGCAAAACATGGTACCAAAATCACTTTACAGGGCAGTCTGATTGCATCCATTTGCACCCACCTAGTGCCCCATAATCAGTCTGAAAAGACCTTTCCCTTGGTGCCTTGCCCTGTGATCAAAATCGGGCCCTAAGTCTTTATGAGCAGGCACTGCTTATTGTAATGTAATAGTAAGCCTGTATAGAAAAGTACTGCTTATTGTAATGTGAGAAGGTAAATACTACTATAAAATTGCAATTGTAAACCAGCATTGTCTTGAATCTGTTCTGCTGTGTTTACTGTTTTCCATTGCTAGAGCTGCAATTATGTTCTACTAATTTTACTGTACTTTGTAACCGCTCTTATCTGTAATGTGATATTTTGTAATGTGATATTGTGTAATGTGATATGTTGCAATTTGACACTTTGTATTGTGATATTTTGTAACAACTGTAGGTCGCTGGGGATAAGGATGTCTGCTAAGAAATAAATAATAATAATTAAACCTGAATCAATTATCCTTGATCGCCCCCTGGTGCACTTTCCATGAAAGCATTGGGACAGATCTCCTTTGCTCCAGTGCAAAGCTTACACCACTTGTTTCTAAAGTGGAATATATCATTTACTTGTTTTTCAACTCAGCAAAAAGCGTATTAAGTCTGGTCCAGAGTGTACAGGAAAACAGAACTTTCCTTAAACACTGTTGCAAGTAAGTTGTGCAGCAGAATGAATTGAAGGCTGTCAGACTTGATCTATTAAATATTTAACAAGGAACAGATATAATCCCTGGTTAATGACCATGGCAAAATGGAAATATCCTGGATAAGCAGATGAAAGTTCCTTTTCATCAACCCATGTGTATGTTATCATTACTGTATTTATAAATGCCCTTTAAATCAAGCCATATAAATTGAGTTGTCTGGGGACTTTCATTCTAACAGGTGATATTCAGATCGGGATGATGGACAAGAAAGGGCAGTTAGAAGTTGAGGTTATCAGAGCACGTGGCCTCACAGCTAAACCAGGTTCCAAAAATCTTCCCGGTGAGTGACACAGAGCATAAAACTCTGTCTTGTATGTATGTCACCATAATGCAATTCTACTGTACAAATAAGCATATTCATTATGCGCTTGCAAAAGTGTAAAGTAGTGTAGGTGAATGCCTGTCAGGAGGTGAGTTGTGTGAGTGACACAATGAATGTCCACACAATATTGTTCTTTTCAAAACGTCCGGGTTTTATTGTGGTATTTTGGGGGGGAGGGGTACCCGTATTGATTGTTTTCTTCCCAAAAAGAAAACAATCAATACGGTTACAATCCCCACTGTGCATGAAACTGTGCTCTTGGAAACGGGAATGGTGGTGTGTTCTGCCGCTGTGCTGTTGTGCCGTGAGGGTAGTGTTCTGGGGTTGTGTGCTGGCTCCGTGGCTGCAGCTCCCTTTCACTCGTACTCCGTGGACACAGCAAAACAAAACAAAAACACAGCGCTACCCCCCTTTCTGGTCGGGAGGGTGATTTTCAGCTCAGATTCCTTCTCTCTCTGTCACATTTTCCCACTTCTGTAAATTTACAAGAAGTACCACTATCTGTTAGGTAGCGATTCTGAGTTTGTAAAATGTGTTTAGTACAAATGCTAATTTGACTTGTTGTTTTTCAGCTCCGTATGTTAAGGTCTACCTGTTGGAGAATGGAGCATGCATAGCCAAAAAGAAAACAAAGATTGCGCGAAAAACACTTGACCCCTTGTATCAGCAATCACTGCTTTTTGAGGAGAGTCCACAGGGTAAAGTTTTACAGGTCAGTGAACTTCTGTACTTCCTTTCCATTTCCATGTGCCACTCTTGCACGATTCGTTTGAATTTGTCTTAAAAATCAGCATGGACTTGTTTCACATGTAACTTGCTTGTTACAGATTGTTACTGTGCTTGCTCTGCATGGTGTCAGTATGGTAGAAAAGGCTCTGTATTAATCTCTAACTATATAAAAGATTTTCCCTGAACTCCAAATGCATGAATATGGAAATTTATGTAAATTGCCTGACACTATGAAAATAATGACAGGTTGGATGGGATAAAATAATTTGTCACTAAATTTGTCTTCTTCAACAAGGTAAGTTAAATGTGTTGTATTTTCTGTTTCTTCTAAACAGGTGATAGTCTGGGGAGACTATGGACGTATGGACCACAAATGTTTCATGGGAGTTGCACAGATCCTATTGGAAGAGTTGGACTTGACAAGTATGGTGATTGGCTGGTACAAACTGTTCCCGCCCTCTTCCCTGGTGGATCCCACATTAACACCCCTCACCCGCCGGGCTTCCCAGTCATCTCTTGAAAGTTCAACTGGACCTCCTTGCATAAGATCATAGTGACCTGGCTGGAGATCCGTACTAACGTAGAACTTAGCAACTGGGACAACAATCAAAACCAGACGTAAACGTGATCAAAGCTTTGTTGGAGCCAGACAATCACTCCTGTTGTTTTATGCCGGTAGTACTTTTTTTTTTTTTTTTTTTTAAGAAATAGGGCTGTTAAAAAAGAATAATAATTAAAAAAAAAGAATAATATCACAAAGCTGCTTTCAGTTGGCAGAACAAAGCACTGCGCAGAACCTAGTAAGCCAGTGACAGCCCCTGTTACTTGTGATTTTGTACAATCAAGATAATGAGTAATATACTATAGCTTAAAAGAAAGTCAAAGCAAACTGGAAAGTCCCTGACTCAGTTTAATGAAAAAAATGTTTGTCCACACTTTGAGTGAAACCGTAAGCAGTGTTAACATGATTTTTCTGCACTTCTTCCACGATGCTAGCAGAGTCCCTTTCAAAGGACTGAAGTCTGTCTCTTTAAGCATTGCAAAGCGTTCAACAATTAAGAGCAAACACCTCCCCAGTCTCTGGATGCCACTGGTTCCCAGTCTGGTCCCTTTCTTTCTTTGTTTCTTTCATTTGTATACAGGCACACACGTTTGCATTATGAATAAAGGTTTTTATGTTTTCTGGTGTTTTGCATGGGAAAAAGAAAATGTTCTAAAGCAATTTCTCTGCAAGCAATGCTGGAGACTGTTAAAAGCAGCTTTAGTCTTAATTTTCACAGTACAATGTTAAGTTGTAATGCAGTTTTCTTCCTAGAATTATAAAGTTTTCAGTGTATAAATGTATATTTGACTTCCGGAGATGTTGACCAATAAAGGGGGTTTAGCATATGACACTTTTGAGCTGTACCCAGGATTCTCTGAAAGCGTGTCACTTTGGACACCTCTGTTTGCCCTGGATAGAGCACTGTACAATTTGTTTGGAGTTTTGGTGAAACGTCCTGCACAGGTTTAGTGTTTTATCAGACTTTAGTTTACATTATGTTGAGATTAATCCAAGCACAAAAGCTTGATTTTTTTACTGCAAAAAGTTTAACTTTTGAAAAAAAAGAGTCAAATTTCAATTTGCTCTTTGTCCATTTTATCTCCTCTTTGCCTTGACAAAAATAAAATCCCTTTGTGAATCATATCCTCTTTGCCTTGACAACAACAACAAAAAATCCCTTTGTGAATTTCTGTAAATGTGACAAAATGACTGCAGAATGATAATGTTTCTTTTCATCCTTTAACAGGCCATTTTATTTTATAATTACAGAAGTAGAGCAGCATGACTCTGGAACTGTTCAAAGCTGCATGCACATTTTGTAAAACAAAACAAAAAAAGAGGTTATTTAAACAAATATGTGTGTTAGTACCACATAGGCCAGCTTGTATGTTGCATGTACTTGTACAGTTTGCTCGTACTTATTATAAAAAGAGATATCCAAGAAATTGAAGCCATTCATTTTTGCATATGGACATTTTGCCGACTTTGATCCAAGCTGTGTCTCTGAGTCTGGTGTTAAATGTCAATAGACAGACTTTATTTTTTACCCTATGGAAAAGTGACGTAGTACAGACCAAACCCTTCTAATAAATATGTTGGTGTAGATTCTTACTGTGGGGCTGTAACAGATGTAGAAACTGTGTACAAACAAGATTTTAATATCTATATATACATACACACAAACACTCCCTGCACCAATTGATTGTCTGTTATTAACAAATAGGTCAAGACTACTCTGCCCATAATTCTGCACGGCAAATAAGGTTGGTCACTGCTCGACCTGCTGGAAGAGCTACAGCATGGGCGCACTAACATTAGAATGTATTGTTTTAGCGTAACAGTGGCCAACTTAACTACTGGTATTTAGGTGGTATCTTTCTATTTAAATCAGTTGTCAGAACACTCCCCAGTGCTTTTAAATGAACTTCCAACTCATGTCATGTAAACATGTTTAATAAAGTTTACTTTTTATGTCCAGCAAGGCTGACTTGTTTATTTTGTCAGTATTATTAATAAAATGCAGATTGTCTATTGTATGGAAGATGTGGCTCTTCAATTGACTTGTGTGTGTGTGCATATATATATATATATATATATATATATATATATATATATATATATATATATATATATATATATATATATATATATATATATATATATATATATTAGTGCTGGGACAAATATCCGAACAAATATTTTTCGACAGGTATTTGGATACAATAATCAGATGTTCGTATTCACTACAAATGACAAAAATACTGTGCAGTTATTTACTTAGTCTCACCACAATTTGTGTGACAGTTTAAAAAAATGGAAAATGAAAAAGAGCTCCATGTGAAATTGTGTATCTCTCTCTCTCTCTCTCTCTCTCTCTCTCTATATATATATATATATATATATAACACAGAATCAACACAGTTAGCTCTTGTGCCTCAATTTAAAAGTTTTAGACAGCTAAAAAAACAAACCAGATTATGCGCAAGCATGCATTGTGATCCCTATGGAAAGCCATCTGGGACAAAAATGCGTTGTGCTGCTTTAGAGCGAGCCAGAATGTCATGGAACCGAAAAAAGCCAAGCTCGTTATTCTCAAATGCCTCGCTTAAAATAGTACTCAACTCGCTGAAAATGTTGTGTAGTGATTTTTATATAGACTGTATATATCATACATGAATATATTTTGTTGCGAGTTTTTGTTATGTGGAATGTAATAAAAGAGAACCAAAACGGTGAGTTTTTTCCCCTTCACTTTACAATGCCATTTCCACGTTTGTTTTATTTCAAGTGTTTAAAGTTAAATTTCAGTTTTCGTTTGCTTGTTCAGCTACAAAACCTCAGCACAAGTAAACCTCATGTTATTACTGTAGTTAATGAAAACGTGTCTATGGCCACCATTTACTGTGAAGAAACGGCAATGGTAAGGAATGAAAATAAATAAAATGCATTGTCAGCTTTATGTACTATTTGTTTCGGGACTAAACAAAACAACATTTAACTTGAACTGCTATGTGGCATCCTTTGTTTTATAGTTAATTCACTGGGGTAAAGTAAGTCCTGAACAACTTATTCTTTACTCCTGGGATATTTTTCTATTTTAACGTGTTACATATGGTAAGGTCTTGCTGTGAAATAAAGGCACGCCCCCTGCCCCTGCTGCTATGCTGTCTCTGCCTGCGTTGAGAGCAATTTAATGGCTTTTATTACTTTTTGAACAACGAACGAATATCCACACGAATATTTAAATTATGAGCGAATCTGCGAACATGAAAATCCTGTGTTCGTCCCACGGGATTTTCATGTTCGGATATTCGCTCATAATTTAAATATTCGTTTGTATATTCGTTCGTTTTTCAAAATGAAATGAGTATGTTGCAGAGTAGGGGGATGATGAGGATAAATGTAGTCCTGTAGCCTTTTAACCCCCGAAAAAGAAAGTTCTTTCCAATTTATTGTTCAGAGTAACATTTTTTATTTTTTTATTTTACAAATAATGTGTGGAACAAAATTACCAGTGTAGCTTCATTAAATGAGTTTTAGAGTCTCAAGTCATTCTTTATCATTGTTGTTATTCTATTTTCTTTTGTCAAGTTTGAAATATGTTCAGATAAATACAAGACCAACAGCATAAAATATTGACAACATTATTTATTTTTGTTGGCAGTTTTGTTTAGAATAATCTAAAACCAACCATTGTTAGTAACAAATCCCACAAAAAAAACTAATAAGGCAAAATAAAATGAAATAAATACTGCAATACAGTGTTACAGAACACCCTGCAGTGATAAGAAATGCATTACTTTAGCATTGCTGTATCACATGGTTTCCATATCCCAGCTATATATTTTGTAACATAATCCTGATTGTTTTTTTATTTACACATAATGGGCCTTAAATTAACGGGAGAAATACATTTCTCAACTTGTACTCAGGGGAGTTCACCAAAAGGATAATTCCTCTTTAAACACAGTAGTGTATCTAGAGATCATGATCCCTCCTTCAACAATGCTGGTGGTCTGATTGAAATGGATGGGGTATTGTGGGAAAAGTAAACGAGCATCGTAGCAGGAGGGAGCATGATCTGGATACACCATGATGTTTATAAGAGAAACATTCTCAGGTAAAAGTTGAGAAATGTACTCCCCAGGTGATATATCTGGAACAATCAAGATTATTTTGAAAACTATATCACTGCAAATGCAGATAACATGGTATACGGCCAAGGTTATGTAATGTTTTCAGGTTGTTATGTAACACTTTAATATAGCATACATAATACTCAATAGGATGCCTGTAGAATGCCTGTACAATGTTTGAAATGAATGGTGTATTGTGGGAAAAGAAAACGAGCATTCAGAATGCCTGTACAATGTTTAGTGAGATACTTGGTGAGAGATCTCTACAGTACATGTCTAGTGGATGACATGAATCAAATCTTTCCCTGAATGAAGTGTCAGTGACCATGGATGGCTTTAATTATGCTGGGAAACAAAAAATAGTGAGTAAGAACACCCAATTTGTATCAATACAGGTACATCTTTAAGTTAAAGTGGTTGATAACTTCTCAAAGGATGTGAATTAATGCACCTTATTATAAAAGAGCTCTGTATATGTTATCAAAGCTATAACACACATGCCTGCAGGGCTGGCAGCACAAACATTCAAATAATGTCAAATACTATAGATGCAAATAGCTGTGCCTCCTTGGGTTTCTCTTTTATTATTATTTGTTTATTTAGCAGACGTCTGTATCCAAGGCAACTTACAGAGACTAGGGTGTGTGAATTATGCATCAGCTGTAGAGTCACTTACAACTATGTCTCACCCGAAAGACGCAGTAAAGGAGATTAAGTGACTTGCTCAGGGTCACACAATGAGTCAGTGGCTGAGGTGGGATTTGAACCGGGGACCTGCTAGTTACAAGCCCTTTTCTTTAACCACTAGACCACACAGCCTCCTTGATCCTCCTCTTTTATCCTCCTCATGTTCTGTACTTAATATCAAGTTACTTGCTTCTATATATTTTCCCAAATAACCTTTTTCTGCTCCAGATTCATAATAGTTAACCCGAACTAAAGGTAAATGACAAAATCAATTTTCCGCCTATAGTGTGTGTCATTATAAACTGCAGAATCTCGTTGTCATATGGCACGAGTTCCAGGAATGGAACACTACAGGCAGGGTGTGAACAAAGTTTTCAAGCTGCCTTTTTTGACTTTAATGTTGTTTTATTTATGTTGAGTGAGTATAAGAACATCAGAACATAAAAGTTACGAATGATAGGGGTCCATTTGGCCCATCAATACTCTTCTGGATTCTAGCAACTTTAATTGATCCCAGAACCACACAAGACAGCTCTTGAAGACCACATTTTTTAAAGCTAGTACTTATATGTTTTTATTAAACTGCCAGTTTGTGTGCTGTGGTGAAGTCAGTTAAGATGCCCATGCGAAACTTAAGTTTGCATTTTTTCTATAATAACAAAATCATGTCTTCATATTTTCTTTTTATATTATGAATTCTTAAAAAAACAACGTGTTTTACACATCAAAATGTAACAGAAAACAATTTAAATTACACATGTACTATGGAGTACATGGGAGAAGCTTGCTTTTTCTTCACAAAGACACAAATGTCTACTTTCCAATGCTTACACAAAACAAACAAACAAAAAAACAGTTATGTCTGATGCCGTATGCTGAGATTCAAATAATGAAATTGCACATCGTAACTTTTAAAGTATTTTTTAAAACGCTTACAGTATACATATTGTAGCGACCCGGCCAACTGAAGGGGACCTTGTTGGACTTTTGTGTTGTCCTGGTTGTTTGTCCTGTTTGTGTGTCCTGTGCTTTGGTGTTTTGTGTATTGTTAGGGTTTAGACCACACCATCTAGATAGGGGGAGGGAGTGTGTGTGTGTGTGTGCATGCAAGGGAGAGCTGCATCGAAATCATCGAAATTTGACCACAAATCAAATTAATCTCCTTCTTGATCTTTTCAGGATCCTTCACTAATCAACATGTTGATCACCTGTTGAACTTCACTGCAGTCCAAAATACGAAAACACCTATACAATATTTTCATTACACACACATAATATACAATATTAATACAAAGACAGTATTAGTTGTGAGAATTATTGTAATTGTTCAAGAGTATAGTGCTAATATTGATGCATGAAATGTGTAAAAAAAGGAAAAATATACAGAATATTACAAAGTTTGCACAACTCCTCATCGGAATAAAAACAGCATGCCACGAATAGATAAAAGGTAATTACCATTATTTAAAATTAAAAATAAATATAAAAATAGTAATATTTTTGGCAGATCTTTAGTAAAATAAATAAACAATAAAAAAGAAACACCTTTGTTGATACTGTAGCGTGCACAGGGGTATGGTTCATGGCTGGTAGGTGATGCATTCTAAACACAAGCCCAATATCTGTTTCTGCAAGGGAGCCCAGCTCTTTGTACAGCGGTATCGGTGCTATGCTTCAAAGCAGGAGGTTCTGGATTTGCATCCAACTTCCTGTGAGAAACCCCTGCTTGAGGAAACCAAATTTTGCCACATTGGTGTCAGAAATGGACGCAGGCACCCTGGCATACACTTGGAAGCCTGAAGCCTGGTGAGCAAGTCCACCTGGAGGTTGGTTACTTATTCCTGGTTCCTTATTCGCGGTATAGTTGGCAAAGCAGCGTGTTCTTTTTCTGTGTGTTTTAACTCACTTACACATCTTGCTCAATTAATATATTGCTACCATTTAAAAGAGAATTGCTCCCTCTTTCAAGAAAAATGAAAATATTAATAAAAAATCGGTATTATTATTAGTTATTATTATTAGTTTATTTAGCAGACGCCTTTATCCAAGGCGACTTACAGAGACTGGTATCAGCAGCATACCCCATATATTATCTGCTTGCTTTGCCCCATTTACCCTCTTTAGACACCTTGCCCACCCATAGACACCCATGTATTTGTACTGGCCCAAAACTGATTTTGATACAAAAACAGCATAACTCATACACAAATCCGGGACGTCATCATTTGCAAAGACTGTAACTCAATAAGAGTTTCCGCGCTCATCCAGTCTGCAGTAACGAGGTTTGAACTCAAAACATATGATTTCCATTACATGAGAGTAGGTGTTAAAACTTCATGCTGATATTGGACTCAGCTCTCGCCAAGATAAGCACCAACTAAGACATAGCTTATTTTACTGTAAACTAATGTGATCCATCTGCGTTTCCTTCCATCTGATGATGTAGATATCCTTCTGCCTGGTGTTGATGGCTGAAGTGTAATGCTGGTTCCAGGGATCAGCCTATTTTGCCTCCCTGGCGCTTCAGCACACACAACGGCTGCAATACTATCCAGGGATCCACCACTGTGCGGCCTCCCTAGCACTTCAGCATGACAACCATCTGGATTGAGCTGAGTAGGGTACTTCTCTGGGGTCTTCAAGTGGGCACCTTCCATCTTTGGTGTTTTGTCGACTAGCCCACGACACCTTAAGAGGGCTCGACAGTGATTCTGGCATCCCAGCATCACCCCCCTCCGTCCCCCGCTCAGTTAAGCTCGGCTTACTTACCTTCCTTTACATCAGCGTTGCTTTCTTTCTACTGTGCTTGTGGTCCCCAACCAGAATCTTTTCGTCTCAACCAGAGCCAGTTGCTGCTCCTCTCTGCTGCTTCAGATAAGTTCTTCACTATGCGTCGCAACTCTTGACCACTGAATCTGATGTCTCTGAGAAACCGGGTTGTGGAGTGTGCCACAAATCCTCGACAACCCACCTCCACTGGGTAAACCTGGACTCTCCATCCTTGCTGTTCCGCTTCAGCAGCTAGTTGAGCGTACCGAAGTTTCTTCCTTCATACGCCTGATCCACAGCATCCTCCCATGGCATTTTTAACTCAAATTCAAATTCAAATTCAAAGTGCTTTATTGGCATCACTAATACATAGTATTGCCAAAGCAGTGATGACAAATTGTCATCTTTTACATAAAACAATTAACATTTAAAACACGTTTACAAGTAAATATTATAACAAAAAGCGAGTAAAACAAAATTAACAGTATATATAAACAAATCACAACAACAATAATAATAATGATGATAATAATAATATGTTATACTATTTTCCCTGTGTGAGGAGCCTCAGTGTTCAGTTTCTGTTCCTCAGGCTGTGACATGCACTTGTGTACTGGGCTGCCACTTCTACACAGCTTGTCTGCTCTCCGAGGAGCATGGGGAGTTTTTCTGGGTCTGGCAGGTCTGGGAATTCTGTGCAGAGATGTTTTATTTTCGGGAAGAAGGCTTCCCTTATTTTATTATATTTTGTGTACTGCAGTAAAAAGTGCATCTCTGATGCTGGTTGGTGTTAGTGTGTGTTAGTGCAGTGAGCTTCAGGACCAGCTGGCTGAGGGAATTCTTCTCTGGGCTCTGCTCTTGGTATTGCATAGCTTTATGGTGGTAAGAGTTTGGGTTGCTGTCTTTTAGATGAAGCCAAAATTGAATTGGTCTTTTTTGTATATTAATCAATAGTGGGAATTGGCCTAATTCAGCTCTGCATGCTTTGTTTGGAGTTTTCCTTTGTATTTGCAGGATACTTTTGCAGAACTCTGTATGCAGGGCTTCTATTTGGTGTTTGTCCCATTTTGTAAAAGTCTACTCTGTAAGTGGAACCCACACTTCACTGCCATACAGGGCAATGGGTTGGATGACTTGTGAGAATAATTCTGTTCTTTTATTGCTAATCTTAACACCACACTTATTTTCTGTATACATAGATTTAATGACATCATATACTTTACCTACACTACTTTGAAGAAGTTTAAGAAATAGTCCTTTATGCCAACATGAATCAAATCCCCTTTTAAAATCTATAAAGCAGGTGAATATATTTCCTTTATTAGTTTAATGGACATGTTTATTTATTAGGGTGAGTATGGTGTAAATATGGTCAAACGCGTGTACTTTGGAAGGATGCCAATCTGACTCTTACTCAAGACACTGTGTTCGGTAAGGAAGGCCAGTATCCGGGCATTAATGAATTAATGATACTGCAGAATACCTTCCCCAGATTACTGCTCACACAGATGCCTTGTAGTTATTAGGGTCAAATTTGTCTCCATTTTTAAAAATGGAGGTAATTAGTCCTTTATTCCAGATGTCAGGGAACTAACCCACCTTTAGTATTATATTAAGGAGTTTGATCAGGGCCTCCTGCAGCTTCGGGCTGCTGTGTTTCAGCATCTCATTGGAGATGCTGTCTGACCCGCTGGCTTTCCTAGTTTGGAAGACCTGTAGTTTCTCCTTTAGCTCCAGCTCAGTAATCAGGAAGTCCAGGGGGTTCTGATTGTCTTTAATTGACAGTTCCATTTGTTTTAGTTTTTCACAGATATTGTTTTGGTCTAATATTTGTTCACTTTGTGGTATTGTTTTATACGGTTTTTCAAAATGCTCTTTCCATATGTTTCCATTTTGAATAGCCAATTCTTCAGGTTTTGATTTATTCAGTTTGTTCCAATTTTCCCAGAATCTGTCAGTTGTTTATTGATGTGGTTGTTTTTTTTTCTTTTTGAGTGTGTGTTTGTAATTATTTAATGTCTCGCAGTAACTGAGACGGAAATCTTGGTTGTCTGGTTGTCTGTGTTTTTGATTTGATAATTGTCGAAGTTGTTTTCTTATATTCTTGCAATATTCGTCAAACGAATTGTCTTCTTTCAATTTTTTTTAGTGTTCCTAGTTATTTTTAAATTAGATTTTAAAGCTGTCTGTTTAAATATATGATTCAGATTGTGCACGGCCAGATTTATTCCTTCTTTTCTAACTTCATATATTTAACAAGAATTAACACATTTTACCATATGAATAGCACTTTAATAACAGAACAGTGTGAGAATTTACTCATTACAAACATTTTAAAATGTATGTGACATATTAACAGAATAACTGTTAGGAAGTGATCAGCACTTCCACTTTTGAGCTTCTAACGACTGTGCCCTCTGGATATGTATTTCCAAAAGCTCCTTGTTTGGTTTCAAAATGCCTTTTCATATTGTATTCCTTAACAACTGACTCACATTCTTTGCACAATAAACACACTGGCTTTGCGTTCGGTACAGTTGGTAAAATAAATAAGTATTTTTTGGTCCACTCTTTGTTGAATCTACAATTTTCACCATTTTCTGTTCTTAAGTTATGTAATATTTATTATTGCTTAAAAATGTACAGAGTAAAATACTCTGGCCCCCTTAAATTTAAAAAAACTAGTTGAAGAGCCCTGCTCTAACTAAGGCAACTCTATCTGTCCAGGGTATACGAGAAACACATGCAAGCAGTTTTCCAGCAAGTACAGCATAAACCAGTCTGCGTTGTTGCAGATGAAACTACAGATGGGAGAGATAACAGTGTACTGAACACTGTATTTCATTTGTAATGTTATGAAAATTGTGTAATTTTGTAGTAATGCCCCTCGTTTTCAGCCAGACCGTATATTGTAATGCCAGCAATAAGCTGTTTTTTCAAAACACCTTCATTTGTTGACTGACCTACAGTACATTGTTACTAGTGGACTGCTTTAAGAAAGATTTTTCCTGAAAACTACAGGAAAAATCTCTCAGGGACTTAAATAATAAAACAAAGAAAATGAATTCAATAGATTTTTAATGTAAAAATGTTGTTTATGTTCAAATTACATTGTTAATTCTTAATAAATTGGTAAAAACAGAAAAAAAAACACGAATTTGGTCATTTTGAAAAACGGAATGTGCCATCCCCAAGAAAGGAAAATCATTGTTTGTGTCTTCATTCTGTGTGTGGTTGGCGGTGTGTGTCAGTGCGACTGGCTTGGGTGTGTGTGTCAGAATGTCTGGCTGGGGTGGTGGGTGTGTGTGTCAGTGTATCTCTGCAGTGCTCTGCTGTCTGGGCTGCTGTGTTCTCCGTCGTGCTGCTGCAGGGGGGTGTGTGTCTCCTCTCTCTGCGCAGCATCTCCTCTCGCATTCCTGTCAGCTCCGTCCTCACAGTTTCCCTGTCCTGCTGCAGCTCCTTCACCTCAGCTCTCAGTTCTCTGAGCGAGGCTTTGTACTCGTTTTTAATCTGGCTGACCTGGTCTTTGAGCTGCTGTGCAGGATCCCTGTGTGTGAGCTTGGTCAGCACCAGCTCCCTGAGCTTCACCAGCTCCACCTCCAGCAGGGACAGACTCTCCCTCAGCTGTGAAACTGTGCTGTGGAGCTCCGGTGGTTGTGCTGGGCACAGGGGCTCGGTGTCTGCTGGGGCTGTCCTCTCAGTGCTGTCAGGGGCAGGGGTGCTCATCTGAGCAGCTTGCTGTTCATCCTGACTCTTCTTTTTTTCTGGTTTTAATTTTTCAGTTTCTGCCATATTTTTTAGGGCTAGGAATTTCTCTTCAAAATCCACCAGACTGGCCTCACTGCCCTGCATCATAACAGCACCGTTCTGTGGTTTCACCTGCCTCCTATTTTTGACCTCTAGAGTATTTTTGTTTATGACTGTAAGTCGCCCAGGACAAGGGTGTCTGCTAAGAAATAAATAATAATAATAATAATAATAATAATAATAATAATAATAATAATAATAATAATATATGATTGTAGAGCAGTGGGGGAGGGGGAGGGGCTGCTCTATCCATTTCTCACAGAGACCAACTGCCACTTTCCCATCTCAGACAGGATTTGAATTTTTATAGTATTTATAGTATTTTTCTTGTAAATTTTTAATTTGAGTGGCTTACCTGTTCTTGTTTTCTATAGCTGCCAGATTATTTTGTAGTTTTCTATCTTTCTGGTCTTCTTTTTGTTTATTTTCTTTCTTTCTTTCTTTCCTGTCAAAATGTGTCTTAATGTAGCTGGCGATGAACGCAAAGGACACCACGGATCCTCTCCTACCCATAGATTAAGGTTTTGTGTTGATGGGAGAACATCATATGTTGACCTGATGAGGAAACTGATCCTGCTCTGTTCCATTGTCCATAGATCTTGCCAGTCGATCCTGTGTTGCTCCACACTCTTCCATCTCATTCATTCTCCCTGTTTGGCCTGGAAAACTGCCTTTACACACCTCATCCTCTCCTCCTGCTTTTACACCTTGTTGACTACCAGCTTCCTCCGTTGAGCTGGTGCTGCTTTGTGCTATGTAGGAGGAGCTGAACTGAGACCAAGGCCTCCTCTTCCATGCTGTACGTGCTCCATGATATTACTGATACGAAGGGCAGGCTTTGAATCTCCACAGCTCCTTTGTTGCCCACTTTCTTCCAGTTTTAACACAGGTGCTGCCTCCCTCGCAGTATCCCTTTACTATACAATGATCAAAGTCAGCAGTGTGGAGTATTGGTTAGGGCTCTGGACTCTTGACCGGAGGGTCATGGGTGCAATCCCAGGTGGGGGACACTGCTGCTGTCCCCTTGAGCAAGGTACTTTACCTAGATTGCTCCAGTAAAAAAAAAACAAAAAAAAACACAACTGTATAAATGGGTATGTAAAAAATATTGTGTAAAAAATAATGTAATTGTATGTAAAAATAATGTGATATCTTGTAACAATTGTAAGTTGCCCTGGATAAGGGTGTCTGCTAAGAAATAAATAAATAAAATAAAGTAAGCTTTTTATTTTAGGCGCCAGCAGGCTCCTATTTTTTTCTTTATGGTCGCCAGATCCTGCAAGGGAGCCCGGCTCTTTTGTACAGTGGTATCGGCGCTATGCTTCAAAGCCGGAGGGTCCTGGGTTTGCGTCCGACCTCCACCTGTGAGAAGCCCCTGCCTGCAGGAACAGAGCTTCACCACAATACCATTCAAGACATGCAGGGGCGATGGGTAGACCAGTCAAGAAAAATGGCTTGCAAGGCATTTATTAACTAGCTAACACAGGGCTGTAAGCGATCAACAAAAACAAACAGTTGGGTTTTTACTGGAGCAATCTAGGTAAAGTACCTTGCTCAAGGGTACAGCAGCTCCTATATGCACTTCACATCATGACATTGGAGAGACAATTTGGAGTTTCTAAACTGTGTGGAAACCCAGCCACTGTCAGTGACATATAAAGTACTGTCTTGGCAAAATGGAAAATGCTAATGGAAATAAATGTTCTTACATCAAATGTTCTTACTTCATAATAAGAACTACAATCCATACCACCTGTTTTTAAGTGTATATAGTATATATATATATATATATATATATATATATATATATATATATATATATATATATATATATATATATATATATATATATATATATATATATTATGTAATAGAGTAGGTGTTCCTAATCTTAATTTGGAGGCTTTAGGACCCTGGGGGTTTAGGGAACATCTACTCCATCTTGGTGAGGGTATCTGCAAAAGGCAGCCAAGTTAATGAAAATGGTGCAATTGGTTAATTGTAATTGTATGATTTGTTCATTGTTTTGGCAGTTGGCATGACCATTGTAAATTAGAGCCAGCTGCCCACATTTGTTACTGTGGAGCATATTAGCCTCACAGTTTGTTAATTCAGGGCTGCCGAGTTGGAGGGAGCAGAAAGCTGTGTGCGCTGTTTCCAAACAGTCATGTTAAGTAAGTACTTGTATTGTGTTTCTCTGTAACAACTGTGTAGTTTCGTATCGGTAAGCAGCTTGGCTGCCTGATGGTCAGTCAGGGACTGTACTCTGTTTAGTTAGTACTCCTTTGAGGAGTTAGGCGCTTGTTTGTTTTTTTATGAATAAATATACAGGCCCTGTCCTGTTTAAATACCATCTGTGGTGCAGTAAATGTTTCTTTTACACACAAGTAGACAGTGAAAAGGTCCTGAATTGTGGCAAGGCACCTCCACTTTGTCACAATATGTATTCCTTGATTTTAATTTATAATTAGGATCTGGGTTTTAGAATGTATGGTATTTACAATTATGTTAACTTGTTCCAGATGAAGGCATAGCCTGTAAAATGTATTTAAAACTATTTTTATATAGGTGGGTACAGTATACTTGAATATATGCCTTAAGTTACCTGCAACAGTACTAGTGATTTTTGTTTTCAGTCTTCTGGATGTTTTCAGCAGGTGTTCTACTACAGTGCCAGCTGTTTAACTGATAGCCAGCACTGTTGAATACAATCCATTATTCTTTTGAGCCACATGATTCCTTTAATCTTACAATGGATATAGCTATATTTTGAGCCCCTGTTATGAAATGCCAAAGCAGTACTAATGGGTACCATCATGTGTCAGCCATGTTCGGAACAGGAAGGAAATTTATGGCCTTTTTTATGAAGTGTAAGGGTGAAGAACACCAGTGAAATGAAAGGTGCCTACAGCTATCTGGCAGGAGCAGCGCAGACAATTACCTATGGCTGGCTTAGCACAGGTTATAGACAATACAAAAATGTTTTTATGTGGTCATTTTGAATGCTTAAAATCAAAGGTGCATAGCGTTCCCCAAATCACATACAGCTGTCAAGATATATTGAAGATTGAGACTGTGTAATGTACTTTATTTTTTCTTGCAATAAACCTTTGAGTGTAACCATGTACATGTCTCCCTGCAAATACAAATCCATATGAATCATAAAATTTGGTAGTACTTTACTGTAAGTGTCTCTAACTGCACTGTTATTACACTATAATAGCAGATGTGGTTAAAGTACATGGCTTGTAACCAGAAGGTCACCAGTTCAAATCCCACCTCTGCCACTGACTCGCTGCGTGACCCTGAGAGTCACTTAACCTCCTGGTGCTCCATCCTGTGGCTGAGATGTTAAATCAATGCCCTATTGTAAGTGACTGAATATAATGCACAGTTCACAAAGCGCTTTACAGAGGTAGGCTGTGATGTTGGCCCACTATGAAAAGCACTATATTAAAAATAAAGATGTGGTTACACTGTAAATACATTGCAAATACACAACTGCAGTACATGTGAAATGCATTGTGAATACACAACTACAGTACATGTGTAAATACATTGTAATTATAAAAAGGTATTTAGCTTTCAAAACCACAAGCATTGGCTACTGCTAGCAGCTTTCATTTTGTAATTAAACATGCTGTTTACTTTTCCATGTGTAATTTGTAGTCACGGCGTAGTTTGGGGCACTTAATGTTAAGTGTTACCTATACTTTAAGATTTCTTTTTATTATTATTAGTACACGTTGCTCTTTAAACTCTCGCCTCCGTGTGCCTGCTGAGGCTCGGAGCAGTTATTTAATGTGCTCCAGTAAATACAGTGCAGTCTTAATGCATTTTCTGGAACAATCCTGGCTTGTAAAGACAGCCCTCCATCTGGCTGGGTTCTGTAATCGATGTTCTCAGGAGCATGTTTGATAGAATTTGAATCTTGACAGATGAGGGGGGGTATTTTTGTTCTAGCCAACCTCAGTGAAACGTGCACAATCTGAAACAAAAACAGCAGCAAAAAACTATAAATAATAAAACTGAACAGTAAAATACTTTATATTCAGTAAATGTGTGCGCGTGGTTGGATTTAATGTGTTTCAAGTGTCTATCTACTGAAGAATATCTGTCCAGAAATGATAACAGATGTTTCCCTAATATGGTGCAATCCCATGTTTTTGCCACTTGACCTATCTTTAGATGTATCCAGAGGCATATTAAAGTCAAACCAAGCAAAAACAGTCTCTAATGTCATCTCCCCTACATTTTAAGCAATTCCCTAATTGTCTAAATGTTTGTGCTTTCTGTTGATGGCCAAAAATCGGTGTGTGTCAGGGTTTTTCTTTTTTAACACCTTATAAAAAGTGAATTGTTTTTTTGTCAGTGGTTATTTAAAACCTAAATGCAGAATGTTTGGTTACAACATTTGTGAAGCCCTATTTTTTCACCAGTTTCAAATAGCTCACTTTCGGTGAATATTTGGATCAACTCCTGTATCTATTTCACTGAGCTGGACATGCCAAATTACCAGCAATTGTTGTCTGTTGGTATATGTAAAGTATATACCGTACAGTCAGTGGTTTATTTTTTTCCATACATTGGTTAGACTCTGATAACAGTAATTCACCAAAAGTTCTGGCTTGTACTATATAATGATTGAAAGATACCCATATTACTTTTTGCACTGCAATTTTGTAATTCTCAGTCAAAATCTAAGTGACAGGTCTCTATAATACTATCGTGTTGTGTGTGTATTATATTTATTATTTTTTTATTTTTTTTTAGCATATCAGTGCACTGTGCATGTTGGTCTGGGGTAAAAGTGCCCACAAATAACAATGTTAATCTGTGTGATTTATTGTTTTGCTTAACAGCTGTTTTCTGACTAAGAATGCAATATGCAATATTTTGCCAACATACCAAAACATTCACACAGTGAAGGCAATAAACTGGGAAACATAACCGAGTTCAGTTCACTTGTAATTTACTTAAATTGCAGTTTATGGTGAAGTTTTATAAACAACAGCTACAGTTAAAGCACTACACCTTGTTTACATTTAATATATACAGTATATACAGTACTGTGCAAAAGTTTTAGGCAGGTGTGAAACAAATGCTGTAAAGTAAGAATGCTTTCAAAAATAGACATGTTAATAGATTATATTTATCAATTAACTAAATGCAAAGTGAGTGAACAGAAGAAAAATCTAAATCAAATCCATATTTGGTGTGACAACCCTTTGCCTTCAAAACAGCATCAATTCTTCTAGGTACAGTTGCACAAAGTCAGGGATTTTGTAGGCATATAGTCAGGTGTATGATTAAACAATTATACCATACAGGTGCTAATGATCATCAATTCAATATGTAGGTTGAAACACAATCATTAACTGAAACAGAAACAGCTGTGTAGGAAGAATAAAACTGGGTGAGGAACAGCCAAACTCAGCTAACAAGGTGAGGTTGCTGAAGACAGTTTACTGTCAAAAGTCATACACCATGGCAAGACTGAGCACAGCAACAAGACACAAGGTAGTTATACTGCATCAGCAAGGTCTCTCCCAGGCAGAAATTTCAAGGCAGACAGGGGTTTCCAGATGTGCTGTCCAAGCTCTTTTGAAGAAGCACAAAGAAACGGGCAACGTTGAGGACCGTAGACACAGTGGTCGGCCAAGGAAACTTACTGCAGCAGATGAAAGACACATCATGCTTGCCTTCCTTCGCAATCGGAAGATGTCCAGCAGTGCCATCAGCTCAGAACGGGCAGAAAACAGTGGGACCCTGGTACACCCATCTACTGTCCGGAGAAGTCTGGTCAGAAGTGGCCATCATGGAAGACTTATGGCCAAAAGCCATACCTCCAACGTGGAAACAAGGCCAAGCGACTCAACTATGCACGAAAACACAGGAACTGGGGTGCAGAAAAATGGCAGCAGGTGCTCTGGACTGATGAGTCAAAATTTGAAATATTTGGCTGTAGCAGAAGGCAGTTTGTTCGCCGAAGGGCTGGAGAGCATACACAAATGAGTGTCTGCAGGCAACAGTGAAGCATGGTGGAGGTTCCTTGTAAGTTTGGGGCTGCATTTCTGCAAAATGGAGTTGGGGATTTGGTCAGAATTAATGGTCTCCTCAATGCTGAGAAGTACAGGCAGATACTTATCCATCATGCAATACCATCAGGGAGGCATCTGATTGGCCCCAAATTTATTCTGCAGCATGACAACGACCCCAAACATACAGCGAAAGTCATTAAGAACTATCTTCAGCGTAAAGAAGAACAAGGAGTCCTGGAAGTGATGGTATGGCCCCACAGAGCCCTGATCTCAACATCATCGAGTCTGTCTGGGATTACATGAAGAGAGAGAAGCAACTGAGGCTGCCTAAATCCACAGAAGAACTGTGGTTAGTTCTCCAAGATGTTTGGGCCAACCTACCTGCCGAGTTCCTTCAAAAACTGTGTGCAAGTGTACCTAGAAGAATTGATGCTTGATGCTGTTTTGAAGGCAAAGGGTTGTCACACCAAATATGGATTTGATTTAGATTTTTCTTCTGTTCACTCACTTTGCATTTAGTTAATTGATGAATATAATCTATTAACATGTCTATTTTTGAAAGCATTCTTACTTTACAGCATTTTTTCACACCTGCCTAAAACTTTTGCACAGTACTGTGTGTGTGTATATATATATATATATATATATATATATATATATATATATATATATATATATATATATATATATATATATATATATATATATATATATATATATATATATATATATATATATATATATATATATATATATATATATATGGATTTCAATGCAATGATCAGAAGTACTTTTCACCCTTATCTGCATCAGAATTAGAGAGTTGATTTGCTGTACAGACTTTGCTAGAAGAGTATAACCAACCCTAGCCCGATAGCCAGCAGTGGAATGTATTGCATCGCCACCTGCTGGCACATTGTATGATCTTTTGCACCTACTGTACTATTATGTTACTGTCTTCCAGCAGTACTAAAATGCAATATCACAGGACCTCACTCTAAACTTAACTACCAGTTCTGCTAATGGTGATCTGGCGTATTGTTGAAGTCTATGGTATACAGTCTCACAAGCAAGTATTGTACCTGCACTCTTCTGTTTGTAATGATTGGGTCCTGGTTTTTTTTTTTTTTAGTTACAATGGAATTCATTACATTGGTTCTTAAAGTCTCCATCCAACCCCACTTCTGCAGAAGGCGATAATTAGGCTCTAACTTGAAGTGTATATGCTGAAGTGTATATGTTAACTGATGAACTGCGGCAGCAATACATTACAATTTTGTTATAGAAGACCATTCTAAGATTTTTAAAGGCACAATATGTACACATTATTTTTTTTTGCATACGTATAAATAAAACATGTTGCTTTTGTTACTTTATTAACCAGTGGAAAGAATTTACCTTGCATTCTAATCGATCTTAGTGATAGGTAGTGATAGTCACTCATAACACTACCATACATGTTGCACAAAGTGAGACAGAGATATTGTTGCATATTGCCTCCAATTACACAAGCTTGAGTCGGCTATGATCCATCTATATACCTGGGATCAGGAGTGGGACGTGAGTGCAGTTCTGGTCATTCTACACCAGATTTGATAAGGAGGCTGTGTGGTCCAGTGGTTAAAGAAAAGGGCTTGTAACCAGGAGGTCCCCGGTTCAAATCCCACCTCAGCCACTGACTCATTGTGTGACCCTGAGCAAGTCACTTAACCTCCTTGTGCTCTGTCTTTCGGGTGAGACGTAGTTGTAAGTGACTCTGCAGCTGATGCATAGTTCACACACCCTAGTCTCTGTAAGTCGCCTTGGATAAAGGCGTCTGCTAAATAAACAAATAATAACAAGAAGTACAGACATCATTGTACTGAATTTTCTGGATTATGCTGGTTCATTCCATGCCTCTTTAATATAACCTTTTAGAATTAGCTGGTGGCCTTGTTTCTGTCAAATTTATTCAAAATAAGTTCTGGAAACTACAATCATCCCACCTACATAACCCCCTTTGATGTGGATTCATTCTTTGGATCGTTATCTTGCCGGTAAGGGACTAACTAAAACTGACCTTGGTTTGTGATGAAAAGTTCATAGCAAAGGCTGCGTTCAATTTCTCTTTAAAGGAAACCATCAAAACGTTCCTCTCTCATGACCTCTTAGTAGAACTACTGCTTACAAATCTTTGACTATTTGGTTAGTGTACAAGAGACGGCGTGGTGTACTTAAATAACGGGGAGCTGAACACTTTATCAGAAGATTATCTGCAACTCACAGGAAACACAAATCAGTCCTCCTGTAGATAAATATAATTAGGGAAATGAAATGATAAACAGAAGACTCCCTAAAATAAAAATGCACTGTTATCTTTTAGTTATTTGTCAGTATTGAGAATGAAAAAATACATGTCAGTGTGTGATTAACCTTGATTTTGGAATGTGTTATTAGAAGACCAGATACAATCTATGGGAATGTACAATATATGTCTGAAACTCAATATTGTTATATTGTTTATTAGGCCAGTGATAGTAAATATTTTTAGTTTGGTCGATGTGCTGTTTCTCTGTGAAATTAAGCTTATAGCTGTTAGGGCGTCAGAATTAAGATTCCCCGCTGTTTAAATTATTCAAATGTAGCTCTTTGTCTTTTACCTTTGTGTGTTTTCTGACCGTGTCTTACGAGTTTGCCTTGCTTATTGTTTTAAGCATCTTTTCTGATCTCATGTTGCTTGTGATCCAAACCAGACCTGTTGTTTTCTCTATTGTACTAAGTTAGAGTGGACATTCATCTGCAAATCATCTCTGTGAGCAAACTCCAGCAGGGTTTGACTTTCCCTGCTATTCCTCAGTATCATAAACTACAGCTAAGAGTCACTTTCATGTACATAGGATGTCTTGGCACATCTCAAATTACCAATCACTGATTTTCAAAGACTCAAGCTATCCAGACAGTTTTCAGTGTGGTCTTGATTATTTCATTATACCCAATAGAAGCGCTGTGGAGCAAAATTTAAACTGGTAGTGAAATATTCCCTAGCACGGAGGTCACTTAAAATGATTCATTTTTCTTTACAGTCTGAAAAAATAACTTTTAGAGATCAAATACACATTTACCATGATGTGTGCTTCTTACATATGGGAAAATGGGAGACCAGTAGTCACTAGCAAAATATACTGGTATTATTTCATTAGCATTACAACTTTTAAAATCCTCATTACAAGGGAACTGAGTCTTAAAACCAAAAGATCTTGGATACAGCAGCAATTGTTCTATATCTTGCTCATTAAGCTGTGAAAACTGAAGTCTGGGTTCAATTTCAGGATGGAAAATGAGACTATAGAACTGGTGGCATTCACTGGCATGTACAGTACGTGGGTTGTGAATTTGATCTTTCTACTCTTAACTACAGTCATCATTTTCAAAATCTAGAAACTTCCAAATAAGGTATCACAAACCATATGAAATGCAACTTATGTATCGAAACAAGAACTTTCCTTTTAACCTTCAGTCTTTAACTATAGTTCAATAACTATCACAGAGAACATAGATATTTTTGGTGTCTGTTCCTTGCTTACGTGTATATGGATCAATAGGTTTCAAAGGGGAATGGTTAAGCTTTTGAGCAACAACATTGTCTTATCTATTAATAGATACACAAAATCCAATTACACTGAAGTCCAGCATAGTACTTTAATACTTCATTGTGTAAGAAACTTTTGTGTCACTTTTCTTATTTGACCAGTAAATTTCCTTTTATGCTCATTTGCAAGTCTTTCAAAAACAGAAGGGAAACAGAAGTTAGGTAGGTTCATAAATAACTGTACGCACAAGTAGTCCGGTTTTGTCACTGGCATGAATATATACACTGCTGTGCAAAACTTAGGCATGTTGCATTTTTCTACTCTGATGCATTATGAGTATCAACAATTTACTCAAAGCCTCCACTAGTGTTTTCTACTATTATAACAACCTTGACTTGCATAAAGGTCGTCCCATCAACAGTCCAAAGCACCTTTTGACCATTGTTCCATAGTCCAATTTCTGTGTTCTTGTGCATATTTTAGCCTTTTAGTCTTGTTCCCCTTTCTTAACAGAGGTATTCTTACTGCAACACATCCTTTGTCCTGATTTCAAGAGTGATCTTTGTACTGTTGATTTGATGGACAACGACACCTGTGCCTTCTGCCAGTTCTGTTGTCAGTTCAACGCTTGTTGTCTTTCTGTTCCTTAAGGATATTATCTTCAAGTATTGCTCATCCTTGTTAGACAGCTTTTCAGGTCTTCCAGTCCTGGGTTTGTCAATTACAGATTATGTTTCTCTGTACTTGTTGTTTATGCTTCAGATACCACACCTTGAAAATTGAGTGATGCAAGCTACTTCACTCAATGTTTTTCCTTTTTTATGCGAGTCAAGGTTGTTATAATAGTAGAAAACACTAGTGGAGGCTTTGAGTAAATTGTTGATGCTCGTAATGCACCAGAGTAGAAAAATGCAACATGTCTAAGACTTTTGCACAGCAGTGTGTGTGTGTGTGTGTGTGTGTGTGTGTATATATATATATATATATATATATATATATATATATATATATATATATATATATATATATATATATATATATATATATATATATATATAAATAAATAAATCTCCCTCGCTATAAGGCTCTCGGTTATAACGCGCCTTGGATATAACGCTCTTACAGCATGTCCCCCAATTCCCTATTCTAGTGATTCATGCAATATGTCGTAAATAGTGCCGGTGTTGTTCAAACTGTCTCTCCCTTTTGATACAGTATCTGAACTGAAGAAAAGCTGCACTGGCACTTTATAACACAGACATCTTATTCAACATTTGTTTTATAACTAAATAAATATTAGGCCTATTAAGTTATCTTTCCTAATGTATTTACTTTTTCCCTGTGAGAACAGCTGCGGCTTTCTCAAGGAGACGAGATGCTTCAGCTTCGCTTCAGCCCCGCTCCGGCAGCCGAACCTGGGGTGAGCCCATTCCCTCTTCCCCTCTCCCAACCCGCTCTCCTTCTTGGTTTGCTTGTCTGTAGCTTCGAACTGAATTTCCCACCGCCGGTTTAACCAGGTTATTTATAGTTTAAAAACTGCTAATTAAAATGATCCACTTTGAATATAAACCATTGTTGTTTATATTCAAATCCATGATTTATTCTTACATGATGTAATGGTGTTCTATATATTGTGACATCATTTTTACTTCTATCTTTGACTCTGTAATTCTAATTAACATTACTTTTATATAAACTTATATTTATATTATACAACTTATAAACTATACACAACTATATCTAGTATAACAGTGTTTAATTGCTAAATATGTTACTACATGTTACATAAGTAACCAAATCCCTTTACCTCTGGGTGCTTTCAGGTGGGATGCTATTGCCTGCTGCACAGACAGTGATTATACAGGATGCTAACATCTGGAAAACTAAAATAAATGTAACACCTCCTCGGGGACAGAAGAAAGTGCCTTCAGTAAATGGCACATGATCAAAATCAGTAGCCCGACTACGCTACTGAGGGAATTGCACCCTCAGAATTTGAGTAATTTTAGTTAACACATCCAATTAAATCCATTAATTAGGATGACCAGATTTTCAAAGCTCAAAACTGGCACACATTGTTAAATACTTAAGACTAATTAAACCATTTAAATATAGGCTGTTTTATGGTTATTTAAATAACCATCTTCTCACTGTTAGTATTGTATTTTATTATTATTATTTTAAGCAGCTAGCTAATTTCAGTACACTCCTGGGTGTATAATTTGTGGCTAATTGGTTTAAGTAGTCATATTGTGTTATACGTATTATGTACTTTTTTATTGAGTTTATCAATACTATGACGACTACTACTACTACTACTAATAATACATTAAATCATTAAATACATTTACTGTTTTTTTTTTTTACTCACTGCTTCAGAACTGCTACAGCTACAAAATTATCGTAATATACACAATTGTAGATTCATATTGAATATAAACTAAATGAAAACACATAGGGCACTGAGGAATAAGCACGTACGCCTGTGTTAATCACTTTATAATAATAATGTTCTTGATTACCTTAGTACTGTACCTTGTTTTTAATTTATTTTGTTTTCACAGCAGGTGCCATAAACTAAAAGCGGTTGTTTACATTATTTTGACAAAATGTATTTAGAGTGTGTCGCACTACAAGAAGTGGCTGAAAACCGAGACTTTTTAAAGATTTTGAGCAGAATGTCGGGATACCAGGACCTTTGATGGGAAACCGGGACGTCTAGTCAACCTACTTATAATTCAAAGTTTCTCACAGGTTCGTTTTCTAGGGCAGTGGTACATAACTGGGATGTAATAAGACAAGTCACACAGACAAGAATAAAAAGTCATCAATGTTTATTAAAGTAACTTAAAATCTGCAATGTGTTCGGAGCTGAGAACAATTAAAAAGGTCTAATTAGGCAAATGATTAGTTCGATTAAAGGTTTAGTTAAGTAATTGAGAGCTCAGCTGGAATGAGGACACAGGGGTCCCCGAGGACCGGGTTTAAGAACCACTGTTGTACTGGATAGTTCACAAAAACTATATCAAATAAACCAAACACAATTTCAACCAAGGATTATTATTATTATTATTTGTTTATTTAGCAGACGCCTTTATCCAAGGCAGCTTACAGAGACTAGGGTGTGTGAACTATGCATCAGCTGCAGAGTCACTTACAACTACGTTTCACCCGAAACACTAAGCACAAGGAGGTTAAGTGACTTGCTTAGCGTCACACAATGAGTCCGTGGCTGAGGTGGGATTTGAACCGGGGACCTCCTGGTTACAAGCCTGTTTCTTTAACCACTGGACCACACAGCCTCCTACATCCACACAACACAGGTGCCACTGCCCCGACAACCTCTCATTCTCTCTACATTCCGTTGCCCAGCCTTTAAAGATCCAGGTGAGGCGAGTCAACATACTTGATAGGAAAGGGAAGAAGATCAGGGGGGGCATCATAAAAACAAAATTTAAAAATAAACAAGCGTAGTCGCGACTGGCCACATAAAACTTCCGAAAATAATGGGGGGAAAGTGGCAAAAAAAGGTAAGAAATATTTGTAAAATCTTGTTCATTAACTTTTTAAATAATATTGTACTTCATTATTAGATGAACTATAATATTGTGGCTTTCCCCATCAGCAAACCCCCCAGAGACACTTTAAAAGTAGCTCAGATCTGCCCAGGCTAACCCCAAGCACCAAATTAAACCTACAAAAAACATCCATGGGACCCCCACTGTTCAATCAAGATCACTGTAATGTGCTGTAAGCATTTCCCAACACAATCAGTACCCCAGACAGACATGTCAGTGTAGAACCACCTCAGGAACAGGCGGGTCTCTAATGCTGGTTCCCCTTTTACCCCAATGGTTGTGATGGCACATTACAATGTGTTGGATGTACCCTTCTACTTTTTTTCCTAATTGATTTAGGCCCTATTTATACAGGATTATTTTAGATGAAACATCTTACCATCTCAGCGAATACATTTACTCAACCTTACTACACCAGAGAACCACTAAGCAAGCTCTGAACAGCCTTGCGTCTCTGTGTTCCCTTTTTATCGAGAATGCTTGTCAAGGTGTATGGAGCTCCTGGTTAATATCAAGGGAGATGCTGCACAGCAGCTGTGAAAAGTTTCTACATATGAAAATTGATTTATGCCCATTCGTGCAAATATGCTAAAAAGCTGACCAAGACCAGACCGTCCTCTCAAATGAACCCATTTCTAACATTTTAGGACTCATTATTCATTCCACTTCTCCTTGATCCCGATGGCCATATAATTCCGTCGGTATTTTTCATGACTGAGTTTGCTGGAGGATCTGTTCGAGCTCACGCAGCTCCCAGAGGCTGTGCCATGTTTGCAGTTTGAAGAATTTTGTTTGGAGTTGATGGTATACAGATCTTTGGAGTTGCAAAATCGGTTTTCATTTAGTTGGCTGGTTATACACATTCTGTCGTTTTTAGTATTTGTGTAGTGCTAACAATTTAACTTTCGGTACAGCAATGTTAGGGTTACAGAGACTGTTGTGCAATAAAACAAATATCCCCTGTATACCATGGAGACAAATCCTGCAGAGTTCATGTCTAGGCAGTTTCTATACAGCGGAATCAATTAAGGAAATTGGTTAAAGTTGGTCATCCATGGGAAAGATTCCTAACAACGCAAGAATATACATTTTGCAGCACCTTGAAGTTTTCTGGATTGTAACAACCACTTATTTTTAGGGATTATCACCTGATAACCATGGACAGGTGGTTGGTGCAATTGTAACAGGTAGTGTTGTGTGATACACTCCCGTTGCAGATTCTGTCTTGCCCAGTCAGTGAGATGAGGTTAAAAGCTTTAAAATCACGCATGCAGACGAGCCCTGCTCTTTTGCACTGTGGTTAAGATGCTCGCTTGTGGTACACGGGGTCACTGGTTCATGCCCAGCCTCTGCCCTGTTCTAGTGGTGCAGTGACTGGGATCTCATAAATTGGATGAAGGGGGAAAGAGTGTAACAGACAGTGTTGTGTGATGCACTGCCATTGCAGATTCTGTCCCGTCCCTGGTTGGTGAGATAATCTGAGGTTAAAAGGTCTCAGAACACGAATGCAGATGAGCCCCGCTCTTTTGCATTGTGGTTAAGATGCTTGCTTGCGGTGCGCAGGGTCACAGGTGCGCACCCAGCCTCTAATCTGTTATACAATCCAGGGCGATTCCCCTGTGCTGTAAAATGCTCTCAGAAAAGCTGTGGCTTATCTAGGCAAGGTATAGGTTGATCGAACCAACCCCTAACTTTCTTTCTCTTTCACTACCTCATATACATTTGTTCTTTGTGCATTTTGGACTGGATTTTAAAAGCTCTTTAATCATTAATAGCAGAAAAATATTACTCAGTAAAAATAGATTTAATTAAGGTGGTTGTACGGTGGAACCAGAAAGAACACAGTGGGTTGAAGAATCTTCAGAAGACTGAAATGCCTCTAATGCTGAAACTTGTATTAGTTTCAATGATTTAAAACAGTTGTATTGTATTAATAAAGATTCTGCAATTTAAAAGATTCTGCGGTCAGTTCGTATTTGTGGGATTCATAACTTTGACATTCTACTGTATTGTATTTTTATTTATTTATTATCAAAAAAGTTAATAATTTGGAGAACAAAGCTTATTGTGTCCATTTGAAAGAAACAGAAATGAATACTGTGAAAATAATTAATCTAGGAAGACTGTATTGCTTGTGTTAACAGCTGCATACACCACTCATGAACTCAAAGGTGAAGCAATAAAGAAAGCCATACAATTCTGGAATATGCACTACACAGGAATTAATTTAATTCATAATATTGTAGTTATCTTTCACAGAGTGCTGTGATCATATTATGCTTCTTGTGAACATTTTTTTTTTTTGATTGGTAAAAAAAACAGAATGGAATACAGCATCTGGAGTTATGTGTTTTGATCTATTGAAAGAAAACGGTATCTATTACTGTCTGAGTGTTTTATTCATGTGTAACCCTGCTGTAAACTAATTTGCTTTCTTTCAATATTATGACACATACCACATTAAACAAGGTAAAAATCAATAACAGGGTTTGGTATAATTTTGGGCATATTCTGCAATGGAAAAATAATACATAGAACCCAAATAGAGATTTACTAAATAATTAACATTACATGTAGGCTAGTAATTTGAATGATGGTTTTTATATCTTTAGCAATAATGTATTTTTCTGGTTTTCCATGACAATCTGCCTATGGCAAGATACAGAAGCAGTGGAGTTGCAAACATTTTATTTCTGTGCATTTCAACAAATGTGCTTTAGCTTTAAATCTTAAGCTATGGTTTGCTTTATTCATTTTTTTCATTTCCTCAGAAATCCCATACAAACTGAGAATCGGAGATCTGAAGAATGGTATAGGGCCAGAAAATGGTAAGCGTACCAAAACTTGACCCATGTAACGTTAGAAAATGGTACGCTGTCAATGCTGTGACTGACTTCTACACAAATCACTATGAACAAAGCAAACTGTAGTTCACTCACAAAATCATATGTTTCGACTTTTAGATAACCTTATTTGTTGCTCATCAGTTAGTCACATAAATTTGCTTAAATGTGGAAAGAATTATATTAAAAAAAAACTTTAAGGGCCAAACTCAGTACATCATAGCCCTTTCAGATGGGAGTTTCCTTGTTTTCTGAGCTAAAATCATTTACACATGCCCAGGCAAGGGCAATATACAGTGTACCACTTTAACAAGTACCAAAAAATAACACCACACATGTATTGTATATTACCTATACTTGTCTTGGAAATATTCTGCAAACTAGTGTCACAGTAATACCACTAGAGGGAGTTGCTTTATTAGCACATCAACAACCTGTAGGACGGTACAAAAAGTAGTCTGATAAAACGGCATCTCTTTTCCCAGTGTCATCAATCCTGAAATTGTAATTAGGTCTTTTAAAGATTAAACCCTTTTTAGAAGAGTCAGCTGTTTCTAATTACAGACTACTTTGAGACGGAGTTCAAAGATTTATACCAAACTGCTCACCCTAAACAATGCAAAGTCAGGAAAGATCTATGTAGTGTAATTTTAGAAATGGGGGCGGCAATGTCAAACTCGGTTTTAAAAATACTTTTGTACACATTTAAGACATTTGTTACCTTTAAATCCATGTTAAAAATAACTGCACACAGGTTTCCTGTAAAATGTTTTGTGTAACAATTCTATTTTCTTGTTTATTTTTTGTATATTTGATCTAGCAGAGTTTGCACATACATACAGTATGAAAAGGTGTAACTCCTGTTGCTTCAGGTGCTTTTTTATATATAGATATATACACTATTACCTTTTATATGTAGTATACTGTAAGGGTCACTTTACTAAAATATTTACGGCAAATTTTACTAGTATCGATTGTGCTAGCATTAGGTCACTTTACAATATACATACTATCTAGTGTTTCAGTGTACAAATGAACACACACATTTAAGATCTCTAAACATTATACAGCTTTTACTAGTATCGACTGTGCTGCTTTAGCATTAGGTCACTTTACAAAAAACATACTATCTAGTGTTTCAATGTACTATCTAGTGTTTCTCTAAGCATCGTACAGTGCCATGCAGTATATTTTCTCTCTCTCTGTCTTATAGGGTGCTGTACAATACAAGCATATTAACTACAGGAGAGGTCAGACAGAGGCCACGACTGGCTTTTCCATGAGTGGGCGTGCCATTTGCTTTGACCTTGAGTGGGTGAAAATCAGCCTGCATCTTACACCCTATACTATATATTATTTAATAATATATAGTGATATGAGAATAATTAAACAGTACAGCTAATGTTAAAGCGATGCCATTTCCATCTGAAGCCATATTATTGTGCATAGAAATTGAGACCAACCTTGTACTAACAAGTTCGCAGTGACTCAAAACATACAGATTGTAGTGGTGACATGTAGCCACCCGCTGGCCAATAAACATATTACAGTACATGCAGTTCTAGGAAGATTTCAATGCCCATTGGTGTTCTGAATAGGGTTACTGTAGGGCTTTGAACCTATATAATCCCTATATTGCTCTCACTATGCAACTCTGTACCATATTTCTTAATGGAATCTTTAGTGAGAAGAAAGTGTGTCTGTTTTCCATCTTCTTGTCTTCAAAGAAAATTTCTTCCAGGACATTTTGGAATTATTACCTAAACCTTTCATCACTTTAAAAGGGATTTTCATTCATTAGTATTAAAACAAGATGAAACCTTTTACTCCATGATTTGGTCTCAGAGATAATACGTCTAATTTTGACAATACATTTGGGTTGGGTTTTACTGACTAATACCAAGAAAAATAAATATTTATATTGTATTGTCCTTTAAGTTTAGAGGAAGGACAACATACATTTGCAAGGAGAGTCAATTTACCAGGGGACGATATTTGGTATGTATAAGACACTATCTGACAAGGAAGGTAACTAGTTTTATACAAATATCTATAGAACTAAATCCAACGATTGTGTTGGTCCTACATCACTGCAGTGAAACTGAAGAAAGTGTGGGAGGGCTCATGGACTGTACCTTGATGACAGTGCAAGTGCCCTCATAGGCTAAGCACTTTTAGCACAGAATCCACTACTGGTAAAAAAAAAAAAATAGCTGTCGTAGAAAAACTGCTTCTGCGTGAACGTGTTTCCTTCAACTAATTCAGCTTACTGGCAATTTTAAGGAGGCTGTGTGGTCCAGTGGTTAAAGAAAAGGGCTTGGAACCAGGCGGTCCCCGGTTCAAATCCCACCTCAGCCACTGACTCATTGTGTGACCCTGAGCAAGTCACTTAACCTCCTTGTGCTCTGTCTTTCGGGTGAGACGTATTTGTAAGTGACTCTGCAGCTGATGCACACACCCGAGGCTCTGTAAGTTGCCTTGGATAAAGGCGTCTGCTAAATAAACAAATAATAATAATAATTAAGGTATCATTTCTAATACCCTTGTGTCACAGGATGGCTTGTAGTGGTGACGTCAGACCCAGAAGAAACAGTACTGTGAGGTGAAATGGTGAATGCAATTGCTTGCGCTGGTTTATTGCAAATAAAAGGTTTAAACAGAAAACAAAACACTGAAAATAAAGGGCACAATGGCCAAACAGACAGACACAAACAAACACGGTGAGACAGACAAACAAGTACTGTGCTGGTGCTTCCAGCATGAAATAGCAATTGTTATTATTTAATTTAATTTACACTCCTTCACTCTCCCGTTCTCTACTTACCGCACACCCAACCCTGAGCGAGTGAAACTTGCATCTATATATATGGTTGTACCGGGATTCAATTATGAATTAATTATTCACTTGAATCCCAGCACGTGAACTAATTTGTGTACTCCCCGTGCTCACATACTAATACACATTTTATCTGCACGTGAAGTGATTGTGCAATCCCTGTGCCTAAATACATATTACAACACTCATGCTACATAGCCCAACATTATATCCCGTGCATTTATACATACCCCAACAATAACACACTACATACAACAGATAACACAAAATACGCACAGGGGCGGGGCACACTGCCACATACCTCCCCTCCTTGTGCATAGCACACATGGCCTCAATGACCACCTCTCCCCTTAAAAGCCCAAAAGTCCCTGTAATAGTCTTGGGCCAGGAACAGAGGCTGAAGGGGTCCACAGGTTGTAAGGCTGTCAGCAGCAATGCTGACAGCAGGGTGGCACACTCCTGCCACTCTTCTGCTGCTGGTGGCAATGCCGGCAGCTTCCCAGCTGACAGCGGAAATACTGTCAGCAGAGTCATTAATGGCTCCCAGTCTGGCTCCTCCAGCTGAGGCAGTCCTGGCAGCATAAAGGCTGCTTCCTCCCGTGGCACCCCTGGCAGCGGAAAGACTGCCAGTGGTACCATTGGCAGCGGAAATGCTGGCAACGATACTGCTGTCCGCAGACGTGCTGACAACGCCAAGGCTGGCTCCTCCAACCTCAGCAAATCCCCAGAGGTCAGCAGCATACGATTTCCAGGGCATGGATCTCTCGGCAATAGTGCACGGGCATCCCCAGGCGATGGCGAACAGGCCTACCCGGGCGGTGTCTTGGGAGCATTCCCGGGTGATGGCGAACTGGCATCCCCGGGTCATGCAGGCGTTGCAGCCCTAGGCGGTGCTGGCTTGGCGGCCCTAGGCAGCATAGGCGAGGCAGCCCTAGGCGGTGCAGGCGAGGCAGCCTAGGCGGTGCAGGATAAGCAGCCCTAGGCGGTGCAGCACAGGCAACCCCAGGTCGTGCGGGACAGGGCAGGAGCAGTCCCTCCGTAGGCAATGGCAGCAGCAGACCCTCGTAAGGCGACGGCAGGTGCAGACCCTCGGCAGGTGACGGTAGAAGGGGAGCCCCCGGCCAATAAGGCGGCAGCAGGCGCTCCACTTCTCCCCCTGCTGATGGAGGCGGGAGCAGCATGCAGTCACCCTCTAGCAGAGGGAGCGGCAGGTAGTCCTCCTTGGAACTCAACCTGCTGGGGCAATCCCATAACAGCAGCCATGTAATTTATCGCCACGGTTGCCGGGTTCGCTGGGTAGTGATGTTGATCCCAGTGTTCCCAACGGTCCCCATCTCGGCCCCACAGCAGGTCAACCACCATCGGGATGTCCTCCCAGTTCCTCGCTGGGTCCGTCACCCATTCCATCATCTCCTCAGAGGATGGATAATACTCTGCCTCCTCCCTCCTGGGTGCTGGAGTCTCCGCTTGCTGCTGTTGTTGCTGCTGCTGCCGCCTTCTGCCCATTTTTTTCTTCTAAAAAACATGTTCTCTCGCAGTACTCTTCCTTGGCCTGCATCCCTGGAGGCGTTGTTATCCCTCGTTCTGACACCATATGTCACAGGATGGCTTGTAGTGGTGACGTCAGACCCAGAAGAAACAGTACTGTGAGGTGAAATGGTGAATGCACTTGCTTGCGCCGGTTTATTGCAAATAAAAGGTTTAAACAGAAAACAAAACACTGAAAATAAAGGGCACAATGGCCAAACAAACAGACAGACACTAACACACACCGTGAGACAGACAAACAAGTACCGTGCTAGTGCTTCCAGCACGAAATAGCAATTGTTATTATTTAATTTAATTTAATTTACACTCCTTCTCTCTCCCGTTCTCTACTCACCGCACACCCAACCCCTAGTGAGTGAAAAATGCATCTATATATAAGGTTGTGCCGGGATTCAATTACTAATTAATTATTCACTTGAATCCCAGCACGTGAACTAATTTGTGCAATCACCGTGCTCACATATTAATACACATTTTATCTGCACATGATGTGATTGTACAATCCCTGTGCCTAAATACATATTACAACACTTGGGCTACATAGCCCAACATTATATCCCGTGCATTTATACATACCCCAACAATAACACACTACATACAACAGATAACACAAAATACGCACAGGGGCGGGGCACACTGCCACACCTTGTCACACTGAAAATATTTGTTATTAGTCACATTTAACGTGGTTATTGTGTATTACTTAAGTAGTCTGGATCATTTATAAGTATAATACTAGTACTGCACTGATGCATTATTGATAATGGTTTCTGCTTATCTAAAAGTTTAAAATGCATTCACTCATGACTGTGGTTTAACAGGTACCTGCTGAACAGGTAAAATTACCTGCTGAACACAATCTGTCATTGAATACATTATGAACTTTTAGGTTGTTCCTATTGGCTTGTCTACAGTAGTGAACACAACCATGATTTCCTTACATCACCACAAGCCAGTTAAATATGTATGGACTGGACAAACTTAGGGTCACAGCATGAAGTTTGAAGCTGGCTCCAGGGATTAGTCATAAGAGCTATCTACAGCATCATTAGAAGAGAGATAGGAGTCAAAAAATCCACAAGGAGTGAAACCCCAGGCATCAGTCACAAGGATCACCCTTGATCAAGCAACACAAGAAACCAGAGATTAAAACAAGTCGACAATAGTAAAAGAAAAAAAAGTTGAAAGGATAAAGTTTATGGGGATATATAATCAAAGCTATTTATTCCAAATCGTCAAAAAGGCACTTTCTTCTAAAAGATAAAAAAAACACTTTTGTACTATTTCCTTAATTTGGCTGTGGTGACCTCTCAGGCACCCGGCGTGTGTATTTCATTTCAGTGGATCACGTGGGTCGTTTCTGACAGCAGCACATTGCCTTAGAATAGAGCGGCAGAGAGAGTGAGCGGTATGGGAAACAGGGATTTATGAGGCAAAAAAGGAGTGCAGTGGATAAACATTCAGATGTTACTTCGAACAAGGACGTGTTTCATTGAGGTTGCTGCTGCAAAACTGTTTTCTTTCCTATATATATATATATATATATATATATATATATATATATATATATATATACACACACACACAAAGAGCGCAGTCAGAGAACGAACGCCGCAGGTTAAGAGTCTATATGTAAGTAGAGAATGATTGCCACGATTTGCACTGATTGTTGACAGAAGAGATTCGTTCTTCTTTATTGCTATCTAACTAAGTATTCCCAGTACGCTGAAGGGAAAGTTTATTGCCGTTTATACAGTATAAAAATAAGTGTGCAGGGCGGAATTCAGCTGGTTTCCGGAGCTGGTGACTGGAATTGTGTATGTTGAATAATTTGGATCAGTTTAAAAGCCAGATAAAAAAATTATAATAATGAAAAAGGTTAACAGCTTTAACGAATGAAATGTGTATTTTACTGTGATGTTATGCTGCCTTTGGAAAGGCATCTTGTGAAAGAAGCAAATAAAACCTCGGGTTTCCTTCTTTTGATGAGTTTACAGATGAACTGTTTATTGGGTATGCCGCTAGAAGGAAGTGCTATCTGAGCATTCGCTTGTCCCGGTATTACTAGACAGTAGGCTACATTTATACTACTTTGATTTTATACTTTTAACCTGGAATCATAAAATGGTACTGTATTAGGAAACTGGTCAAGCAGACTGGACCGCCTCGGTTGCTTGGGATATATCTGATGTTAAAGATTGACAAAATAAATACAAAACAGAGGCTATGTAAATGCTAGAGCCTGCGGGACGTTTGGATTGAAAGCAACAGCTTGCACTTGCTGCTCATGTGCTCTCAGTTCAGTTTGGTAATAAATTATATAAATGAATGTCTGCCCTTTAGAATATATATATATATATATATATATATATATATATATATATATATATATATATATATATATATATATATATATATATAATTTGGGTTTATGAACCATAATTTGAAGCGCCAAATATGTTGTGTACGTTTGCGTATTTTATATATATATATATATATATATATATATATATAGTTTATATATATAAACTCTTACACTGTATATTTTGTGACATTACATTACAAATACTCGTCCTGCTTAATGTTTTTTTTTTTTTTTAACAGGAAAAACGAGCCTTAATTTAAAAAAAAAATGAATGGGACAACTATTTTGACAAATGGATGAACAAGAAATATTGAACAATGTGGATTACCGGCGAGTTTACCAGATCTTGGAATACTAAAACAGGCTGACGCTGAGCCTTTGACAAAAAAAAGAAAAAAAAAATCCATTGATCGGTTTTTAATAAAATCTAAAGTTGAATCTTCATAATTTGATTGTGGTTAGTCGGTTTATTTGCATGCCCTCAAAGCACGAAGTACCACCCCAGCCACAGCTGATGATGCGATGCCCCGCAACCACAGCGGAGATGAGGGCAGCTCTGGGCTCTGGATGAAAAACTCACCTGGGCACCGCGCTGAAGTGCATTGCATGAAGGATGTGGAGTCTGGCCGAAGGATGAAGAACTCGGCGCAAGCGGTGGACGGCTTGCTGCTGTCGGGTACCAGCTCGCCGCCATCGATCACAGGTGTAGGAGGTGGAGCAGGTCCAGAAAGTCAGATAGGGAAGCAAGCAGCCCGCTTGAGCCTGCTTGGAAAGCCGATCTCGTACAGCAATAGCCAGAGCGGCAGGAGGAACGTCCGCTACCGGAAACTCCAAAACTGTCTGTATAACGTGCTGGAGAGACCCCGGGGATGGGCTTTCATCTATCACGCATTTGTGTAAGTACTGGATAATTAAAACTATAATTAAACACACAGAAAACCACACTAAACAGGAGTGCAAGTAACCAGTATACCTCTTAACTTGTTGCACTAGTCTCGATAACCCTGCCCTGTATTGTATAGATTACATTACTAATATTTGCAAAAAGGCAATAGTGAAAGTTCCATTTCATTTTTAGCGTGTAGTTATCCTCCAGGCAAACCTAGTTGTGGAATAAGTAAGAATTATATATATTTAAAATAAGCTTTAAAGTATAGTGTTGAATGTTATCAAGATATTGGTTGTCGTCTAAAGGTTTTGATATGCGGTATTTGAACAGATATTATGAATTGATATAGTATACCGGTAGTTTCAATTGAAAATTTTGAAGTGAATTAGCTTTAATTTAAAAAATGTATTACAACAACACCACACACACACACACACACACACACACACACACACACACACACACACACACTGAAGTGACGTTTCTGGCTTCAAAGCTTGCACATTTTCTCTAATAATATGAAAAGTTGATGATCCAGTGACATACATTTTAGAGTTCAGTCGGATGTATTTTGTCTATTTCGTACCTTTAAGCATGTTATAGACTTGTAGTTTCGCCTTGCTATAAAATGAAGTCATTCATGTTCCAAAAGTAGCACTGCTATATTCCAGTAGACTGCATGGGTTTCAGTGTATCATTGATAGTTTTCAGCTGAAGAATGAAAGGACTCTACTGTCCTCACTAAGGTTTGTTATAGTGCCCTAAGTTGAAAAGCCCTCTGGTGACATTAATGGTAAAGTACAGTTTAGCAGAAAATATATTTTATTATTATTATTATTATTATTATTATTATTATTATTATTATTATTATTATTAGTAGTAGTAGTAGTAGTAGTAGTATTGGTTTATTTATTTATTTGTTTTATTGCTCTATATGAAAAAAAACAGAGCCATATTAGTGTTCAACAATCCTATTCTTTTGTAGTTAGATATACATGCTATGTACTGTACCTTCTACTAACCAAATATTGTACATGAAATGCAACATAGCCACCCAGAAAATCATGCCGAGAAAACAGTGGCCAAATACTCGAAGACAAAGCCATTTAGAATGGTATTACCTGTGTTCTGTTTATTTTATTGAAACTTTTGTTCTGTACCGACATTTCTAGAAAATGAACACGTTGAGAAGTAACCAGTGAGGTTTCCTGTTTTAGATTGTGTAATTCTATTCGCTACAAGGTTAAAAAAAGGCCAACAAAATGCTCGGATATAGTGAAAAGTGTTGAATTCAAACAAGGGAAGTAATGTTAAAGTTTTACAATGCATTAGTAAGACCTCATTTAGAATATTGTGTTCAGTTCTGGATACCTCACTATAAAAAGGATATTGCTGCTCTAGAAAGAGTGCAAAGAAGAGAGCAACCACAATTATTCTTTGTTTAAAAGGCATGTCGTATGCAGCCTGGCTAAAAGAATTGAATCTGTTTAGTCTTGAACAAAGAAGACTACACGGTGATCTGATTCAAGCATTCAAAATTCTAAAAAGTATAGACAATGTCGACCCAATGGACTTTTTTCGACCTGAAAAAAGAAACAAGGACCAGGGGTCACAAATGGAGATTAGATAAAGGGGCATTCAGAACAGAAAATAGGAGGCACTTTTTTTACACAAAAAACCGTGGGAGTCTGGAACCAACTCCCCAGTAATGTTGTTGAAGCTGACACCCTGGGATCAAGAGGCTGCTTGATGAGATTCTGGGATCAATAAGCTACTAACAACCAAATGAGCAAGATGGGCCGAATGGCCTCCTCTTGTTTGTAAACTTTCTTATGTTCTTATGATAGCAGTGCCATAATTAAAATTGAATTTCCGGTGTAGAGTGCTAGTAGAAAACAAAACAATATAAAAGTCAAATTGATATGTGACTGAGAAGTATTGCTGAATACAAACATAAAGTAATTAAGAAAATATCATAATTAAAATCCACTGGACTGTATAAAATACTCAAGGATGCTAGGGTCTACAGATAAAATCTGCTGGAGTATACTGAACAGGAGATACTGGTGGGCGTTAATGCACCATCAAGCATTTTAATGAACACAGGATTGCAGAAGATATTCTGCCAAGTAAAATAGTACCTTATAGGACATTTTCACTTTCTCAGTGTTTATTTTGTGCCTGTGATTGCAGATCATGAGAGAGCAGAAAAGATGCAAGCAGTGCAATGCCAGCTAGCCGCTTGCATGTGATGCTCTACAGTAGAAACTTATCTATGCTGCATTTTGCTGTGTGCAGGGTGGCTGGAAAGGATGTTAATCTCTGATCTTTGTTGTTCTGCCTCTTTGGGTTGGATTGTATGCTTGATTAAAATAGGTTGTGATGTCTATTCTCTGCTCTGATCACAACTCTCTCAGTCCTCCCTATGGCAGCCCATGCTTGCCTTAAGAGTTCAGTTATTGTACAGCATTATAAAGCATTCTGATGTAGGCTTAAGTTATTAAGCTGTTGATGTGCCAAGTAAAATGTATACAAGGCTTCTGTTGTATTATAAATTACTGCACTGTGCTACTTCTTTGTAAAGGTGCAAACTTTCATTTTTCAGAGTACAAATGCTTTCCTGAACCATTTAGTGCAAGGTACTGATGGGAGTAGCTTGTGCTAGCCATATGCAGAGCACCCAAAGTGTTCTGTCGGTGCTCTAAAACACCTGTTTCAGTAGTTTTTGGGTGCAGAGGGTTCAGGATTTTAGGGACAATAATTTAGACAGAAGAAATTGGGCATTTTCCAATTTTTGGAATGATGGCTTGTGATGGGGTATTTTGTATTATGATTTAAATGTATTTGTGTTAAAAACAAGTTATTATTTATTGATGGGTTTTTTTTGGCAGGGAAGGAGTTAAAAACTTTCCCTGCTAGAAACTTGTGTAGAATGTGACCATCTCCAGATTGATTAATTTATTGCTAATTTGGAGATGGTCACATGTATAAAAACCTGCAGCTGTGACTGAGCGAGGGAGAAAGAATGGGAGGGAGATGAAGCTGAGAATCAAAACTAAAGAAAACAATTGCTACTCGTGCTGAAACAGTTCAGCACGATACTTGTTGCAGATCTGTGCTTGATTTTGTCTTTGTCTGTTTTGGCCATCATGCCATTTATTTTGAGTGTTTTGTTTTGTTAACCCTTTGCGGTCCATTTATTCAGCACCTGTCAGGCGCGTCAGGTCCAATTTATTTTCACACAAGCTGTTTATTTTACACAAGCTGTTTAAAAGTAATTTTATTCACAGTAAAAGAGATTTAAAAGGCACTGCATATCAACAGGACACTGAGTACTGCATCTCCAGCCCTGCCCCACACCTTGTTAGCTGCATTTATCACATATCTCTTCATAGTAGTGCTTACTGATAAATCATCTCCTGATCACTCGTTTTATCACCAAACTCCTCAATAATGCTATCCAAGTCATTCTTTTATTACTATAACATCTCAAAAAGCTTGGCAAATGTCCACGATTTTCTTTGAGCGCTGTATGCAGAAGCAGCTGTCTTGTTTGTTTATGTCCGTGTTATGCGTATTGCTCAGATCCGCTTCAGTTTTTTTTTCGGCTTCGATTGGCTTCACTCGGCCATTGAAAGCTTTTCTCTGCTTTTTCCGGAGAAAAAACAACTAGGGACCTGTGCTTGACTGGAAAGGAAACATTGTAATGTCGGACCTGGTCCGACATCGGACGGCAAAGGGTTAAAACGTTGTGTTTATTTATTATTAATATCTGCGTGCCAGCATATTCGTACCAGTGCTGTCTGTGTCTATGTCTGTCTATTTCCAGGTCTGTGACATCACACCATGAAGCCAACCTGCCTCGTGGCTCTTGACTTACAAAAAAAGAAAGTTCAAAAGGTCTTTGTCCCCTGTATAGACCTGAATGTCACGATGCCATAAGAGCATGAGTTTATTATTGGCTTCTACTACCTGGACACAATTTACTAACATAAACTGTATACCCTTTTTTTTCAGACTTCCCATCTATTCTTGGCACCAGGGTATTAGTATATCACAGTAATGTATACTTTTCTCCAGTGGTTGCTGGTCTCAATAAACCTAAATGCACAAATAAGAGAACTTTTGACAGAGACCCGCATAAAAGATTAATTCTCAAACTGAAAGCGGTAGGGATTCAAGGAAATGCATGCACATGGATTAGGGAGTGGTTAACATGTAGAAAACAGAAAGTACTGGTTAGAGGAGAAACCTCAAAATGGAGCAAGGTAACCAGTGGAGTACCACAGGGATCAGTATTAGGTTCTCTGGTATTCCTAATCTACATTAATGACTTAGATTCTGGTGTAGTAAGCAAACTTGTTAAATTTGCAGATGACACAAATAGGAGGAGTGGCAAACACCGTTGCAGCAGCGAAGGTCATTCAGAATGATCTAGACAGCATTCAGAACTGGGCAGACACATGGCAAATTACATTGTAATAGAGAAAAGTGTAAGGTACTGCATGCAGGCAATAAAAATGTGCGTTATAAATACCACATGGGAGATACTGAAATTGAAGAAGGAATCTATGAAAAAGACCTAGGAGCTTATGTTGACTCAAATGTCTTCATCTAGACAATGTGGGGAAGCTATAAAAAAAAGCCATCGAAATGCTTGATAAATAGTGGAAAGTGTTGAATTTAAATGGGCCGAATGGCCTCCTCTTGTTTTAAACTTTCTTATGTTCTTACCCATTGTACCCTTTAATTAAGCTACAATCTACACCCACTTGAAGGCATTAGTTTTTGCCAATTGCTCCCTTATGAGATACCTGAAAGCCAACACATATGCCATAAATGATGCTTGTGAGAATCTCAAAAGGTTTTGCAAAACACCCAAGATAGGTCGGAAGCAGCTGCTTCTTACTCAATCTACTGCACCATTATAGAGAAACGAACCTGTGGTTTAGTGACTTGCTGTGTGTGTGTGTGTTGTAATGACAAGGCTCTCTAGAGGCCCCCAAAATATGAGATCATGTAAAAAGCTGTAGAGTAGGATACCAATGCATGGGATCCATATATTGCATGTGTAATATCTATTTTCCATTATTTTAACCAGACTGCACGAAGACACATCTTCAGTATGTCTGTGCTCATTAAACATGTGTATCGTTTAAACACATTGACAATTTGACTGTACAGCAATGCCCAAAAGTTTTGCTGTACAGTCTCAATTTTAGGATTGAGACATAATTTAAAAAAAAAAACTATATGAACATAATTTAGATATTTTATTAACATCATGTAATCAGTTGCTACAAAATGATGGTGCAAAAGTCTACTGGAAGCCGTACTGGTAGTATAGTATTTCATGTTTGATTTTGAAAAGTCTACTGGAAGCCATACTGGTAGTATAGTATTTCATGTTTGATTTTGAAATGTCTACTGGAAGTCATACTGGTAGTAATAGTATTTCATGTTTGATTTTGAAAAGTCTACTGGAAGCCATACTGGTAGTATAGTATTTCATGTTTGATTTTGAAATGTCACATTTTTCAATTTTTCAAAAGCAAAATGTGTTCATTCTATAGGGTGATGCAAAACTTTTGCCCATAGCTGTACTTGCTTCTACCAAACATTACAGATTACCAAACATTACAGATTACCCTTGTGATCTTATTCAAACCCATTAGGAGCTTTTTGAATGTGACATTCCACTTGTACTTCAATGGAGACGTAGTGCATATTGCAGAACTCAATATTTCACTAAAGTTATATTTCCCCACTTGGGTAATTTCTAAGATAAAATATTGTAAATTAAACAACCTGACTAAACACTGCCTTGACTGACTTCATACTGTATCCATGTATTGTAGATTTATTGCTGAAGAGAGTTAGCTTGCTTTTTTTTTTTTTTTTTTCTTCCAGCAGAGAATGAGACATTCTTTATGAGCAGATCTTGGGTGTTCGCTCATGCCAAAAACAGCATGTCTATTCAGCTTACCTGTCAGGATTACTAACAATTCTCTTATCCTTACAAGTATGTCAGACAAAAAAAATAAAAATAAAAAGGATACATGCTTTCAAAGCCATAGTCTGCACAGGTATCTCTCGCCCTGGCAGAGTAATCACAATCTTTGTGCTTTCTACCATTCTTTCTTTGCAAGTTCTGCCACTTAGAAATCAGTTTGAAAATCGGTTTTCTTATGCCCTTGTGCCCACCAGAGATTTTGGGATTCAATACTCTTAGATTACACGCAAACAAAAGCTAAAATGGTTAATAAATTACTATACTATTTAATCAGAGAAATCAATTACAAGGATCTGTCTTTAAATGGTAATCAACATTTTCAAAGTGTAACACGGGATTGAAAATTCCATTCAACCTTTGTACAGGATGATGCCCTCTTTAATAAAAGATTAAATAGATGCAGACAGCAGATGTTTAACAATCTGCAGAAGCACATTTTGGATACTGTTAAAGAGTAAGTAACAGGGTTACAAAAAGTATAGCGTTACACATGTGTTGCTACAACTGTTTAAATAATGTACCTGTCATTTTTCTTTTCATTGTTAACATCCTGACAACTTTTTACACTTATAATTGTAAAGTCTGTTTCAAAGCTTTTTTCAAAATGTCTGCTCTAGTGCACTGGGGTTTGAAATCATGAACCCCAGGAAGCATTTTTCGGAACCCCGCTACTTACTCTTTAATATTGACCTACTTAATATTTTGCTTATAGAACTTGGTCACCCAACTCGACACATTATAAGGCTGTTCGTCAGTTCCAGTGAGCAGTGTATGAAGACACTGTTAGGCCATGGCTATGAAGGTGTTCTTCATTTTATTCATATATTTAAGCTGTCAGTGTTCTCAGACTGTTTTTTTAAATTATTATTTTAACTAAACATAATGGAATCTATTCTAATCTAACCAGTTGCAGATCTAAATACTGTTGTTGTTTTAATTAAATAGGACCCTGAAAAACACACACAAGATCCTCACACTTGTAGATGTTTGATTTTCTTAAACTTGGTTCACAGAAGGCCCAATGTTAATTTTCTAAACACTGGCGGCCTTAGAAACACAGATTTAGTTTCTTGTTCCTGTACCATCTTCAGAGGTACCCTGTAAATGGCTTATGAATATGAACTCAAGTAGCCAGACAGTGGTGAGATTCGTTATTAAAATCTGCAAAGCAAGGACTGCGGCTGGTTCATGTCTGTGCATTCTTTCGTCTGAAATGTGGTTGTGTATTTGCTATGTATAGCTAAAGAGACTGATCAGTGCCGTGTTGTTCTAAACAGGTTTTACACAGTGGGGCTTGAGATGAAAGACTGGTGTACATTTCATATTCCGGTTTTGTTTTTCTTTTTTACAGTCAGCAAATATCTAAATAAGACTTTCCTGCGCTTGCAGACATAATTTCATTTTATAGCTGCTTTTCCTTAATACATATTCAAAAGGATGGGCCTATGAATACAGTTTCTGTTGTCCAAACACTTTTATTAGACCAATAAATTTGGCCTAAGCTCTTGGAAAATCTATTTTAATATAACATTTCCCATAATATTTTTCTGGGTTATTAACTTGGTTTTATGTAGAATGTATAGTATTTCTTCAGTTTTTATTGGGTTTGGCTCTGTTGTAGCTTCTGTTATTTTGTACAGAAAAATCCCCCTCAGGTCTACAATGGTTAAGGAAACATTATGATTGTTTGGGGTCAAATTCATCAACTGTTGTCATATAAATGTTAACTGTACAAGAGGAAACAGGCATTCTTCAAGCTTGAGTTACTAAAATAATGTCTGTTTTTATTAATAAAAGAAGTCATCAAACTGTTATGGCCTGACAAATAAGCAAAAACCTAGGATTTAATGAATCTCAAACTGTATTTTATTCATAAAAACACACTTAATAGTGAATAAAAAATAACTCAAGAGCAAAAGCTTTGGTCAAAACAGCAATGTACAGGCTAACTGACTTGTCTAAGACAGTAGCGTTGCATTAAAGTGTTTTTCAACATTGATCCCTTCATTGCGCTGTGCATTTCACAACACTGCTAACTCAAAAGCTCTCACGAATTGTGTGGCTTTTAATAGGAAGTGCAGCAGTCTTTCTTTTTCCTGTTAGACTTGCCACATGTTAAGTGAAAGAGCATGCTGTTTAAAGGGCATGGTCCGTGTAAATGTATGCTTGAACAATACATTGAGATTATGAAAAATGTTCAGTTAAAAATACAGGCAAGTAAAATTCCTATTGCAGTGTTAGGTAGGTAGCATGAGTTTAGATACTGTTCTCATTTGTAATTTGGGTTTTACTAGGTTCTGCGGTAACAAATTCGTTTTTTGGACAAACAATCCAAACATTTGTTTTCCTCTCCACATGTAACTCCTGAAATGACAACACGGACAACTCCTGAAATGGCTTTTAATATTATTATATATATATATATATATATATATATATATATATATATATATATATATATATAATCAGTGCCTATAGATAGTCTACACCCCCTTGAACTTTTTTCACATTTTGTTGTGTCAGTGCCTCAGAGTTTCATGCATTTAAATGATGATTGTTTTCCACTTATCTACACATCGTACTCCACACTGTTAAGGGAAAATAAGTTTTTATTGAGAAAAAAATTATATATTAAAAATACAAAACTGAAAGATGATAAGAAAGTTTACAAACGAGAGGGGGCCATTCAGCCCATCTTGCTCGTTTGGTTGTAAGTAGCTTATTGATCCCAGAATCTCATCAAGCAGCTTCTTGAAGGATCCCAGGGTGTCAGCTTCAACAACATTACTGGGGAGTTGGTTCCAGACCCTCACAATTCTCTGTGTAAAAAAGGTCCTCCTATTTTCTGTTCTGAATGCCCCTTTATCTAATCTTCATTTGTGATGCCTGGTCCTTGTTTCTTTTTTCAGTTCAAAGAAGTCCCCTGGGTCTACATTGTCTATACCTTTTAGGATTTTGAATGTTTGAATCAGATCGCCGCATAGTCTTCTTTGTTCAAGACTGAATAGATTCAATTCTTTTAGCCTGTCTGCATACGACATGCCTTTTAAACCTGGGATAATTCTGGTTGCTCTTCTTTGCACTCTTTCTAGAGCAGCAATATCCTTTTCGTAACAAGGTGACCAGAACTGAACACAATATTCTAGGTGAGGTCTTACTAATGCATTGTAAAGTTTTAATAATTGGATAAGTCTCCACCCCCCTGAGTTAATACTTGGTGGAAGCACCTTTGGCAGCAATTACACCTGCGAGTCTGTTGGGATAGGTCTCTACCAACTTTGCACACCTAGATTTGGCAATATTTGACCATTCTTCTTTACAAAACTGTTCAAGCTCTGTCAAGTTCCTTGGGGAGTGTTGATGGACAGCAGTCTTCAAGTCATGCCACAAATTTTCAATTGGATTTAGGTCAGGGCTCTGACTGGGCCACTCAAGGACATTTACCTTTTTGTTCCTTAGGCACCCCAGTGTAGCTTTGGCTGTGTGCTTTGGGTCGTTGTTATGCTGAAAGGTGAACTTCCATCTCAGTTTCAGCTTTCTTGCAGAGGGCAGCAGGTATTCCTCAAGGACTTCTCTGTACTTTGCTCCATTCATTTTCCTTTCTATCCTGACAAGTGCCCCAGTCCCTGGCGATGAGAAACATCCCCATAACATGATGCTGCCACCACCATGCTTCACGGTAGGGATGGTGTTCTTTGGGTGATGCGCTGTGTTGGGTTTGCGCCAAACATAACAGGAGTTCTTTTGAAAGCGCCTTGGTGCTCATGGTTGAGTCTTTGCTTTGAAGTGCACTACCCAGCAGAGGGAACCTACAGGAACTGCAGAATTTATCCTGAAATCATGTGAATCACTACAGTTTAACACAGGTGGAGGCCACTTAACTTGGTGTGTGATTTTGCAGGCGATTGGTTACACCTGAGCTAAGTTAGGATTGCTATTACAATGGGGGTGGACACGTATCCAACCAAGCTATTTCAGTTTTTATTTGTAATTAATTTTCTACAAATTTCTAGAATATTTTTTTCACTTGGAAGTTGTGGGGTAGGATGTGTAGATAAATGAAAAAGCAAACTATTTTAATGCATTTTAATTCCAGGCTATAAGGCAACAAAAGGTGATAATTCTGAAAGGGGGTGTAGACTTTCTATAGGCACTATATATATATATATATATATATATATATATATATATATATATATATATATATATATATATATGTGAAAAATCAAGAAATAGTTTTTATTTTATTTCAACATACTCACTCATAGTAAAAAGTTAAAACAACACCAGAAGCATATCCACCATGGTGACTTCCACTATTTGCAAAATGCTAAATATATCGCAGAGTTTAATTCTTTCTCATGAACAGTATAGGAATGTGTATAATTACAATGTTCAGCGCATATTAGAATATTCGTCTAAATTATAAAATCATATTTGGATACAAACATTGTGGGTACACCAGGTTTTTGCATTTCTTTGCATACAGTACACTCCCAAACCCTACAGCAGCTTATCCTGCAGGGGAGAGTTACTATATAGGTGGAGCTTACTTGAAAATGTTTATGTAACTTCTTAAAGTGTAAAAGGCTGAAGCTCATCAGTTCGTTACTCAGAACCAAATGTGTGCTCCTGGTAAAAAAAATAAAAATAAAACAAAATAAAAAATATTTGAAAGGATCATAGTACTGTGGGTCATGGGAAATACCAGAATCAGAATCGGAGAACTTAAAATGTTACATTTGATATCTGTGCAAAAAAAATGATGTGCATCTCTCTCTTGTAATTAAATATAATTGTTTAAACCTTTTATGCCTATTAGTACCATTTGTACACACTTGGTGGCCATGATGATCTCTGTTTTCACCATGACGATGGCTGTATTTTTGTATTTACAGCAGTGACGGGATTTATGTTAGTACATACTTGCAAGCTTCTGTTTGTTGTAGCAGAGGAATATTTAAACAGTTTAAAGTGGTTCAAAAAATGGTTTATGTAATTAAACAAATAGCTTGTTTCAGTGTTTTCTTTTGTTTTGTGAAAAAATACAAGGGAGTATGTATAGAATATGTTTTATAAGTAAACTTGTAGTTTGTCATCTTTAACAGTCAATGATAAAACTCAGGAAACACATTAATCGTGTAAACAAACGTGACATTTTCAATGTGTTTTGGCAATACTGCATTCTTATATGATGTCGTTTTTAATGTTTCATGTCATCTTTTTTTTGCTATTTAAAATGCTTTTTTTCATTGGGATTTATACAATAAAAACACATTAAATTAAAAGTTGGATGGGGTAGGGGTGGCGTGGTTTTTGTTGTATTTCTCATTGACTAAGAGACAGTATCTCCACACCGTTCTTGGTGAAATGAACAGTTTTTCAATTCCCATTGTAAAACTGCTATCACCAGACCGTTTAAGTATTCAAGAGTATACTTTACTGCAATGAAATGTAGAAAATCTGATTCCTCTGGCCGGGAGCCAGACGTGGGTCTTTGGTTGTTCCTGACACATGTATTAATTATCTCTTGGGAGCCTCTGTGTAAGCAGATGTCCAGCACTCTGCGTATCCTGCAGTGATTTTTATTGCTGCCATGTTTGTAGTTGAAACTCCCACGACCTATTGGAGGATATTTCATGTCTGACCAGTTGGTTAAGGAATAAGCACCCTCTTCATGAAAATAAACCCTGTAACTAAACCTTAGACCAGATTTACAAAACTTTATCGCACCATTTCTTTCTAAAAGGATACAAAAACCTGTAAATGTTAAAAAATAATTAAAAAAAAATATATATATATATATGTATATATGTGTGTGTGTGTGTATATATATATATATATATATATATATATATATATATATATATATATATATATATATATATATATATATATATAATGTGTTTAATGTATATTCAGTTTTCTATAATGAGCTTCACATTATTCATGTTTATCACTGTACAGTACAATAACATAGAACAGTCCATAGTTGCTACGATGCAGATTACAGAAACAGTTTGTGAAGGTTCAGAGTTTGAGACTTTAGTGCTGGATTATTCAGTCACAGTACGGGTTGAGCATTATGAGAAATCTCCATGATCCTCAACAGGGACTTATGAACTGGCCGGACAACACAGCTCTCCTGGCTTTGTTTTTGCTTTCTTATTATTATCCCTGAGGTTAAAGACACAATCTTATAATAGAGTACATATTAATTAGATCATTGAAAATGTTACAAGTTTCACAGACACCGAACTTGACCGTCCTTGGTTGATTGTGGGTAAGGTAGTTCGATTAGTGCTAATCGACATCTGTGAATTCAGCTGGCAGAGTTACAGACTCATTTCACCGTAATTAAACCACTTTGAGCCTCTACTGTACTGTTACAGGTTTTGCATGACCCTAGTAATCCAAATCTGCAGGATAAACCGGAAAAAAAAGATTTACAGTGACCCGATTCACACAGTTCTATGAAAACACATCATACCGTATGGTGTTTTAAAAAAAATATAAATTCTGACCTGAACCCCCAGGTATATAAATATACCAGGTATATAAATATATAAAATATGTATGCATTTCATGCTGATTGTTAATCTTAAAAACATATTTACAGTGTCAGCGCCGTATGCGGTTTATGAATTAAAATAAATAATATGTAATTTCAATAACACAGAACTATAAAGCGTTCTCTTTTAAACATTAGGATCTTTAAAACATTGGAATACATTTCAGCAGCTGAAAGTATTTGCTTTTCTTTATTGCTTTGTGTTGGAATCCAAGATCCTGGTTTAATTAACAAAGTAGTCTATTTTAAAATATTGTGAGCAGTTAAGTAAGCGCTAGTGGGCATGAGTTATTGAGAGTGATTCATGTCAGTATAAAGTAAACCTTAAGCACCTTGTGATACAGGACTTTTGTCATACTTTAATGCCTTTTTTTGTTTACAGCTGATGCAACAAAATTGTTTCACATAAATAACAAAATGATTTAGGACAGCCCTAATCTCAAGCCATGGTTAACTAGCCTTGGGCAAAGTTGTGGCATCTGTTTATGTAATTGCAGGCATTGTTTATTTATGGTTACATGTCTCCTTTAACATAATGACTATAATAAGCAACCATGTGAACTCTGAATATAATTATTATTTTTTTTAAATGCAGTATTACAGTAGCAGTATTTACAAACAGGGGACATACACTGCAGCAGATGCTTGCCACCACAGCGAAGAGCCAGAGGTAAATTTGAACTCCAGTACCGGAAAATAGTCTGCATGTGTGAGGCCAGTTTTAAACGACAAAAACATTTTAACCGAATGTGACATTGCTTGTTTGCTAAACTGTTACTGTAGCTTAAAACCGCATTAAAGCAATCGGAACAATTGCTGGTCAACCTCAGAATATCCAAACAGATTTAGGAAAAGCTGCTTCGTGGAGAAATGTTAGTTACATTTGATGCTCTTCCTGTCTTTGTTTATGTATTTTAATATCATATTTAGTGGCTTGGCTAAAAGCAACTGTTTGCTTTGCTAAATAAAATAATTAAACCTGTGGTTGGTAAAAGTTTAAATGTCACTAAATGTTTTTTCATAAACATGTGGAGCAAAAGTGAGTCACACATAATGTATTATACAATTACAGAGTCGAGTTCAGATTTATATAAACACTGCAAACCACACTTTCTTAATATTGTCAGATAAGTTAAAATGTACAGTTAACTGAACAGTTCCCATCAAGAACCTTATGCAAGAAACAGTTAGTAACAGGAGATTGAGAACTAAATTGAAGTGTAAAGCCCTTGGATGATAAATTGGAACAGTAAGGGTTGTGAAAGTCCTGTGTGAGCAGTCTCGCTTGGATAGTGATGACTCCAAATAGCTACGTTAATACACAAGACAACAAATCAATGGCAGGGAATGGGTGGCTGTCTGTCACTACCCCTTTTTGTGTTGCTCTTCTAAAAGAACTTGACACAGGAGCGTACCCGGAATGTTTCTATTTGGATATGCTGTGCTAATTAAAAATTGCAGGACAGTACATTTTAAGTAAGGCATAGTGACTGCAATTCTTTATAGGCTAATCAGGCCAAATGATTTATTGCATCAAACTGCTAAGTATTATACTATCTGAAATAAATGGGCAAAGCCAATATATTTGACTTATAAAACTTAACTGAAGCATTGTACTAGACAAAGGTCACAGGGGAGTAGACTTGTTCAGTAGATATCATTGACCATTGTTGAGTTCTTTCTATCTTGTCTAAAATTGGAATCTTTTCAAGCACTTCACATAATAGCCTGCTTGGTATGTTTGCCTACTTGCTGATTATTATAGCTCTGAAATTTATTATATTGGCAAAGAAAAATAAACATCGCAATGCTACACTATTTAATAGTCAATAGTTGCATTTTCATACCTATAAAATTCATCATAAAGATGAGAATCCTTTATTAGATCACAATGGCTATTATTCAAGATTTTCCTTTAAAAAAAGAAATCATATTTGGAATAGGTTTGTTGCCAATTATACAACTGCTTGCAATACTGCTCTGCATAGCCTATTTCCACGTGAACAACAAAGTTGAGCCACTGATTGTACCGGCCTACTTGGTTTCTTCTCAATCCTGTCAGCAAACATCATTTAAATGAACGGCATAGCTTGCGAACCGTAGCACTGCAAAATGTTGTCTGCAGTTCTGTCAGCGGCCTTGAAAATACAACTGTCCGGTTAATGACTGAGCCATCACAGTGTATAATGTAATTCAAAACCTGATTTTTGGCTAGTGAAACCTGGCTAGTGGTTTATTTCTGGTATCTGTCAAGTGTGCTAATTTTGAAATATCTGCTTAATTCTGTCAGACCCACATTTTAGAAAATGTCTGCAAACTGAAGCTACTAAAGCCACAGTGTTGGTTTAAGGAATTCTTTCAAGTTGCTGTCTAAACAGTATGATTTAAATTAAAGCTATTTGGAATATGTATTACACTTTTTTATTTTTTCAAGCGTATCCTAAAGAATACTGTTTGATGTTTACAGGAAAATAAAATAAATAATTACTGTATTAAAAAGTAATTTGTAAACCAAGAGATTATGTCTCTTACACAGTATTTTCACTTAACTTGAAGAATGCATTCTTGCTTTGTTAAGGAGAAGTGATGTGAAAAATAAACGACGACATACAAAGAAATTAAAGCTGTTGAAATACAAGAGTAAAACCAAAGATGAGCAATTTTGCTGAGCAGTAGTTTGACTGAATACTGAAGTGTGCAAGGCGTTTCTTATGCACTGTTATTAATATTGCTACTCTTGTGGTCCTGTGTGTTTTCTGGAGAGTAATATAATGCACAGCAGATCCTGTATTGTGGCGCTGTTCACACAAATTAAAGCAGGTCTTGTTTAAAGAATGTATAACAAGATTAAGACCTGTTTTTGCCACTGCCATACTGTTGACCCAAAGCTCACATTCCAAGTAACCAAATGAATATTAAGTTTACCCTAAAGTGGCCGTTGCTAGGAGCAACCACAACCCAAGCCAAAAGTTTGATACTCCAGTTTCGCTGTATAAAGCCCACTTTGTGAGCCTACATAAGAGATGGATTGCAGCAAAATAAGTTGAATAAATAGAAAATATCTAAAATTCTCTGGATGCTTTCTACAAAAAAAAGGGTATTTGGTTCGAACACTGAAAACACCTTCATTAGATAAGTAGCTCAGTATTTTTACAGTAATTACAAATACTTGTGACATATAAAATCCCTACATTTTCAAATGGTTTTAGTTTAACATACAAATAAATAAAAGTATAGTGTTTAATATAGTTTTATGAAGCAGAAGTCACATATTCAGTCTAGTCTTATGAGACAAATCTAATTTTGTGTGTATACATATTTCATTAGGACCTGTCTTACGAGATATATCATATAGGACAAATGCTACTGTGTAAACTGCTTTTACTTTCACAATCAGAGGTATTTGCAAGAATGAATTTGTCTCAATCCAATACAATTTAACTAGGTTCAGTTAGTTGGTCTTTCATGGGGTTCATTGCACAGCTAAAGCTTTCGTAATCGTAATACAGATGAAATGGGACCTGGGAGAAAGTGGTGTGGATTTTACTTCACTTAGGGAATCTTTTTAAGCCTGTGTTTGTCTAGCCTTGTGTTACATATTATCAAAGAGTTTAATAATTGGTCCACAGGACACATGCAGTACAGAGGTTCAATAAGCATTTTCTTCATAACAGGCTATGATTCTCATACGATATAAAAACTTGTTAACTTGCATTTTATTGGTCTGTGTTTGAACAGTATAGGGCGGTGTGTATAAAGGTTTGGGGATTAAATCATAATGCTGTTATTTCATATTTAACTTACCTGTAGCGGGCTTCGAAGGAATTCTAAATAATATGGAGGTTTATTATACACCAGCTTTCTTTATTAGCATATATTACGTGATATCAAATTGAGGTACATGATCCGCATGTGACCATTTTCATATTCAAGTACAACTTAGCTTTCATATTCATATTGTATTGCTGTGAGTTTTCAAATGCCATGGTGTACATTTTTGGTGTTGGGACCTTCAATGCATTTAAGTGGGAGCGTAACGCATTCTAGTTCCCATGTTTGATCATAAATGAAAATCCCAACATCTGTTTAATATTGACACAGGGACTGAGAAGCTCAGCCATAGATATAATCCACCGTTCAATTGGTGTATTGTGCAAAGCGCAGCAAGCCGCAAATATTTTGCACACATTTTCAGGGGAATATTGCAGTACACCTCCTGATGTGGATATGCTGTAAAACCACCTCAAATGCATTTTAAGAGTCATCCAAATCTCAAAGCACATTTAAAAACTCTCTGCCATCTTTGCCTGCCTGGAATCTTGGACACAGAGGCATTAAGTATAGCAATTTCTGCTGCCCAAACCTCCTTGTTACTACACATACAGTCATATAAGCATGATGCATGTACTGTATAGCCCTTTACAGACACATGTGCAAATAAAGGAAGCATACATGTGAGCTATTTAATTATGTGCAAAGCACCACGATGTGAAAAAAGGCTAATAATAATAATAATAATAATAATAATAATAAATCAACAAAACCTACCTAACATAGTTAAAAGTAATAAACCACGAAACATCTCAGGAGTTACACTACCTTGGAGCAAGCATAAATTATTAGGCTACATACAAATAAGATATGTGAAAGTGTATAAGTCCAATGTAAGTAATTTAAACTAGTATTCAAATTACATTTACGAACCATGAATATTTCGTTGACAGTCACAAAATTTACGTTGACTGAGCATATACAAAAAGACAATTTAAAAACAAACTTTTATACATACAGCCCATATACTGTAGTACATGGTAATGCTTTATATTGCGTGGCATAAATTAATATTAAATAGATATTTTCAATTAAAAACATGTAAACAGTGGGCAATTATTACATATTTTCAAGTGTAACAAAACGTAATATAAATGGACGTGATATGCAATTACATTTTCAATAGACATTTGGTTAACATTTAGCAAGATACCAGCTATTGCATATTTATTAAATATTAATTTAACATTAATGTAATATGCAATATCTGTTTAATATTAATTTATGCCACACAATATAAAGCTTTACCTAGTACATATACCATGAATCACTCTACTGCTACCTAGTAGTTTAATATGTAAGCCTTGTTCAGTTGTTTTGTTTCAAATAAGTGCGCAAGGGAGGTACCACATATTTTTCATTGTGGTTAAAAAAACCAAAAACATTACATCCGTTAAATGTGATTGCCTTCAATTGAAAACCAATAAAGTGGAGCATAGTTCATGAAGCTTCATCAGTTCTTTTGTGTCACCAGTTCTGTCCGTCATTTTCAACTGGATTAAGAGCTGACTCATTCAAAATAGGAAGCCAGCACGGGAGGATTTCCTGTTTCACTTTGGTCTCGGAGAAGGTAAAGTGATACATGAAAGTGGATTGCAGGAATGTTTGGGTGAAGAGGTCCTGCAATTAGTACAGCAAAGCTGTGAATTAGTTCCCTTTTTTTTTTTTTTAAACATTAAAATCTTTGTATGTGTAAATTCCAGCTAATGTTGACTGGAAAGTGAGATGCTGGCTAATTTAATGTAAGTATTGTGACAGTGCGTCAGAAAGCAATCCAAACACCCACACACACACAACATGGCAATCTGCACAGTAGCCCTGCAGCTACTGTTATTGGTTTACATTTACCTCTGCTATTCTTGGCAAGTATGCCTTGATTTTGCAGAATATAGAAAACAATTCAGACTCCTGCAGTGTTTTTTTTATGTCATACTTGAGTCAAAAGTGTGGCTGTGCATTGCTGCTAGGGGTGTCAGGTTTTAACAAGTGCACGCTTCTGTTTGGTTTACTACTACAGTACTAAATGTTTAATAAATGTAAAGAAAACTCAGCCACTAAATTATTATTTGTTTATTTAGCAGACACCTTTTTCCAAGGCGGCTTACAGAGACTAGGGTGTGTGAACTATGCATCAGCTGCAGAGTCACTAACAACAACGCCTCACCCGCAAGATGGAGCACAAGGTCACACAGTGAGTCAGTGATTGAGCTGGGATTTGAACCAGGGACCTCCTGATTACAAGCCCTTTGCTTTAACCACCGGACCACAGTATGTTTTTTTTTTTTTTATCCGCGTTGTTACTCAAACTATTTATTTTTAGAACATGTTGTATTGCCTACTGAAAGGGAGGCACTGTTATAGCAAGGTAAAGTTTAATTGTGTACTTTGTCATTGTGTGAGTTGGTCCCTGCATTGTGTCTTTGACACAATGCATATGTGGTTAGGCGTAAACAGTTCAGTTTAGTTTGACTGGAGTTAGTATATAGGTTTACAAATAGATGTAAACATGGAGGGCCTGACCGCTACATCATTCTTTTTATTAGACCGGGCAAAGAAGAATGCAATAATACAATCAATATTCACAGCTTAAACCTGGAATGGGTATGAAATATCAGAGTTAACTCATGCATTCTTCTTGTTTTTTAGAGTTTTTTAGATTGTATCAATTTCTGTTTCAGTTTCATCACATCCAGATAACTGTTTTAAATGTAATGTAATATATTTTATTATTTCAGGACAATACTTTTTCAGTTAATATAAGCTGTGTCGTCCTGAAACTGAAGGACTGATTATTGACGATATACATTTTTTCCCGCTGATATGAGCACACGCAGAACCTCTGAAACTGGCCAAAGTCGAGCTTCCCCTGTGAAAGACATTGCATCACCAGAGACAGTCACTGCAGAGGCAGAGGGTTTGGTTCCAGACCAAGAATCCATGCATGTTTGGAGAATGAAAAAAGCAATCTATTGGCTTCCTGGTTTGCAACACTCCCCAGTGCCCAGTCCTGTTCAATGTGTGATCTCAGATATGATGTACATTGTATGTTACTGAGACAAAGTGGTTTGTAGTGCACAGGTGTAGCGGTGATGCAGTGATTAGAAACAACAGTCCAACAACAGTTCCCACCCATCCCACCCATCCCACCCACACAATCAGCATGTCACCACGTTCTAGCCAATCGGCGAATACAACAGTGATGATTGCACAGATTGGATTCAGCTGTATTACAACTTGGCTTCTCACCAAGATGGCCAACTTCCGGTTCGCTCCAGGGTTGAAGGTCAGCACATCCTGTGAAGAGCGTACTGTTCCACTTACACAGCGCTGATGTTGAGAAAATTTCAGATTTTCATGCGCCAGTCGCCTGATCAATTCTAGACAATCCTTCAGTAGTAGTTCATGTTTGAACACCTTTCTCTTACCAGATCAAGAATGCCTCTGGGTTGTCTGCCATACAGCAGCTTGAAGGGTAAAAACCCTGTTGAGCTCTGTGGCACCTCCCGAACTGAAAAGAGAAGGTAGAGAAGCAATGCTGCCCAATATTCTTTTCCTGATCCACAAGTCGTCTCAACATCTGCTTTAAAGTCTGATTAAACCGTTACACCAGCCCATCAGTCGGTTGTTTCAGGCACTGTGACATTAAGTTAGTTCCCTGATCAGTCAAAATCTCCTTCTGAATCCCTACTCTCGACATAATCTGCACTAAGTCCTTGGCAATTGCTGCTGCACTTGTGGACCACAGTGGAACTGCTTCTGGGTATCACATTGCGTAATCCACCACTACTAAAATGTGGCTATACCCGGAGTCAGATGGACTCGGCGCCCCCACAATTTGCACAGCAATGCATTCAAAGGGGATACCAACAAGAGGCAGTGGGACCAACGGAGTGGGGCGAACCCGGCCCGGCGCTACTGACACTCGGTACATTCCACTGTCTATCTCGTCACATCGCCATAAATACCCAGCCAATAAAACCAAGCCAATATTCGTTCCATAGTCTTACCATACCCGAGGTGCCTGGAAAAGGAAATATCATGTGCCAGTCTCATCACCTCAGGTTGGAAGACTTTAGGAACCAATAATTGGGTTACAGTCCATCCTGTATCCAAAGATTGGGATACTCTATACAGTAACTGCACAGTTATGGCGTAACCAGTAGATGCAAGCGGACGAGTGCTGTCAAATGCCTTCCCCCGAATGTTCCCCAGAGTAGGATTATTGTTCTGCTCCCACTCTAGGTCAACATTCCGGTTCCATATTTCTGTTATATCAAGTGGGGCCGGAGTAACCTCGCTGTGCAGGTCACACTGCACACCAACCCCTTTGCCCTGTCGTTTAACTGGTAAAGCAGAATCTGCAAGTAACCCCCAACCATGTCTCATTGAGAACCACTTCCCATTTATCAGCCCTTCTCTCTTTTTTGTTTTCCTTGGGCGAAAATGAGAAGGGAATGTGTTGGCCTGTAACGAGAAGATTCGGCCAATAGAATATCCCGTTTTCTGCTCTGCCACAATTATGTGTGTACGGGGGACTAGCGTAAATTTTTCTGCAACTATTTGGTTGTATTTTGTCTAGTCCCGGCCCAGAATCACTGGATACAGCAACCTTTCTGCCACGGCCACGATTATGCAGTCCACTTGTTTTCCCACTGTTAAATCAATTTTAAGTGTAGGATATGACTTGGTTTCCCCATGGATACAGGAGATGGCCACATCCCTGTGGCCGCCAAGCCACACCCCCACAAGAGAGCTTTCCAAATGAAAGTTTGACCGCACCCTGAGTCCACTAATGCATGGGTGCTCACTTTTCCGACTTTAACATCAATGATACAAGGCCCCCCCGGACCAGTTTCCGGGTCTTAGTGTCTACGATGTCGGGCATATCGAGGCCACATCACACTGCATGACTGCTGGACAGAACCTGGCCAGGTGGCCAACCTCATGGCACCGGAAACACTGCGGGGGAGGAGGCGCTGTTGGACCTGTCATGTCCTGATGCTGTATAGGCATCGGGTTAGGGGAAATGGTCCTTACCCAGCTGGGGGCCAACCGTATGTCTCTTTGGAAGGTTGGGTTGCCCATTGGGTTTCTCAGGTGAAAAGCTCTGGGTGCAGCTGGGGTGCTTGGAGGGTTGGAAGGCTTCGGGGCAGCCACTGGTGTCGGACAGGTAGGAGACATGCATACATGTCAATATTAAGTTATCAAAATAAGGGAGATATTGCGCTGTAGATTATTCCCTGTCCCTGTTAGCCTTTCATCAATATCCAGTTACACCTGCTGCCATTAACAGAGCAGTTTTAAGTTTATTTTCAAATAATGTTTACTTTATGAAAAAAAAAAACATTTAAAATGATAACTGAAAAAAATAAATAGTAATTTAAACTTTTATTACAAAGAGTAAATATGTTTGTCCCAGGTCTGGGTGACATCAGAGGCAACCAAAATTCATAGCCATCAAATTCAAACATTCTGTCTGCCCTTGATGCTCTGGTTGTAAGCTTAGGTTGCAGATTTGGCAGCAGTCAGTACTTTGCTAGAAGGACAATATTTGTGAGCCGGTTCAAGGTAGTTAATTTTGCATGAGAGTCGAGTGCATACAGTAGAGTTATCCAAGTTCATCCAGTTCTCAGTCACAATCTTCCTAACCATGCTGAAATTTCTCTCATAAAGAAGTGCTTTCATTTATGATGACAAGTGCCTAAATCTCGCATGCTTTCCCACAAGTCCCCAGAATCTGTCTACCTTCCCTTCTTTGGGGATATCTGTGCTGTCTGTTATCTGGAACTCAATCATTTAATCTCTCAATCTGTCTACATCAAATTTCAGCTGTGGAAATTTCTCTGCTAACCTCACGACTGCAAATAAAAATACAGAAATCTTAAAATTAAACACAGAAGCTGAAATAATTCAGTGTCACAAAATGAACTACTTAAACAACTTAATCTTTAGAGGATGGATAAAAAAAACCCCTGGTGTTATTGTACTTTGTGAAAGTTAACTTCTAATCAGATATGACTGTAACAATTAAAAACATGAGTTACAGTAAAGATTAAGCATTATATTGCAGCAGGATTTGAATTTACAAGAATACTTCATTTTTTTTACTTGACGAGTAGGACTTACATCTCAGGAAACCATTGAAAGCAGTGAGTCGAGTGACAGCACTGACATGGGCGGCCTCATGTCTCCTGAAGCTGCTTCACCTATGTTACCAACCCTGACACTGGCTTCCCCTGGGTCCTAAACTATGACAGATATCTTCTGGTTTTGTGCTAAGGGCACTTTGATTTAGAACTTGAAAAATTAGCAAACAAAATTACTTTGGCAAAATATTAAGTTTAAAATACGGGAGAAAGTATAAAATACGGGAGACAGTTTATCCAGGGAGCCGTCTGGGAGATGGGTAAAAAATACGGGACCTTCCCGGCAAATACGGGAGAGCTGGCAAGTATGGACATGAACGGGGCGGTCACTGTAGCCAGGGAATCTTCAAAGGCCTCAGAATGGCCTGCTCCAGGGTCTTTGGTTCATTCCGGCTGACCCAGGCCTGGGTATCGGGCCCCACAACATAAGAAATTGCTCAATGACTATACTTTGCATTATTCCTTCTTTTGTTTTATGGGTGGGTCATCCAGCGGGTAAGCTGGTCAAACAAGTATTGCTAGCCGAGGTCTGGTGTTTTCCGGTCTCCTGTACTCCCGGAAATGACGACGATAACTTCCCCCAAAATACTGAGCTGCTTGAGAATCGCCTGCTTGACGAGCTGGTAATCCAGTGCGGCGTCAGCTGTCATTGCCTGGGATTCTCCCATCAAGCAGGGGGTGAGTTGAACGGCCCACCATTCCTGAGGCCACCTCACTGCGGTTGCCACTCGCTCGAACATGACGAGGTAGGCCTCGGGGTTGTCCTCCAGCATCATTTTCTTCACTTTCGGGGGAGGGGGGGCAGGGGACCATCGATGGTATTGCTGCCGCTGCTTTCGGCATGGCACTGGAAAACCTCGATGTCTGTGTGCAGTGAAGTATGGAAATATTTTGGTTTTGAGGTGGATGATGATGGAATTGTTTTTCTCCATGGATATTTATGAATTAAAGCACCACTAAGTTAAAGTAAGTTTTTGCTTTTCACATGTAAATATCTGTTATATGAATGTTTATATATACGCGCTCATCTCCATGGGAGCAGGAAGCGGAAGTGTGTGCTGATTTATTTACAGTCTGTGTGTGGGACTGTGTGAGACTGTTCAGCTGCAGCAACAGAGAAGTTGAATTTGTCGGTATGATTTGTTTACTGGGCAAGAAAAGCTCAGTTCTGTATGTTTTATATATTGTGGGTGTGTGTTGTCACCATGCGGGACCTTCACACTGTCTTTTCAGGTAAACAAAAGTACTCAAAAAAAAATCCACAGTTCAGGTGAAATAGGGCATGTCTGTGTGTTTATTTTTCATTTACAAAAAAACAAAACAAATGAACAAACAAAAACCTAACTCCTTCTAGGAGTACTAACAAAACTTTTAAATCCTTAACTGTGAGCTGGACAGCTAAGCTGTTTACCGGGGGGGTTTTAAACACAAACTTGTATTAAATACCTTTCCTAGGTCTGGTCCTACAGGCTTCCTCCTCTTGGGTCTACTCCCTTCCACAGCCACCAGAACAAACCTTTTCATCTGCTTATATTCCTGCATGCTAATTGTAACCAGGTGTACCTAATTAAATTGAGCCAGGTGATCCTAATCCTGGCTCCATGAAACACTAATACAATTAAACACAAACCAATTAACCTTTTTATAGGGATTCTTAACCCCTTATCGGCATCTTGTCGACCTTCACAGGATATAAACTATGTTCAGTAACCATGCGGCAAAGCAAAACTGATTAAAGAAAAAACAACAACAAAAAACTTGAGAATCTGATTAACTTTTCATGTCAGTTTGGGATTCTTGCATGTTGGATTAAGATTTGGTGCACTTTGAAACGATTCATGTCAGATTGACTTTGAATAAAAGTTCAGCTTCAATTTGGGATTGTTGCTTTTTGTACTGCGTTTTAATTCTTTAACAAATAGGTTAAAGCAAAGGCAGGATACTGCAGACATGAAACGAGCAGGTACATGTAATTCTACTTTTATTCACAATCTCATCTCATTCACTTATTCCAACAGTTTATCGTTCGTTTTGATTGTCCTTTCGCTATAACAAACCCCTGATATAACGAACAAAAGGCTTGGACCCCAACAGGTTCATTTTAGCGAGGGTGTACTGTGTATATATAGTATTTGATATTGCAATTGTGTGATTTATATTTTGCTGTGTTTTGGAAGACTTCGATATTATCGATATCGAAATACATGCACAATATCGATATCACATTTTCATATAGTTGCCCACCACTAGTAATAATGAATATTAGTTTTTACGAGGGATTCATTTGTGCTGGTTCACAGATCCGGTACCTTTTTGTCTTATAAGCAACAATTATATAGTTTGCAAATGATGAACCATACGAAAGAAAAAAAAAATATGCACAAGAACTCCATTTACATAGCATGTACAGCAATGAAACTTTCCTATTCCATAAATTGAATGACAAAAGTACTGCAATGGTATATGTTAGAATGCAACACCTATGAGTAAGAAAATTACTTGGTTTTTTACAACTCGAATGGCGAAACGCAAAAAAAAAAGTAGCGCTCTAAACAACAATGTTGTCGCTCCTGTTCATCAGAATAGTGGGCCTGAAGATTATGTTAAAAGGGTCGTCATGCAGTTGCCGACACCAACATTAAGGCACAAAACCTACAAGCAGATGAGAACTTGAAGCGTAGATGGAAGCTACTGTAAGTCAATATATTAGGTCTTGAAACAAAAATGCTATCCCTCTTCTTTAATGATAAGATACCTTTTCGTTTAAAAATTACCCCCTGGTTTTTACCAAAATAAACTTCATAAAAAAAAATATATATATATATTCTAAGTTTGGTTGGCAACTGGAGGGCCATAATTTGTGAGGTTTAAAACATAGTATAACAATCCCAAACTGCTATGGTGCTAAAACTTTTGTTTTCAGCTGAGTTTAGCAGTGGACATGAAACTTGTTTGCCTCTTACCAACAGGTGCCATTGGCCTGGAGTGTGCTGGCAAGTTCCTATCTATCTTCGAGTATACAGGCTCTCAGATTCACATCATTACAGAATGTTGGAATGGCATGTCTCTGCTTTGATGACCTCAGAGATCTCATTTATCAAAACGGTGTCAGAGCACATTTTAGGTTAGCTAAACAAGAAGTACAATATATGTAGCTGAAGTGGACTTTAAAGCAGTGATTTAAAAGGTCCATCACCCTTTAATTTCAATGTGTTTAAACCTTGCACTGAAGCAAACACTAATAGGCAAACATGATATGAAAAGTAAAAGTAAGAACCAAGCAGATGTAACCCTATGCAATGTGGTGCCAGTGTGAGTCTGTTGATGAGATAGATAGATAGATATGCTCTGTGCTGTTAAGTTACTATTATTATTATTATTATTATTATTATTTATTTCTTAGCAGACGCCCTTATCCAGGGCGACTTACAATCGTAAGCAATTACATTTCAAGTGTTACAGTACAGGTAATAATACAATAAGAGCAAGATAAATACAATGACTAGTTCAAGCAAGTACAAGTGTGACAAAATACAATTCAATAATACAGCAGATAAAAGTGACAGTGATAGTTACATCAAGATATGATTAAATACCAAATACTACAGTTTAAACACTTGGCAGATTACAGTACTCTGAAGTACAGGATTAAATGCAGTAAAATAGGGGCAGATAAGAGTAAGTAAAGCATATTTAAGGAAGGGTGAAAGTGTCCCAGGGGAGAAACAGAGGAGTTCTACAGGTGCTGTCTGAAGAGGTGAGTCTTAAGGAGGCGCCGGAATGTGGTCAGGGACTGGGCGGTCCGGACATCTGTAGGTAGGTCATTCCACCACTGCGGAGCGGGGTGGAGAAGGAGCGGGCTCTGGAGGCAGGGGCGTAGAGGAGGTAGAGCCAGTCTTCTAGTGCAGGCGGAGCGGAGAGGTCGAGTGGGGGTGTAGGGAGAGATGAGGGTCTGGAGGTAGCTGGGTGCAGTCTGGTCAAGGCATCTGTAGGCTAGTACAAGAGTCTTGAACTGGATGCGGCGGTGATCGGGGAGCCAGTGGAGTGAGCGGAGTAGTGGAGTTGCGTGGGAGAAGCGAGGCAGAGAGAACACCAGGCGGGCAGCGGAGTTCTGGATGAGCTGGAGCGGACGGGTGGCAGACGCAGGGAGGCCAGCCAGGAGGGAGTTGCAGTTAGTCTAGGCGGGAGAGTACCAAGGCCTGGACCAGGAGCTGGGTGGCATAGTTGGTGAGGAAGGGTCGGATTCTTCGGATGTTGCTCAGGAAGAATCGGCAAGTGCGTGCCAGAGTGGAGATGTGCTGGGAATAAGAGAGGCAGGGGTCCAGGGTGACTCCGAGGTTCTTAGCGGAGGAAGAAGGAGAGAGTGTGGTAGATTCCAGAGGAACAGAGATAGAGAGATCAGAGGAGGGGGAGGAGGAGGGAAAGAAAAGGAGGTCAGATTTAGAGAGGTTGAGTTTGAGGTGATGCAAGTGCATCCAGGAGGAAATAGCAGACAGAGGTGGGGAAGGAGAGGAAAATCTGAGCATCATCAGCATAGAAATGGTATGAGAAACCATAGGATGCGATGAGGGGGCCCAGGGAGCGGGTGTAGAGAGAGAACAGGAGAGGACCCAAGACTGACCCTTGGGGGAGGGTGAGGTGTGGAGGTTGCTCCACGCCAGGTTACCTGGTAAGTGCGGTTGGAGAGGTAGGAGGAGAACCAGACCAGAGCAGTGCCAGAGATCCCCAGGTCAGCAAGAGATGATAGTAGAATAGAGTGATCAACAGTGTCAAAGGCAGCAGAGAGGTCGAGGAGAATTAGGACAGAGGAGAGAGAGGCAGCTCGGGCAGACTTAAGTGAGTTGGTGACAGACAGGAGGGCGGTTTCAGTGGAGTGAGCAGAGCGGAAGCCAGATTGGAGAGGGTCGAGCAGAGAGTGGTTGGACAGGACTATCTGATCGCCATCTAAATGGAATTCCTACACAAACTTATGAATCTTTTAGAGCTAAACTATTTTGTACTGTATTTTCAAAGACCCCAAAATAGCTCCCTGATTTTAATATTCCATATTCCGAATACATTTTGATTACCTCTTTGGTGTATCCTGTTCAGCCTTCTTCGTAAGCAGCCAAAGTGATTTTCATGAATAACTTTAAATGGCAGGCTATTCTGGTCCACATTTGCTAGTGGAGGTTTTACTTTGGTCACATCAGGCTATTACTACAGTAGCTGATGTACTTAAACAGACTGATAATTAGTAGTTTGTCTTTGCTGATGTAATCTAGTTTTGTATAAGAACAGAAAAATGATGTTTATGCACAGCCATTAGTTTCTTCCAAGCACATAATTAAACTAGTGCAGTGATGACTTGTGCGTGGATGGTAAGACGTAGTGTAGCATTAAAAATACTTTATGGCATATAATATTGGCATGTCAACTTTCCAATTACGGCAAAACTATGATTAACATTTAAAAGGTATAATCAGTCTTTTAGTCTATACTGCTGTTTGTGTGTAAGTCCACCTAAGGCACAATAAAATACTGTGTTTGCAGGTAGATGACTTTTAACGTTTGTTTAATGTTTTATGGACGTTTTAAAATATGTTAGACCTTTGAATTATACTGAGCCTTTGAAGATGAAATGAGATGACTGTATTTCTGTGGAAGCACCAATTGCTTAATGCAATACAAAGTTTAAGCATGCTTGACAGCTGCCTTACTATTTAACACAGCATGTTACATAAGTTGTGCCACACAATCAGTGGGCCAAATGCACAAAGCTATTTACTCCAAATTGATATTTGCACATAAAAATACCAATTACAATTCAGAAATGAATAACCTAAGTAACATTACAGAAAGACACATTTTCAGTTTATTTTAGTGAAAAGAAATAATATTTGACTTATAGCACAGCCCCCTAAATCAAGTGGCGGCACCATTTATTTATGGTTTAAATTTTTTCAAATAAAAAATAGGGTTAATAATGATTTAAATAAAGAGCTTAGCACAGTGACTTACATGATGAGTACTGTTCCACGTTTCCGGTTTATTCCGAATTTTACCGAAATTCTTTTTAACTGGATGTCGGTTTTTACTGATTTATACCTGATTTTTGTCTATGATTCAATATTTTTCCTGTACTATTTTCTAGGAAATACGCACTATTTTGATTTCAAATGCTGTTTGATTTTGACTCTGACATTGTAATAAGCAGACCTACACTAGGATACAGTAGACGTTTAGATGTCAGAGGATCAAATAACATTCAAACGTGGTTCTCTGCCACTTCGCAAACACATTATCACCTGATTATGTTGGCCAAACAAAGTCTGATTATTGTGGCGATTGCTGGGCGTAGTAACTACTAGCTTGATTAAAAACTTAATTGAAATACTTACACGAAAATACAATAATTTTAGTGGATGAGGAATGGGGAGAAAACGTAAATCAGTTTATGAATATTCAAAAGATGAAGAAGTACTGTATGTATTGGTGACTTTGTGTGACAGTACTGTCTGTCCATCAGCTAAAACTGCCTAATGCCAACAATCTTAATCATAAATATTTGACAGGAAATGGTGATGCTTTAGTTGGTAAGCTTATGGAATGCATTGATGGAAATGTCCAGTGTGATTTTTTTACGCGTCTCCCGATGGCTTGCACCGCCCAGTTCTGTCAATTTTCTTTTCTTTTTATGATTTCAAGACAAATAAACCTGGCTTGTTTTGTGCTGATGTCATGTTCATACCTTCTGTAGATACTGTTTCCATCAGCACAGTGATTGCCCAAACGTTCGCAAAGTACCAGCTAACTTGGGAAAATGTGACTTCAACTTGCACAGATTCTGCTTCATCATACATGCCAGGACATGATTAATCAGAAAACTGCTCATATTCTGCATGTAAAGTGTGTATACTGAGATTTTTTCCACCTGCTTTTTACAGATGTTTCAATTAAAAACTTTTTTTTTTTTACCGATTTTCATTCCTATTTTAATATATGTAAAATAAACTCAGAAAAATTCCCAGATTTTTTTTTAAAGATAAAAACCGAAAATGCGGAACACTAATGATGAGGCAATATACAAAAAAACAAACAAACAAACAAAAAAAACAGTGCAAAGTTGGTTTAAATAAATACAATGTTTAAAGACAGGGGTTGTATATTTTTTTGTCAGTAAATCAATTTTGCTTTGTAACTTCTGCTTTTTACTGTTTCGACAAAAAGCCTTGGTTTTCTGTTGCATGAAAGCCACCTCCACATGCTTCCTTCTTGAGCCCTCGTAAGCTGTGCCTGGGAGTTGATTGGTTGCTTGTGAAACTTGTAATAGATTGCTATGTGGTATTATGGAGGAGGGTGAAGGGGGCATCCAGGGGTTAACAGGAGAAAGTTAATCATTCCAGTATTAACCTGGCTAGGATTTAGTGCTCAGGACACTAGAATGTGGCTCCTAGTATAGAAAGCATCAGGGAGCATGTGCAGATGAATATTGATGAGTCAGACCAGGTTGAGAGTTCACGCCATGTCTGATGTGGTCAGTGAAGCATGTCTACACAAACGCCTTGGAGAGCCGAAGTCCTACTTGACTTACAGATAAAGTCCTGGGCTTTGGTCACTGCTTGGGCTTGCTCCATTTTTTCTTTCTCAGTTTTTATTCTTGTTAGTGTCCACTGTTTATTATTATTTATTTATTTCTTAGCAGACGCTCTTATCCAGGGCGACTTACAATTGTTACAAGATATCACATTATTTTTACATACAATTACCCATTCATACAGTTGGGTTTTTACTGGAGCAATCTAGGTAAAGTACCTTGCTCAAGGGTACAGCAACAGTTTCCCCCACCTGGGATTGAACTCACGACCCTCCAGTCAAGAGTCCAGACCCCTAACCACTACTCCACACTGCTGCCCAGGACACTATCCCAACTACAGTATACCATCTGCCCTTGCATCTGAAGGACCAGGAGAATGGGAACTGTTAGCACTGTGGCCCAGTTGTGATTGGTGTAGCATCCTCTGCTTCTTTTAAAACGCTGATCAAGGATTTTTAAGCAGCCTTCATCTGTCAGTACTGTGATAGCTTGCACCAGTTTAAACCGGCAAAAGTTTCCTTTTTGCTTTGTGTTGCGAAACACAAAAACAAAAGAAAGACCAGCTGCGAAAATTGTGTATACGAAAAATACACAATGATGGTAACTTATATCTCGGTAAAAAAATAAAATAAATTAAATACATAAATTAAATTAAGTGGCATATTGTGTGTTCCAGGAGATATAATATAATTGAAAGATGCCAACAGCTACTGTAAATGGAAACACCAGTGGAACACCTGTGTCAGTCTGTACCTGGTGTAATAGATATCAACTCATTGTCATAAGCTATGACACAATACAGCTGTTTTGCAATAACAAACTGTGGCATTTATTTTAATGTTGTTGAGTAACCTTTTTCTGCCTGGGTGGACTTGATTGTTGGTTGGCAGCTATGTTGTAGCTAACAAACTAATTCCATTAACAGTGCATTTCCATGTGCTGCATAGGTTCCAAATGTGTAGTTCTGAAAGAAACACATATTATAGCACACATGTATTTTCATTTCAAATCCTAAGATGTGGCAAAACTCCAGGAAGTCAGCTAAGCAGTATCATCTGGGTCAAAGTTACTGGCTGACAGATAACGTGGGCATCCAAAGACAACACAAAAATCCACTGTTGTAATGGCCACAGCTGGTAAAGCAATGTTTTAGGTTTGATGGCTCCTATTATTGTTTTAGTATGTTTATCCTGCTGATAAATAGTAGGTAGTAACACTGACTCACAATGTTTCACCTGAAAGTTAATGCAGTCCTGTTGTTTACTGTATACAGTATGTGCTGGAAATTTTACCCCAGAGGTCATTTTCTTTTCTCATTCTTCTTTTTACTTAGGTGCTGCTTGACTACCAGGAACACAACGCTTCTTAAGTTCAAAAATAGTGTAAAATTAGTGTAAGCTACATGGTGGGGGCACACTATTTGTTACATACTGTAATTCACTCAACCTATTAAAGTGGTTGAATATTGGCACAGGTGCTGTTTAGTCCTATATAAGCCTTTTCATTTTTGCTTTAGCAGCTGTTGGTTGTCAGTTGACCAAAGAGGGGTCACATGCTAAGGCATCGTCTGATGATGTGAGATTGAGATTGAGCTGAGAGCAGTCAGATTACAACACTTAAAGACATTGACAAAGACTTTGCGCAAAATTTTGTTTGAAATGTATTTCTAAGTACATTTTTAGAACTACCGTAAATCATTTATGTGTTTTAAGTGTTGAGGGGTAAGCTGCTTTTTTTTCTATTCTCTGCAAACTGCACATGCTTCTGTGACCGTCATCTTGTCTGCACTCGAATAATCAACCATACATCACTGTAATATCATATTGTATAATGTTAGTCTGGTTTATTTCAAGCTATGTGTAGTGACTGGTTCCTCCCCAGAACTTTTTTCCTATAACTGCCTGAATTCGACTTCTTCTGTTTCAACTGAGGCGTCTCGCCATCAAAACCCAGTTAACTGATGTGTGTGTGCACAGCAATGCCCAGGGTGGGCCGGGATCCCAGCAAAGGTGAAACCATTAAAAAAGCTGAATTTGCTAGCCAATTTAGGGTCACTGAAACTGTTTTTTGTATTTACCAGTCAACAAAATTGGGGGAGGGCTCTTAATACTTTGATTGTAAAATCTAAGGAAAGAAGCCCCATCTTTTTTTTTTTTTTTTTTAATGGGTGGGAGTTCGACAAACATTCTGAATTTTGTTTTTCAATTCCCAAAAGGAACTTGCATATTTCCAATGTCGCCTGCGTTTAGGAAAATGTTAGATGTATGAAGTGATGGTAATATATATTTGATAAGAGTTACTGGAATTGTTTTGATTGCTATGCACTTCAAAGATCATTCTCTGGTTAGAATATAATTTACATTGCGATTTCACTAATATTTGCTTAATGGAAAATGTATTAACTATATATATATATATATATATATATATATATATATATATATATATATATATATATATATATATATATATATACATGCATTAACAAATGCATTATGGTAATTTTAAATTAATGGGTGGATTTTTACTGGATTTTTTATATTATTTTGTCCTCATGCTACTCATGCTAATGAAGTCCCGTGAAGGCACTCTAATTAGGCACCATTACATACAATCTTAGAATTATTTTACAGCTAGAGAACACAAAATTAGATCAATTATTTAAAATGTTATGACATAAGCATTTTTAATGAACTTCAATTTATGATGTTGTTCGGAAGTCTGTGGGAAAAAAAGGAAGCTTAGCATTTAGAAACCGTAGACCATAAGGATGGTTTGGCTTCCATAGACCTTGCATCATAGGATGTGCTGTATGTGCTCATTTTTACTGAACTTGTTACCTGCTAAGTTGCATTGTGGCACTTATTTTCCCCCTTGCATATCTGGGAACTTTTTTTAGGGATTTTTTATAATGATTATTTATTTATCCAGGTAGAAAGAAAACAAAAATGACATCTCTTTTACAAGAGGGATATGTCCAAAAAAGGGACCTGGTCAATTATTTGACAACATGAGGATTATAACATGACCTTCATACAAGTCACCGGCTGAGCAACCCTTCTGCAATATCATTACTATTTGCATTGAGATTGATCTTGCATCTGGTTATTACAGGTATGCCTTTTTGTATGACAGCAGAAAAAAACCTACTGTTTCACGTGCTGTTCCATATATTCATAGTAATAAAGGTGAATCTGCAATTTTCCATTTTTGTTGGATATGTATGCAGTACACTGCCAAAACCAGATGTATTCTTATATAAGAAAATGTTCAGAAAGGCCATGGGGCAGCATCAAAACCACTTCTCAAGACCAATCAGAGAGCATTCTCCAACATCAGAGTAGTATGTCAATGTTTTCTCTACCCTCATGTCACAAGAAGAGACCAAGGGAACAGACATAAGCATCTTCTGTGACATTCAAATTTCAAAATCTTAATAAACAACTATGATTTCTTTCCCCACATGTATTGAAGTTAAGCCACAGTAAGATTACTAACCACCGTCTCACTCACTACTGTAGCTGCCAGGACCATATCTTTGATCAGGTGACAGGCGGCTAGACCAAACTCACATTTTGATTGGAACCTTTTATGACCTTGGTATTAACTAACGATTGCTACATTTCAAAATGTTTGTCAAATAGAGATTCCACTGTGGGTTTAATAATCAGAAACAGGACTTCTAGCTATCAGTAATACTAGTACTTTTGGCATATTTTACCATATTTTAGCCTTTTAGTCTTGTTCCCCTTTCTTAACAGAGGTATTCTTACTGCAACACATCCTTTAAGTCCTGATTTCTAGAGTGACCTTCATACTGTAGATTTGATGGACAAAGACACCTGTGCCTTCTGCCAGTTCTGTTGTCAATTCAACGCTTGTCTTCTTTCTATTCCTTAAGGATGTTATCTTCAAGTACTGCTCATCCTTGTTTGACAGCTCTTTGGGTCTTTGGGTTTGTCAATTACAGATGATGTTTCTCTGTACTTGTTGATTATGCTTCAGATACCACACCTTGAAAATTGAGTGATGCAAGCTATTTCACTCAATGTTTTTCCTTCTTTATGCAAGACAAGGTTGTTATAATAGTAGAAAACACTAGTAGAGGCTTTGAGTAAATTATTGATGCTCATAATGCATCAGAGCAGAACAATGCAACATGTCTAAGACTTTTGCACATATACAGTGCCTTGCGAAAGTATTCGGCCCCCTTGAACTTTGCGACCTTTTGCCACATTTCAGGCTTCAAACATAAAGATATGAAACTGTATTTTTTTGTGAAGAATCAACAACAAGTGGGACACAATCATGAAGTGGAACGAAATTTATTGGATATTTCAAACTTTTTTAACAAATAAAAAACTGAAAAATTGAAGTGCAAAATTATTCAGCCCTTTACTTTCAGTGCAGCAAACTCTCTCCAGAAGTTCAGTGAGGATCTCTGAATGATCCAATGTTGACCTAAATGACTAATGATGATAAATAGAATCCACCTGTGTGTAATCAAGTCTCCGTATAAATGCACCTGCACTGTGATAGTCTCAGAGGTCCGTTTAAAAGCGCAGAGAGCATCATGAAGAACAAGGAACACACCAGGCAGGTCCGAGATACTGTTGTGGAGAAGTTTAAAGCGGATTTGGATACAAAAAGATTTCCCAAGCTTTAAACATCCCAAGGAGCACTGTGCAAGCGATAATATTGAAATGGAAGGAGTATCAGACCACTGCAAATCTACCAAGACCTGGCCGTCCCTCTAAACTTTCAGCTCATACAAGGAGAAGACTGATCAGAGATGCAGCCAAGAGGCCCATGATCACTCTGGATGAACTGCAGAGATCTACAGCTGAGGTGGGAGACTCTGTCCATAGGACAACAATCAGTCGTATACTGCACAAATCTGGCCTTTATGGAAGAGTGGCAAGAAGAAAGCCATTTCTTAAAGATATCCATAAAAGTGTCGTTTACAGTTTGCCACAAGCCACCTGGGAGACACACCAAACATGTGGAAGAAGGTGCTCTGGTCAGATGAAACCAAAATCGAACTTTTGGCAACAATGCAAAACGTTATGTTTGGCGTAAAAGCAACACAGCTCATCACCCTGAACACACCATCCCCACTGTCAAACATGGTGGTGGCAGCATCATGGTTTGGGCCTGCTTTTCTTCAGCAGGGACAGTGAAGATGGTTAAAATTGATGGGAAGATGGATGGAGCCAAATACAGGACCATTCTGGAAGAAAACCTGATGGAGTCTGCAAAAGACCTGAGACTGGGACGGAGATTTGTCTTCCAACAAGACAATGATCCAAAACATAAAGCAAAATCTACAATGGAATGGTTCACAAATAAACATATCCAGGTGTTAGAATGGCCAAGTCAAAGTCCAGACCTGAATCCAATCGAGAATCTGTGGAAAGAACTGAAAACTGCTGTTCACAAATGCTCTCCATCCAACCTCACTGAGCTCGAGCTGTTTTGCAAGGAGGAATGGGCAAAAATTTCAGTCTCTCGATGTGCAAAACTGATAGAGACATACCCCAAGCGACTTACAGCTGTAATCGCAGCAAAAGGTGGCGCTACAAAGTATTAACTTAAGGGGCTGAATAATTTTGCACGCCCAATTTTTCAGTTTTTATTTGTTAAAAAGTTTGAAATATCCAATAAATTTCGTTCCACTTCATGATTGTGTCCCACTTGTTGTTGATTCTTCACAAAAAATTACAGTTTCATATCTTTATGTTTGAAGCCTGAAATGTGGCAAAAGGTCGCAAAGTTCAAGGGGGCCGAATACTTTCGCAAGGCACTGTATATACAGTACAATGTCGGATATCCGACCCCTTGCGAATGAAAAAGTCAGATTTGCGAACATCTATAGAAAAAGCATTTACACATCCATAAAGTGAACAAAAACAACATGCAAACTGCTTTAAACATGGGGAAATGTTTTGCTTTAAAAGTAAGCAAACATAAACAAGATCTCCACGCAAAGTTTTTTTTTTATTTTTTTTTTTAAATATAAAACAAATGGTAAATGTACAGTAAGCTGCAACTGATGGCTTCTTTCTTAACTCTAGAAGTCCCTGCCTCCCTGGTTCTGCTTTCTTAATATCTCTGTCACGGTACTTTGCGCTCTTTCTTGATATTGCCAACATCCGATAAGCAGCTCGGTTTGAATATTGCTCTGTAAGATGGTTTATTTTTTTTATTTTACTTCTAGTTCAGGTATTGTGCATCCATACTCTACTGATAGAAGTAATTTGGCAGGATACAGTATCTGCTCTCCTGTTTTTTTTTCCAGCCTGCCCCAGTCATAAGTCACTGTAACAAATGTATTCTATTACATAGGTCCACAAAAATTGCTGATTGGTCAGTAGCAATGTCTTTGCACACGGTCTGCCTTCTGAAAGCAGTTTTCTTTGTTGAAAGAGAGTAGTGCACGATTGACATTATTTCAGATATATTGCCAAAGCCCGGGTTTATTGGTTTAAAAAAAATACAAAACTAATTTTCTACATTGGTCTTCAGGGGTGTTTTTTCAGTTGTTATCGGTTAAACTATTGGGACATAGGAAAATAAAATAATTTAATCTTGTTTGCTACCCCCTTGTCATCCAGTTCATGGAGGATTATGAGGCTTATACTGTTTAATTTCCTGAACTGTAAACAGCAGAGTAAAAAAATGCAGTTTTTCTGCTCTATTCACATCACTGCTCCAGTAAGTATCCTGTCTGTGTCACAGAACAGAAATATCATTGCATACTAATATACTTTCATCTCCTGACATCAAATGCATGGTTTGAATCATTACCAAACGTCAATTTTAAATAAAAAATGACAACTGTGACTAATGGAAATGCCTCAATGCAGAAATTTTAAAGAACACGTAGAACCAGTATGTGTGTGTAATATACTCCAGAATTGAACACGATCAGGCAGTAATTTGCAGTTTATGATGTCATCCAAACCCTCAACAGAATCACTGTAACATATTATATTCATGAAAAAATAATCATAGCACAACAAAAGAACTACATAACACTGGTAGTAATGTAGGTCGGGTGGTTTATAATACCACTATCATCTGCCTATGTTTACAATAAGTGGCAGTCCCTTTGAGTAAAGGTTGGAATAAGGCTGTTCAATTTAAGCATGAATTACCTTTTAGATAATTGACTGAGGCTACAGAGTCGAAAGTGAGGATATTAATGCTAATATAAGCCAGACAAATGTGTAGTGTAGGAAGACACTGTTGAAATGTGTTTTAGGTTAAATTGTGGATTGGATTGCTTAGTCTGTTGAAAGTAAGTAAGTTACTTCTATCAGTAAGTAGCGGGGTTCTGAAAGATATAGTGTAATACATTCCCACCTGCTTCTACAACGGTTTAAATAACATACCTGTCATTTCTTTTCATTGTTAACATCCTGACAACTTTTTACACGTATAACTTTAAAATATGTTTCAAAGCTCTTTTCAAAATGGCCGCTCTAGTGCACTGGGGTTTGAGATCTGTCGTTTAAATCACTGCAGGAAGAGTGATAAAAACAAAAAACATAACTAGAAGTGCTCTGGCTTTTCTGTTCCGTACCACATCATGGATCATTATTGCTGTGTTACCTGTTTGACAATGTGGGCATAATACTTACACTCTGTATCTGAATGGCTGAGATGATTAATGAGGTTTATAATTGTCCAGAATTTCTTCATTGGGCTCCATTAGGAGCATTTACCTTTGTACTTACTGTGCCTTTGTATCCTCAGCACCTACATTATTACCAATGTGTTTTAAAGATGTACAGTCACACAATCATTGTCAGGTATAAAATGAAATAATACTTCTCCGTCACTGATACCATATGTTTACCAAATCTACCCTCCATGTTTCAAATGGTACTGATTTTATATATATATATATATATATATATAATATACTTTTTTTTTTTAAATACAGCAAACACTTACATAGGAGTGTACATTATGATGTAATAAATGTGTAACAAAAACCATACATGTAAAGGCACTATATACACTATGCAATGGTGCATACTGAATTGAAAGATTAAACCAACTAACTATTCAAAACATGAACCTACAGTCACCCTGTTGCTGACCACTAATTTGCAATGGTAAATTTGAATTTGTCTAGTGTTGCTAAATCTCCATCACATCCTCTTCTGCAGTGCAAAGAAGTTAGATATAATCCACCAGTGTTTTTGAATTTTCAACTCATGATCTCTTACTGTGTAAAATGCTGTACTTCAGCATCCCACCTTTTACATTATTTCCATATTTCATTTCATACTGCCTGTACAAAACCTCCAACACTGCAAGTGCTTTTAAGAGCTAAGTAAATTATATAAAATCATTTGCTCTTCAAAATTAGTCTTTTGACAGGCATTTGATATACAGCTAGAACAGTAAGCATGTTTTAGAAAGCTTTGTCTAAATAATTAATTGTGATTGAAGATTTGTTTCCATGCATTTGCTGATCTCATGTTTTCTGATAAATTGGAAACCTTCATTTACACATTACAGGAGGATTCTCTGGTACTGTGGTTTTACAGGTATAACCTTTATGTACAAGGTGAGTCTTCACCTTGTATTCACCCTCCACAGTCAATCTTTTTTTTTTCTTTTTCTTTTTATTTAGTAGTCGCCAATTTTAGTTTTTTTGTTGTTGTTGCTGTTTTCTCCCCAATTTAATAGTGTCCAATTATTTTTGTTTAGCTCAGCTCACCGCTACCACCCCCGTGCTGACTCGGGAGCGGCGAAGACGAGCACACGCTGTCCTCCGAAGCATGTGCTGTCAGCTGTCACACTGCAGACTCACCATGCAGCCACCCAGAGCTACAGCGTCGGAGGACAATACAGCTCTGGGCAAACCCGCAGGCGCCCAGCCAGACTACAGGGGTCGCTGGTGCCCGGTGAGCCGAGAACACCCTGGCCGACCTAACCCTGCCTCCCCCCGGGCGGCGGTCGGCCAATTGTGCGCCGCCCCCTGAGAGCTCCCGTCCTCGGTCAGCAAAGGTATAGCCGGGACTCTACACGAGTGCTATTACTAGACGTGCCACTTGGGAGCCCCTGCACAAAACATTTCCGTTCCATGCATTCCCATCAGCATGCTATATCTGCCAAATGGGCTAAATTCACAAGTGCTGCAAAAAACTCCTCAGAATGCTGCTTTTTTTTTTTTTTTTAAAGCTGTGCTGAGAAAGTGGAGGAATTAAGGGTCAATTTTTCCACTTTATTTTTTCTCATGGAAACCCGAATTACAGTAGCTGTTCTTTTCATGTGACAATTTGGAAGCCCCCTACCATTCGTGAATCAATACAGTGTTAATAATCAGATTGATATTATATATAGTAGTGAACATAAACTGATGTTTCCTTGTATGAGTCACTGCGTGAATGATCTGTGGCCCTTATAACTGCTGCTAGCTTTGTTTGGTTATCATGGTATCTCTGTATCATGCTAGTCTTTTTTGATTGCCGTGAAAGTTGGTGAACTCAACCCGACTGTTCACACTACCTGTTCAATGGTATCAATACAGGAAAAGAAGGATTTTTGGAGCAACTCAACTCTGAATAATTGCAAAACCATTGGTAAAGGAAATGGGAAATGATTTGTTGGTTATATATCCTGTAAAGCATTAAAGAGTTAATAGACTTGTTTGCCCTCCCTTTAACTTTGGTAAATGCTTACTGGCAAACAATTTCAAGTTTATACCAGACAAAGTTACAATACCCTTTTGAGCCTTTTCAGAAGGTAGTTATTAGTTCATTCCTTACAACATCGAGAAGTCAATGCTGAATTTTCTTTACCTATAAATATACCCTGTTTCAAAATACTGTTGTGTAAAGAAAAAAAGCCTTTGAAAAATAAGTCTCATCAAATGTTTTCTTCATTCCTTTGGGAGCTGATTATACAACGATTACATTAACGTTTTTAAATGCACAGACTATTTATTTACTCCTCAGATGTGGAATGTTTAAGGTTAGATAAATCTGCGTATATATTCTTAAAATTAGACTTGAAATACATCTTGCATAGGTTGAACGGTAATGTCTTTTTAATTACCACTTCTATTTAGGGTGCTTATTGCTTGGGATTTGAATTTGTTATTTTGATTAATTGTATTAACAGTATCAAGAAGGAATTGATCATACTTGAAAGCAAACATCTGCATGCATCATTACCCTGGCATTGTTTTAAACGGTGTGCCTAGTTAGCTTTACTTTGATCACAACGGAAAACTACAATGAACATTTAACACAGTGTGTCTTTGCTGTAGACAATTATTTTGAATCACAGAGAAAACTTATGAATGTCACAGATAATTAAAAAAGGCAGCAAACCTCTTTGACTCCTGAAAGACTAATTTTATATGATAAATTATTTATCAAATGTCTGTTACCTTTTTTTAAATTATTTCAATCTTTTTGACCAATGCATGCCTTGTGATTTTAATACAAAAAATAGCTTTGTTTGATGTAGGAGAGAAATAATAACAATACGACACAAGCATAAAATGCAAATTATACTTCTAATGACTTGAGAAAATATCGTAATTATGGACTGGACATGCCTCAGTGGAAGAGAGGTAGGTGACATCCATCTTCCTGGAGCCACTTTCATTACCATAGTGCGAAAACAAATTATAACACTCTAATACCAGAAAACACAGGGCAATTGATCTTACTAGACTAAAACAGTACAGTTTATGATCATTTAAAACCCATATACTACAAAATGTCATTGAATGTCACCATAATACAGGAAAATAAGGGCATGTGGTGTGTTTTTTTTTTAAATTAAATTTCCCAGAATCATATAATTTCTGTTTGGATTTGTATATAACAGCTAATAAACAGTATCAGAAATGAATACTTTCTAATGGGGTCTGTTTTATAAAGGAATAATTCCTCACAAGTCACTTGGTAGCACCTACAATTAGAAACCAGGCATAAGAACACCATGGAGCTGGTGTTGGCCGAATTGCTAGTCCCCATGGTAGAAGCCAATTTGATTGCTGTGAAGCAGGCCATTTGTAATCTTGCACAGGTGGAGATTTGTTGGTCAGGAAGCAGAAGAGAATGTCTTGTGTGTTACAAGGGGTCTGTAGGGGATGGCAAGTTTTTGAGTAGTAGGTTCGGAGATTTATGACCTTAACAAAGTTGCCAGTCGTTGCTTAGATGAACTGTGCCCCTTAACCACATTCCAGGCTGCCCCTCAGAGCATGTTGCAAATGTTTACCCAGCACTTTCTTATTTTAGAATCAAAGACTAGAAGGGGCAATTTTGTAATTGGCCATGGCTCTCAGTTCAGCTGACCCAGCTCTAGAGAGGTTAAAACACATTCTATCCACTGAGCTTCCCCTCGCTGTGCAGGAGGGAGATGAGACAAAAGTTAAAGAACGGTTGTAGATTCCATTTGTTGTGTTATTTAAAATGTTGTGTAGAAAAGGCACGATACTTGCTTGATTTAGTGTTTGCTTTATTTTGCGTTTTGTCTGTTTGTTTTGGCCCACGTGCCGTTTTGTTCTGTTTTGTTTAAACTTTTTGTTTATAATTAAAATGTGCAAGCAGCGCATTCATGCCCCAGAGCTGTCTGTGTCTGTGTCTATCTTCTTGGCCTGACGTCACCACCCAAGCTATCCGTGACACATGCACCCACTTGACATGGAATACGAAGCGTGAAAGACACTATTTTCAATTAGCAAAGCACTTGGCCACAGAATCGCGTGTAAGGATTCATATACGGTTTTAAGGGTTCGTAAAACAACAGAAGACTATAGAAAGGGATATGTGCTGAACAGGGAACAAGGTCGTAAGGGTTAACCCATTGATTTGTGCAAATGCCATTTAAGGCGTTTGTATGTTTCAGTGTGTAAAGATTCACTGTTTATAAAATATGTAAAAGAAGACAAAGAAAACATCCCTGTCTAGCGCAAGATGAATCTCTGTTGCCGTGTATTTTATTAGCCCTGTTCAGATGTGATTCTGTCTATTTAAATCTCAGTTGGAAGCTATCTCATTTAGGGCTCAGTGTTTCTTTCTTTCAGTCGTTTGTGATCAAATTGATTTATTTTATCAGGTTCTCCCTCCCTGATAATGAGGTTTTCTGAAATTAAACTACATTGCAGCACTCTTCTAACTCCTGTTGTTGCCTCCAAGGACGTCCTCCTTGTATGTTTATAAATTGATGCACTCAGCGTTTCAACAGCTTATATCATGTGGCACAAACAGCCAGATTCCTTACAATTGAAGTCAGCTTACTTTTTTTTTTGTGACGCACAGGTGTGTCCGGGGTATTTTTAGTGTGGGGTTAATTTTTTCCATCCCAGAGGAAAACAAACCCCACCATCAACTGGCAAAAGTTGTGTTCCACCCTACACCAGCAAAAATGTCAGTGATTCCATTGCTTTGAATAGCTGCACTTATTTCTATGAGCATTTCAGATTGCAAGATGAAATAGAAGATTATTCTCCTTGAAGTACTCTCTGTTCTTGTTCTTGCTGTTGAATTTTGAAACCTTTGCTGTTCTTTACTTTACTTCTTTTAACCATAGCCATGAGTGAACAGGGTGGCTGTAGGGGTGACGTCAGGCCAGAAAGAAACACACACAGACAGTACTGGCAATTGAAACTGAGATGCTGCGGCGCTCAGTGCGTTTAATTGAATGAAACAAATAAAAGATTTAAACAAAAACAGCACACGGCACTTGAGGCTAAAATAAATAGACAAAGAAAATGGACTAACACTAAACAAACAGTGGACAAACAGACAAACAAACAAACACGGTGAGTCAAAATAAACAAACAGCGGAAAGACTGCTTCCTCCCTTTGGCGGTGGAGGTGGGAACAGTAGCCTGTCTCCCTCTGGCAGTGGAGGCAGAGCAAGCTCCTGCTGCTCTCCCTCTGGCGGTGGAGGCAGAGGCAACTCCTGCTGCTCTGCTCCTGGCGGTGGAGGAGGTGGTGGAGGCTGAGGCAACTCCTGCTGCTCTGCTCCTGGCGGTGGAGGTGGTGGAGGCTGAGGCAACTCCTGCTGCTCTGCTCCTGGCGGTGGAGGCAGAGGCAGCTCCTGCTGCTTTGCTTTTGGCGGTGTAGGTAGTGGAAAGGCTGCCGGCTCCTCTGGCAGTGGTGGTGGGGCTGATGCTGGCCACTCAGAGGGAGGCTGTGGCGCCTGGTCTGGTGTGCGCCGTGCTCCCTTCAGCAGCAAAACAGAGGCTGCTGGGGGACACCAGCATCCTGCCCTTCTCCCCCCAAAAAAAATTCAGGGGGGTGAACCTGCTACTCGGGAAGGGTTCTGTGATAATGCATTGCTTCATCTGTGTAATGTGAGGGAAAGTTACACACAAATAGTTGTTAATCAATTAAAAAAAGGTTACACTGTCTGACTCTTTAGATATGAATTAATTTATAGCAAAGCAGCCAGTGTTATAGTAGTTTGTCTCTCCCTGCCAAATGAACATGAACTGCCAGTGCCTTTATATGCACAGCGTATTCTGAATACTGCAGTATTGTACAGAACTATGTTGTTTACATGTAGCAGAGATCTGTATTCAAATTCAGTTCCCTTTGAATGCTATTCATCTTGCATGTCAGGTGTTGTACTCTGTTGACACTAGGGGATAAGAAAAGGTCAATGGCCATTAGTGATGTGCAGTTTGTAAACGATTTGTTCTTTTTGAACGACTCATTACATTGAATCATATAAATCAGTTCAGAATTCCGTTTAAATTGATTCACTTGATTCATCTTATCAAACACACTACATGACATGAGTCGAGTTACCAGCCCAACAAATCATGAAATTATTCAGAAATTACTCTTGAATCTACCGATCATTCTGAAATTTCCAACTCAAGTCTCCACAGCACAGAGCCCACATGAGTATCAATAAATATACTTCTTATCACCACACAAATGTTTTCCCAAATTTAGCACAAATGTGTAATATTGTACTTTGTATTATTATTTCTTTCTTAGCATTATAGTAGCTGGAGACCTGAGTTGCATTTATTCATATGTGTCATCTAGCTCAGGGGTAGGCAACCCTGGTCCTGGAGTGCCACAGACACTTCTGGCTTTTGTTTTACCCAAGCCCTAATTGATTCAGTGATTGGCTTAATTGGTCAGAATTACCATATGTTCCAGGTATTTAGCAATTGATGATTTAAGAGATACCTACAAAACCTGCAGGACTGAGGCACTCCAGGACCAGGGTTGCCTACCCCTGATCTAGCTAACTGAAAAAAAACCAAGTTGTATTTATTTAAATGGACATGTCTACTATTTGTCAGATGTTTATGTATTATTTTGAAGTGTGCGTGGTGTGTGCATGCTGCTAATTTCATAGTCAGGATTGCCTTGGCTTTTGCTGTTCTTGTCTCTGATTCGCCGTAACCAGGCAACCGGGTGGGTTTCAATCATATTGTTGAGAAAGTTATGAAACTTAATCCCAAATCTGCCATGTTGGCTCCAAATGCTCTATAGTTTAGTACATGTTGCAGACTCTATGTTGGAGCCACAAGTTTCATAATCTCGACTACTGATGCTGTACTAACATTTTTTTGGTTTTTATTTGTTTTATTTTTATTTTTTATAACTACATTGATTACATTGACTTTTATAGATATAATAGTTAATGGTAGTCTTTTTCATTCGACTTAACTGATTTGATTTATTTTAAATAATTTGTAATTTTACCATATAGTGTACATTACTACAGGATCTCAATACATTAGACATTTTACTCTAAAACCTACCTCAAAAAAATGTGCGAGATCACTTCAAACTGCAAACGAAGTTCCATTTGGTGCCATTTTACTCCACTCCCAACTGGCAAAGCTAAATGTGACATATGTCACAATGAGCTATCTTACGAAGGTGGGTCCGCTACAAATTTACATTGTCGCCTCAAAACAAACCATCCATCAGTGCAGCCTACTCCATTGAGAATGGTGGGAATTGGATCTAATCCTAACTCGGTGTCAACTGGGAACTTAACTTCAACAAATGCAGAAAGTGCCAGTACAGAGAAGATATCCAAAGTCAGCTGGTGTCTCCAGCGAGACCAACGAGCAGGGTCAGAGTATATTGCAAACAAATATTACTAATTATGCCATTCAACCTACAGTTCCTGCAAGACAGAAACAACTTGATAAAGTAATGGACTATCAGCCATTTCAATTGTTGAAGACCAGGGTTTCAGAACCTTTACAAATTTGATGAATCCATCAGATGTGTTACCATCCTGAACAACTGTAACAAGGGCAGTTTTTCCACAGCTCTATGAAAAATCCTCTGCTGAGGTTCAAGAAAAAGACAGCATCAGCAGTGTGTCTCACCACGGATAGCTGGACATCAAACACAATGAACAGCTACATTTGCAGTAACTTGCCACTTCATTAACCCAGATTTTCAGATGACTCCATGCCTTTTGGACTGTTCTGTATACTGTGAGACATACAGGTGAAACCCTGAAGGATGCGCTTCTCCAGATTACCAGAGAATGGAATTTGCAAGACAAAGTTGTAGCAGTTGTCAGTGACAATGCTGCTATTGTTACTGCAGAAATAAAGCTTACAGGATGGAAACACCTGCTTTGCTTTGCCCACACTTTAAATATTGTGGTGAGAGAAGCACTGAAGGAAATTAAAATCACTGTGGAAAAGGTAAAAGGAATAGTGGAGTACTTCCACAGAAACATCTTAACCTCTGAGAAACTCAGGTCTGTACAAAGACAGATGGGAATGGAAGAGCTAATGTTAAAGCAAGACTTTTTGACATGGTGAAATTCAACATATCACATGTTGGCTAGATTTTGACAACTAAAAGATCCCATTATCTCAACACTTACATTGGTCAATGCCAACCTGCCAACCTTGACTCCAGCAGAATGGGATGTTGTGACTGAGTCATGTGGTGTTCTAAAACCATTTGATGAAGTGACAGTTGAAATTAGTTCAGAGAACTCTGTATCAGTCATGGCAAAAGGACTTCTGAAGATTACCACTACACTAAAGAGGAATACTACTCTTCCATTGTCAGTGATAAACATGCTAAGTGTCATGCAAACAAGTACGTCCAGAAGATTTCACAACATTGAATATCAAGCACTGCTTGCAGAAGCTTCTCTTCTGGATCCTCACTTTAAAAAGCGTGCTTTTACTGATGATAGAGCAGCAGAAGAGACAGTCAGGACTATCACTGCGGCAGGTGGGAGAATGGGTGTTGTCTCTAGTGGTACTACTGAGAGCCAACAACAGAAACAAGAGATAATGAAACACAAACTGCGACACAAGCTCAGACCGTGTGTCACATCTTGTTTCATCAAGTATTCCCATATCAGAAGCAATCATTGCAGTAAGACCCTTTCTAGATGAGCCTCTGCTTTCCAGAACAGTAGAACCATTAATGTGGTGGAAAGATTGTTCTATGTACAACAGAGGCTGTCACAGGTCATGAAGACAAAACTGTGCATAGTAGCCACATCTGTACCATGTGAACAAATTTTCTCCGACAGGTCAGATTATTTACTGAAAGGAGGAATTGCATTAGCCCTTCCAAAGTGTGCCAAATTGTGTTTCTAAATGCAAACCTGCTTAAAAGAATTGTTGTTACCTGACTTTTCAACAGGGAATGCAAGAGTCTAATTTAAGTTGATCTGTTATAGAGTTGGGACTTTATTTACCAGACTGTATTTTATACACCCAAGCAAGATAAATGTTACTTTTGAGTATGTTAATGGAGACTTGAGTATTCACACTGTGTTAGGCCACCCCTTATACAACTACAGTAGCTACTGTATGCAAAGGTACTGCATACTAGCCATAATACTTATGCAGCAGTGCAGCATTAAAAAGTCACTTTCCAAAATGTTGTATTATACTGAATTTTATTGTAATACTGCAGTGCATTTTTTTTGTAAATGTTATAGAGCCCAATATTTCAGTGTAGTGCTCAAGTAATATTGAATAAGTTGCTTTTTTTATAATTGTTAAAAATAAATGAATAATTTGATATGCAGTGTGTTGATATTCTGATTGCTGCTAGTCTCCATTCTATTGACTGGAACTGAATTTTAACAATGGGTGCAAATCAGGGTAATCATTAACAGCATTGTGCTTTTGCAACGTATAATTTCTTGAATAAGCATTTTATGCCAGGGAGCCTGTGAGTCCAACTAAAACATAGGCTGGGAAAAATCCCAGTAAACTGGATAAATATGATCTGATCAACCAGACTTTGAAAGTAGAAAGACTAAAGGGACAAACCTAAAAAAAAGTTAATATGCAAACACACACAGAAGATATTAATAAAAGGCAGTTAAAAATGTATTGAAACCCTGGACTCTCGCTAGCTCTCGCGACAGACACATGAACTGGCAGAATAAATAACACATATTCTTGCTACTCTTATATGTTCGATCCGCTCTGTACAATCCCATATAAAAAGGTAAGTAAGAAATCGACTATTGTTAATTTCATTACAATATAGCTTCTACTTTTTCATTTTTTATAAAATTTCAGGTTATTAAAAAGGTTGCAGTTAAAGCTACATTACATAGTTTAAAATTAATTGTTAATACCTGAAGTTTTCTCTTTAAGGATTTTTCTTTTATACTAAAACGTAGTTGTTTTTTTGAAACTATAATACAATTTCATCTGTAAACACAACCACCCAAACAATCAATGATCCTTTCTGGACATTTCAGTTCAAATAACCCAGTGATTCAGCCAAGACTTAATTGTTCTGCGTCAGTGAATCAGTGAATCAAACAAACAAATGTTTTGAACCGATTCACCAAACTGAACTGAATCAAACAAATCGAGTCAGTAAAAAGAAATCGAACTGCACATCACTAATGGTCGTGCACATATCCCTAACTAATTTAATCAAAGTATATTGAATACTGTGTTTGCATGACACTTCCTTTGGAATACAAGCAAGGAATTCCTGCCAAACTACTCAGAATACAGGTGTCTAGAATACTGCTCTTGCATGCTGCTTACATCACAGAAGTCATTTGCATTCTGAATAGCTAGTATTCCACATGCAAACACATTTTGGTCTGCATGCAATTGTAGTAATTGTGAGCCATCAATACTGGATTTCAGTCATGGAAGCAAAACCATAAAGACAACATCACTGTGACGTTCAACCAATACTGTGTTGACAGCATGAACATCGACATCTGGTACCACCATTATGAGAAATAGTCCTCAAGCTGGCAGTAGGCTATTATTGAGCCTATAAGAAAATGACTTTAGTTTTAGCAGCCTTGCCAATCTTTCGTTGGACAAGAGATCAACAATTACTCATGTTGCCTGAGAGGGTCTGATAATTGGTCCTGTCATCTCCCCGACCTACAGCTTCTGTTAGGAAGGTATAATTAATCACCTTGACATAAATTGGATCACAGACAACTGAAGCCTTCAACATTACTATAGATACCAGACTGAGATGGGTAGTGGAAACACTGGCTTCAGTTGAAATTATTAGCTTTGTTCCTGTACCTGCTGAAAGCTGATTAATATGTTGGAGCATGGAGCACTGTACAGTACTTGAACCAAATGCGCAGAGTCCTGTTAGAAGCTTTGATCTTTTAGCCTGAAACTTGTTTTCCACAGTGGAAAATGGCTGGCACTGTGATTTCCTTTGGTAGATTTTTAAACACAGTTCTACACTGAGTGTCTGCCTGCATGTTTAAATACACAGCATTGTTTGTATTTTAAAAACAATTCACATACTGTAAGCTCAACAAAAAAAAAGTTTAGCCTTCTTCATTTTACTAAGAAGGAAAGCAAGCAGTACTGTACATGCATATACTTAAGCATTGCTACCCTCAATTCGATTTAATGTTATTCCTCTTAGCATGCATAAATACAGCTTTTCATTATATGATTAAACATTAATGTTCTTGGTCCATAGCACAGACTGTCTGCAGCTCTGAATCCCGTCGAGTATTGCTGGTTTGAGCAGAAGAGGCTAGTAAAAAGCTTCATTGACTAGCTGGATGTTAAATCCTCTGCAAGGGTCTCTCTTGCAGATGTTCTCGTCAACAGTTGCTAGGGACATGTCAGCTTGAATGCTGTCTGATGAGTCTTCCTCTCAGCAGATTTGCATGCCGTCATGCTTTCTCTCTCTGTAGTTTCAACTAGTTCCATTTTAGGTGCCTGGGGCACTATATAAGTCTGCTTATAAGAATCTGTCCAGAACTTGCTAACAGATTTAGATTACAAAACAGAGTTCCTCCCCATGGTCCTTCACAAATTTTGAATGTGTAGTGTTATTTTATAAGGAATTTGGATGACTCCAAACAGCCAACTGCTTAAACTAAAACTTCAGTTTAAGAGGTAAAGAAGGGGCTCGATTTGTGTAAGGCGGTAACTCATTGAAATTAGCTGATGCAGTCAAGGACTCCATCATCTTATAAATGTTTTATGCACAGCTATTAAACCATGGTAATTGTAATTACATTTGTGCTATTTCCACATAGAAAATGGAAATGTATTATATATTGAAGTATATGGATGTGAGGTAATGGATTTATTCTGTTTTACAAATTTAGCCATGAAAGTAAGATGTTTTTCTTGGTCAGATTTTATCCAGGAGTATAACTACTGGAATATAAATAAACCTGGAGACTGATGTTTGTCAGATACTTTAAATTCCTTTCAGTCATTTACTTTGGTCTTTGTCTACTGTCAAGACAAGAGTTTTCCAAACGAGTTTGGCCCGTTTGTCAGTTTAAAGAAAGTTCAGGCTGTTTCCTTCTTTTGCTGTAGAGTGTTTTTTTTTTTCTCTTCACAAAAGGGCACTCGCAAACACAAAGCTATGTATTCATCTGCACTTGTGGATTTTTCAATTCGGGCAGTAGTAGAGTCAGCCATTCGCTACTGTAAGTGCTTTTGAATGGTTTCTCTCACTGAGAGGCTCTGTGTCATTCATAGTGGGCAATTCAAAATAAAACTGTGTTAACAGTTCCAGATATGTAGAACGTGTGTACCACATACAGCTTGATTCAGTGTTATTTTGGGAGTCATACTGGTATTGTTTCTGAATAGAAATATCAGGGGTTTATAAATAGAATTATCCATTGAAAATAGAAGGCTGGGCATCTAATACATGAGGCAGTAGCTCAATTGGGGCTTCAAAACAAAACCAGTTTCCATTAGTCATTGCAGCGTTAGTTTAAAACTGCCATTCAGTAATGTGTGTTTACTTAGCATGCTCAGATTCTTTGAAGTCAGTTTATGGAAATAGAGGTGCAGTAGTAAACAATGACCACATTTGTGTCTGTCCTGTGACACAAGCAGAGGAATGATACGGATGCTCAGACAAGGGGCTGACACAAGCCGGTGAGAATTCGTAAAGGCAGTTTGTAATGAAGGCAAGTGTAATAACAAAGCGTTCACTGTTCACTGTATTTATTCTAGAATGAAAAACCTTGACCTTTTAAAATTAGGTAGATGGATTGGCCTGAACTTCTGTTATAATTCTATGCTCTGAATAAAACAGAAAGCAAGCGAGTAAGTCCAAATATCCCACTGCAACAAAATGCTGAAGAAAGCAGCTTTCACCAAATTACTGTATGTTTGGCTATTGTTAACTCTGAAACAAAGGAGTGATGCAGTTGGGGATTAGGCCTTTACAATGCAAGGCTTCCGATTGAAAATGTGGCTTGACTCTTTTTTTCATCATTTAATGTTGGCTTGAGACTTTCATTCTCAGGCTGTATATTATTATTTATTTCTTAGCAGACACCCTTATCCAGGGCGACTTACAATCGTAAGCAAATACATTTCAAGTATCATAGTACAACAACACAGTAATAACAATTAATACATTGTAAATAATGCCAATTTGCAATGTATTAACCAGTCATCACCTTTTGTTTACTATTTCTTGTACCAGTGGTGTGGTGAGGATATTTTAAGACTATTTCTCCCTGCCTAATGGAAATCCCATAACAATATTTCATCAATCACCGCGCTCATGACCCATTTCTTATGTTTCAAGTGCATCTTCATAGATATACAAATAGTTCAGCACAGTTAATCAGCTAAAGACCAGAGCTGACTGGGTAGTAAGTGCTTCATTTCCTTTTGGATTCTTTTGTGCGCAGGATTTTCATAATGCCTGCAACGGTGTGTGGGAATTAGGACATGTTCTCTCAAGAGTGAACAATTGTAGCACAGGCATTCATTCAGAATGGTTTTAATTAAACTGTGTTTTAAGGTTGTTTAAAAAATGAAAGGGATAAAATGCACTATACTGGACTGTTCACACACTATCTGATCTTTACACAAATATATACTGTTTTTTTTTTTTGTTTTTTTTATAGTGCCAAACAGCTTATGTTCCCATTTTATTTTACATAAGAGACCTTTTATCTTGTCTGGTTCAATTGGATTTATTTTCTGTGTCGGTACATGCAGCAGTCAGTAGGTCCCTTAACATACAAAATTTAACGACATACAAAGTCTTAAGCTACAAAATAAATAAAAAATACATTAAACTCTGTAACAAAATACTGTATACTGTAGCATTCTTACAATACGTCACGGGCATTCCGTGTTATTATATCTAATAATCCATAACTGTTACTAGCATAGTTAATAACATGTTTATAGATTGCATATAATGACACATCCCTAAAGTGTAAACAACTGAGCATTGTGATAACAGAATAATAATTGATCATGTGGAATGTACTATTTTGTGTCACTGTATTCCGTTTGGTCTAATAATACAAATACTATGGCTGGGAAGATTGACAATAGTGTATTGGGAACTGATTTGTTTAATTCTTTGCAACGAAGACTTATATTGTCCAGGGAACAGGTCTTAAAGTATCTTTCAGAATCTTAAAATAACATTGGATGCTGTTTATGCTTGTCACATTCTTCTATAATACTTTGTTAAAATAGAATCCTAGTGTTTTTACAGTAAATGTTTATCAGTGCACAGGAGAGGTGTCCTGGTCTTGAACAGAATACATGGACTCTGCTAATTAGTTGTCAGACGTGGGAAATGTTGACATTCAGCTGCAGTACAGAGAGTCTGTCTTTAGTGGTAATTTACAGAATGCTGTGAAGCATGGTTTTCTGGTTTGGCAGAAGAATGCTGTGAAGTTTAAAATGAGAAACACTGTTGGGAAAACAACACTATAAAGTTATTCTAAGTAGGTCATAGAATCAGGGACCCTAATTAAACAAAAACTCTTTCTTGAGGTGACATCGTCATACAGAACCTTGCCTGTCTAGATTTCTGAAAAGATGCCTTCAGTAAAGTACAAGTAATGGTGCCTTCAGACCAAAAGAAAAGAAAATGGCACGGCAACCGTGATCTACAGTAATTTAAAGGAAAAGTAGAGTCATTTTGTTCCAAGAAAAGTAGCCTTTTTTCATAAAAAATAGATATTCACTTTACAAATTGCAGTCTTTGCTGTGTGTATGAATAGCAATGGCAAAATGCACACTCAGAGGAATTAGAATTGTACATTGAAACTGAGGACAAGTTTAATAAAATAAAATGCCTAAAAACTGAAGTATGTTCACCAGCAGGAGTTACATCAATATTGAAATGTGTTAAATTGAACACTGTAAACCAATGTTGTACAGTATAAAACTTTTGGTTATTATAGTCTTGACAACAATATAGAAATATCTCTATTTCATCCTGTTTATGTGAAAAATATATTTGCAAAGGCAGTTTTCATGGGAAACAGGTGCATCAGTACTGGTCAGTTTTAGCTCCATTATTTCCTTTACAAAATGGGGACAAATCTTTCTGATCATTCAGACTACAAAAATATTATTTTTTTAATGAAGTTGCAGAATACAGAATAATTATTCTGTTTGAAAGCTTCTACAGGAATTAAAATGACACTGCTATACAGATTAAAATGTGCGTTAATTGAGCCTTCACAAAAACATTATACCTAATCAGGAGCCTGATTGAAAGCAGAGAACAAAGGCAGCTGCTGTATATAACGTTGTTAATGAACACTAGGCTCGACTTGAATCACTTGCTGAGACTTGACTTTGAATGCAATCTGTTTAAGAAAATCTATTTATGTTGTTATCATTGCAACAAAAAGAAATGAAACTATTACACTCTCATAACATTTAACTACAGTGTTCCTTTTCATTTGTGTTGTGTTGATGTTCCACTATCATCCACTTCATCTTTACTTGAACTTTCACGCATGTTCAAACCTGCCACCAACATGTTTTCTATGACATGTAGACTCTTGTCTTATTGTTTTACTATGTATAGTATGTATTTGTAATATATTTTCCCACCTTTTCTTAGAAGCTTAGGCTGAAATTCGGGGGAGGGATTATTGAATGATTGCTCTCTCATTAGGATAATTGAATAATTGCTCTCTCATCGGATCACTTCCTCGGCAGCGGTCATTACCTGAGTTTGGTTCATAACAGCAGTAATACCCTCGGCAGCGGTCATTACCTGAGCTTGGTCAGTGATATCCCAGGCAGCGGTCCCTCCCTGAGCTTGGTCAGTGATACCCCCGGCAGCGGTCCTTCCCTGAGTTTGGTCAGTAATACCCTCGGCAGCGGTCATTACCTGAGCTTGGTCAGTGATATCCCAGGCAGCGGTCCTTCCCTGAGCTTGGTCAGTGATACCCCCGGCAGCGGTCCTTCCCTGAGTTTGGTCAATAATACCCTCGGCAGCGGTCATTACCTGAGCTTGGTCAGTGATATCCCAGGCAGCGGTCCTTCCCTGAGCTTGGTCAGTGATACCCCCGGCAGCGGTCCTTCCCTGAGTTTGGTCAGTAATACCCTTGGCAGCGGTCATTACCTGAGTTTGCTCAGTAATAGCCTCTACAGCGGTCATTACCTGAGTCTGATGAGTAATACCCTCAGCAGTTCAGATACTGTATCAAAAGGGAGAGACAGAAATGGAAGTTAGACTATGTTGTTTACAGTTTGAACAACACCGGTACTGTATTTACTGTAGAAATATTGCATGAATCACTAGTATAGGGAATTCGGGGACATGCTGTAGAAGCATTATATCCAAGGCGCATTATAACAGAGAGACTTATAGCGAGGGAGCACTGTATATTAGGGCTGGCACTATTGATCAAAAACGAAAAAAGGGGAAACCTTAAACCATATGTCGTTTCATTTTTATAAGGACATAATTAAATTATGTGTACCTGTAATACGGTCCCCCATCTTTGCTTCCTTTGATTAGGTATGTACATTTTCAGTACTTTTCCTCAATAAAAAAAGACGGACTGTGCCGTTTCTTCATGTGTACAGTGTTGGTGCCGACGTCCATTCGCTCTTCACTCGCTGGTGTATTCGGCCATCCATCTCCACCGCAAATGGCTCCTTCGATTATCTATGCATTTACTGTTGGAACATGTTTTTCTACTTACGCAACTGGCTGGTTCTCCTTCACCACCTTCTGCAAGCAAAATCAAAAGGAAGACTGATCAACAAGGTTGGTAATAGTAAAGATAAAATACATTTATCAGTACTATACTGGATTTTTTTTTTCTAAAGCAACAGAATGGTAAGAATGTCCTATCTCTTAGTACGTTTCTATAAATTTACTCTGCTTCTTCTCATGTTTTCTGAATTACTGTCAAAGAATAGTTTTATGTGAACCTTATAAACGATCCTGACTTTTAAAAAATCAACCTTCTTTCCCCAAAAAAGCATACCTTACAGCAAATCTGTGTGCTTAACAATGGAAAACCCTGTTATTGGTTATAAAGAAGAGAGGTATTACTTATTAAATCAAATCAAATCAAATTTTATTTATAAAGCGCCTTTCATGGCAAGCCACCCCAAGACGCTTTTAACAAGAAAAGGGACATTTGGAAGTACATTTAGTACAATAAAAACAATATACAGGCAGTCCTTGCACTTACAACAAAATTGGTTCCTGAAAGTCGCATTGTAAGTCAAATTGTCGTAAGCCGAAGCACATTTTCAGTTCGGACACCGAGCATGCGCACATGACGTATGGCTCGTGTCTCGCCGTGTCGTAAATGCCGTATCGATACCGTAAAGTCGAAGCAGGGTAATAATGCAAAAGAGTCGTGCCGTGCATCGTAAGTTGAAGTGTTGTAAGTCGAGGAGCGCCTGTACGATAAAAACAGCAAGAGGAAACAACATTTTAAAATTAAAGCAAATAAAAGCAACAGATGAAGAATTCAAACAGAATAAATAGAAATAAAACTATAAAAAAAGAAATATTATAAAGATATAAAAGCCCTATTATAAAAGTATGTTTTTAATTTATTCTTAAAAATTGCCATAGTCGGGAGCCATACAGTAGTTAAGAGACAATGCAATTTGGATTCTGATATATAACGATTATGAAAGTTCTTGTGGAAATTTATTATGGGACAAATGGGAGCCACGACCATAACTCCTTATAACTGATTCAGCAGTATAAATGGATACATTATAGTGAGGGAGTACTGCATCAAACTCAACATGACATGATGGATACAGGCAGCATTGGAGATGGTGTCATTTTATTGTAGTTGCTTGGTTCCTACTTATCAGGGGTAGTTTACCACATGGGTGGTAAACACATGTTTTCAATAAAAGCCAATGATAGCAACGTGGTTTATTATTGTAGATAAAGCAAGGCTGATCTCAAGGCATGTCCCCCTGGGTGACAGGGTACACCCCGCCCCTGTGTTTATTTGTGTTGTTTTTGTATTATGGATGGATTTGGACCAGCACAATATTTGTTGAGTATTGTGTTTGTTTATTTTGGCCACTGTGCCGTTTTGTTTTGTGTTTCTGTTTTATTTTTGTTCTGTTATTTAATTAAAGAAGACTGCATTTGAGACTCAGCTGCAGTACTTGTGTTGCTTGTATTTCCTGGTCTGTGACATCACCATGCAGCCATCCGTGACACCTTGTGGAAGTTTGATTGAGTTGTGACATAGGACAGGGGAAAAGTGCAGGTCAAAGCAAAAAATGTTTGTAGGTTACCTGGTTAAACTGTAATGTTGCATCAGGACATGCTGGGAAGTCAAAATAATAGCAGGCCACTGCAGAGCTGGGAATGGTACCTGTTTAAAAGTGGTACGAGGGAGAACAGCTTCCAGGCCAAAATGAGTGAACAATTGATGATGGAGTTTGAGTCACAGTTTCTCTAGTGCTGCTATGCACTTTGTGACAGATACTAATAAAAGCTGTCACTGTGCTGAATTTGTGAGAGCAGCAGCAGTGCTGTGTTAGCAAAGCGAGAGTTGACCCCTCGTGCAGCTCCGGTCTCTTTAACTAGAGGAGGAAGCAAGCGTCGTACGCAAACAGACAGCCAAGTAAGGGAGTTAGACCAGAATACTTTTTACCCCACTTGTTACAAACCTTCCCACAAGTGCAGCACAGATTCTATAGTCTTAACAGGTGATCTAACATGTGCTCCAAAGGCTGCAGTGACAATGATGTGTCACCTATACATTCAATAGATTGATTTCCCCTTCCCAAGTCACTAATGGGCCTAAAAATATGTCATGTCATTTTTTTCTTTTGCTTTTCTCTTTTTAATATTTAATCTGTTAGAAAATGAATTTATCAGCCAGAAATAGAAGCTAATTTTTATTTGGAAAAATGTTAAATGCTAAAAAAAAAGAATATATTCTTTAAAATTATGTAATTATAGGTTACCAGGATGTAATGTTTCAGAAAAGGAGTTATTTCAGTACTGTAAAGAATTGTACTGATTTCTTAAAATATTCCTATATTATCTTCTGATTCATCCAACACTCAAAAGTGATGCATTAGAAAGGCTAAAAGACACTTTTGGAAATTCAATGACAAATGTATTTGTAACTATATCTTATTTTATAGCTAGGTGCTTTGACTACAGTATGGTTCAGCATTTTGTTTTACATTTTTATGCTTGACTTACTGTACTGTGGCCCTTGCTTTTAGAAATGACGATTGCAGCTAGAGAGGGTAGCTTAAGAAAAGCAAACTCATCTGTTCTCTGTCTGGATCAGCAGATGATGTGGCGGTACGTGGGAAGTCTTTGTGATAAGAGCTGGCTTGCGTGAATGCAAGCTTTCTTTCCCTTTCAAGTATACCATGCCTGCTGAAAAGGCAAAAGGGCAAATCATCACTCAAGAGAACATTTTGTTAGGATTATACTAAACACTGTGCTTTGTAAATCTGAGATCCTCTATAATTTGTTTTTGCTGACAAAGGAATTAGCCTTTAGTGAAAAGAAAACAGCGGCATTTCTCAGTAGCAGAGATGCTGAATGGTTTACTGCTCAGAAACTTAGAGAAAACACTGCACTTTCACATTCATCAACCACAAACAATAGCTGAACTTTATAGATCTTTTTTTATATTTTATTTGGTTCCCAGACATAAAAGTAATTCAAAAGAAACTTCCCATTAATCTGTCTAAATGTGAAAACTGTCCTGACATTATACTGAAATTTCTTTTCTTTTTTTTTTTTCAAGACATGACCGGTAGTTTCCCTGCTCTGTTTACTTTTCTCTATACATTAGCAGTTTATTATCAGGCTTAAGTCATCTTATTATGGTGCTGCAAAACAAATGGAGTAGCACAGATACCATTTTTCTTGCTAATGTTTTATGTTAATTTGCTTTGTGCCTCCTAGTAAAAGCTGATGTTTTTTTCTAAGCAAAAGTAGAACGACTGTGTTGGTACTGAATAAAACAATTACCAGTAGTGTTCATAGCATTTTGGAAGACAGTATCCCCATTGTTAGTTGTTATGTTACATTTTTGGTAACATGCATGAATTACACAAAGCTTGTGTCCCTGCTATGTGCTGCTGTTCACATTACTTCATGCAGACACAGAACAGATATAAAATGCATGGGGCTTGGCGAAAAGCAGCATCAAAGGGGGGTAAGATTGCCATTTGATGCAGAGCTAAAAAATAAAACCATAATTAGGTAATCCTAAGATAATTAATGAAATCATGTCAGTGTATACTAAAATAGTAATACAAAATATTACAAATGGGCATTCCGGGGACTGATTTTCTGGTCTGCCGTGTTGAGTGGAGATACAGTATATCTTAGACAGCAACAGCAATCTGCCTTTTTCCTCATGCAGATCTGAAGTGTCCATAGCGTTTTAATCTATGTAGCCTCAAATGCAGCGTCATTTCATAAAATAAGCTTGAAGAAAAAAAAGTGTTTAAATAAATATTGCTTAAGGCTAGACTCAACTGCAAATCTTGAAAGCAGTCTTGAATTCCTGTAGAATTACTCTTACCGCTTGCTATGGATTAAATCTCAGAGGTTAGTTTGCCAAGAAAAAAGCTGTTGAAGAATGTAAGTAGTTTTTTAAGTGTAATTATAGTATAAGTATAATTTGAGGTTGTTTGTTTTTTAAAGAGTGTCATTTCTCACAGCGCCGGCCTAGGTGGTTTCTTTATGGAAGCGCTTTAATGACATCGTTTCTGTTCTCCTTGCATGTGGGATTAATTCCATTACAGAAAGAACTTGGTTATCCTTATACAAGTTTCCCATAGTAAAAACATAGCAAAGTGCAATAAAGCATAATGAAGGCATAGTAAAGCATTGTAGAGAATAGTGATGTAATGGTAATGATAAACATGGCAAACCAGGATAAATGCATTAGATAACCATGGGAAAACCATGGGAGAACTGCAAATATACTCTCACAATACAGTGGTAAACTTTTATAAGGGTAACTATGAAGTGTGTAAACTTTGCATCTTGAGTCTAGATGTGGTGACACCAGAAGCAAACGTGGATGGTCGTTTTATCCTTCATTTCAAAGCACTTCCTCTCTAATTAAACCCAGCAGTTCGGAGAAGGGTGCTGCACAGCTTGAACCAAAGTTTAGTGAGGATTCCATATGAGGTAATAAGCAAATACTTACCACTTTTCACTCTCTTTTATTTCAAACATAGCTGAAGTCAGATAATAATTAGTTAGCATTTAACATTTAAAGGGTGCCCTTTATTTTTATAGGTTCAAATAGTTTCCATTCAAAGGGAAATGTTAGCTGGTTTATCACTCTTTTTTTCATCTCCTGCGTATCCCCGGCAACAAGGTTATCCCCACTTTTAATGTCATACGTATTCGTAAGCAACACGCCATACTAAAAAACCATTACAGAACCGGTTTGAATTTAGCCCTATCATTGTCCTGGCATTACATCCATAGTTTGTTTTTTTTGTTTAACAAATATAATATTTTTGTAATATCATACCTCCTTCATCTCCAACAAAGATTACATTAGGCTATCAAGGCAGATAAGTCCTGGGGGCTCTCCTCCCCAGCATGGAAAGTACAATCTTTTCATATTTAAAATGTGATCTTGTTATAATTATACTTTATATAATTCAAATATGTATAATTCAAACAAGGCAAGAACAGAATACGATCTTACAATTATACAAATTCATAATACAATGCCTGCTTTCCTTTTGAAGTTATGATGGAATTCTTCCAGTTTGGTGCATCAGCTGATTCTAGTTATGATTCACGTATTCACGATACGATTCAAAATTCAGCTTTTAAATTCGATAGCATTTGAACATAATTTCTAAAAAAACTTACAAAATATAACATATTCCTGTAACTGTCTGCATACTATATACACAGGTGCAACTCAGTTTAATTCAGGATAAAACATTTCCATTTAAAAATGAACCATTAAAAATGGTTTTATGTGGTTATCTTGTGTATTAACTTTTTGCTGTACGTGATTGAAAAGCCATCCAGAATTTGTGTTAGGGTTCCAGTATCACTTTTTTTTTTAAAGCAACAGATACACTAGAATAGCTTTGTTTCTAACATGTAACATAGGCTACTGCCAAAAACCTGCAGTTCCCCTAATTCCAATATATGCATTACAGGGTTGTCCCTTATGTGTTTCCCATAGTAAAAGCATAACAAAATGTAATAAAACATAGTGAAAGCATGGTAAAGCCCAGCTAAGTATTGTAAAGCCTAGAGAGGTATGGTAAAGCATATTAAACAACATGGTAAACTATAGTAAATGCATAGCATAACCATGGAAAAAGCATGGGAAAAATGCACCCAGTCTTGGGTTTCAGAGCTCCCGCTGATTCCCTGCTGAACATATTATACTTACTGTAACAGCATGAGAAAATCAGCATATATAAATGTCTTACTCATTGTTTAAAGTTCTCTGTTGGTGGGCTGATTTGGGGTATTTACTCATAATTTTGAAACATAACAAGGTAACAAGTGCATTCCTCTAATATTAATGTTCTGTTATGACACAAATGACTGTTTGCGTTACCTGTGCTCTCCTGACCCACGCCTGGGTCTTCACAGGTGAGCCATTTGGGGACTAGGGGTGTGCTGATAATCGTCGTACTCATACTTGTAATTGCCTTTAAGAAGTATTAAGTATGCATCGGCAGATATTAAAGTAAATAATTCCATTAATTTATGTGGATTTTAAAACAAGAAAATCTGTCATTGTCAGTTAACAGCCTCGTTACGGCAGTATCTCTGTAAAAATGTCAATGCCCCGGATAAGAGGAAAATGAGCTTCCGATCAGCTTTTAAAACACTCAGTGCGGAACTTAATTGCCATGGATTGGTACTCAATTGTAAAGGTGAGGGAAGGACAGTTTTTCTTGTTTTGAAATCAATACATTAGTGAATGGAACAGGCAATGAGTCTTAGGTGAACTACTATTTTCTGTATAATATATTTTTATTACAAGTGACAGAAATGCTTGGTATAATTTTTTTATCCCGCAGGTTAGAGGAGATCTTTTATTGCTTATCATTAAATATTAGTAAATGTAACAAAAGGGGTCACCAGCAAGTTGGAGAAATGGGATAATGCGACATTTCCCACCATTTGACAGGAAGCCTTCTGTAATTAGACTTCTAGTCCCTATCTTCACCATCCACATTGTCCTTTACATCTTCTGCTCTGTCATATCCCTGACTTTAATTAATATGCCCATACATTACTATAACTTAATCTTCCCTTTGCACACCAATGAAGGGAGGCAAATTGAAAATTAATAGGCATGATGCCATTTCCAGTGACAGTTAATCTATGGTTATTCTGCTGAAACAGAATTACAAAGAAGCCCATGCTGTAATAAATGTATTGACATAAAATAATTCTCCCAAGCCACTAATTAAACAAGCCTATTATCAGCTAATTCCGAATGTGATTTTGCTGCAGTGCACGATATCTCAGAAGCACTGTGAGGTTCACTCAAGACAAAGATCTGATATGAAACAGAATGAAGACTCTCCTGAAGTGTAAAAGTCATGTTGACTTGCTGGCTAGTTCTACTACAGAACATACTGCTGAGACATGTAATATATAGTGTATAGCACTCAGTGGGACTGCAGTTTCATTCAAATTAGCTACTCACAGATATTGAAAACAGGCATAATATGATATAAAGAGGGTTTCACTTTTGCCTATGACGGCACATTACGAATGTGAGAAAAATACTTTTTGTATCATTAACTGGAACGAAACAGTTTGTGTCATTATCTAAATTGGCATAAATTGTCGACTGATGAGAGCTATCAATTAGGCATTGCACTTGGTGTTTTTTTTTTGCGCATTTGTAGAAGACTGACTGTGTTAAAGAAGAAAAATTTGGCGACATTGGTGTTTTGTAACTGAACTGTAAAACCACCATCGCAGCATTTGACAGGCTGCACAAAATATCAGTTTATCAGCCGAGATGATTATTGGTTGTTAGTTGCGTTGAAAATTAATAATATCCTGTGGTTACGTAGTAAACCCCGGCCACGCAGCATTTAACAGGCTGCACAAAATGTGACAATAAGCGGGTTTGTGAGATGATATTAAGAGAGGTAATTTCTCGAAGAACCTATGGCGCATGGTGAGTGCTTTTTGAAAAATCGTGATAGTAAACAGGGTATGATATTAAGCGAGGTGATATAAAACATGTGTTCATGTGTTCTCATATAGCCAAAGCCTTAAATCACATATACGTACTGTATGTATTTATGAAAAAAGCGTCACCAAATCAACCAGTTCCAAATTTCCAAACTTCTCAGACTAATAATAAAAAAAAACACTGCACCACTCTCTCTGCATCTCCACTCCTCTGATGTTTTTTTTATTAATTGTGTTGTGCACTGCTGCTGTATGTGTAGAACATCTACTGTAACCAATTTATAAAATGGGTACTTTAAATACTCTATCCTGATTGGTCAAAAAAGGTCACATGGGGGTGTTGATATTCCAGCATATCACCATGGATCGGCACTTTTTTTCAAAAACGGGCAAATCACTGGCAGATATCCATACGCCACTAGAATTTAAAAACAAAAACGGCAGACATATTGGAATTTATCGCAATAAACATGACCGACGAGATTTATGTAAATGTTGAACTTTTGGTTAACCGAAGTGTACATGAGATATTGAATGAATCTGAATCGGACACCAATGCCTCGTGACTTATAACGCACCTGGGGCGTGTGAATATTAGAGTATATCCCACACTGTGTCGTGCCTTATTGTTTACATATTTAGCCAGGAACTTTCAAAATCCTATCAAAAACTTGCACAGCGAATTAATAGTGCAGCATGGTTCCCATATCTCATCACTGTTGGTTCTGCTTGTCATAAAAAGATGCTATCTTGTGCTGACAAATATTAGGGTCTAGTTAATACTGGACAGGAAAGTCAGAGGAGCACTACAGAGGTTCACCGCACTACCATTTTGTTACAGTAAATTTTTGTTACAGGAAATTTTTAAAGAAATTACTTGTATCACAAAAGTTAGCAAAGGTGAGGCTTGGGCCACTTAATGTCCAGAACAGGTCAAAAAAACATCTACTGCTTGAAATATGTAGATGTGTATAGATATTGCAGATGGCTATGTGCATTTATCAAACTTGACAAGAGGTATGCCTCACTCGGGGACATGGTGGGACAGTTTTTTTTTAATTCTTTTTTTATTCATTTACCAGTAACACATTCATTCCGTTAGCTGAGCAGCTAAAAATAAAATAGTCATAATTTCCCTTAAAATAATGCTGAAGGCTGCTTTGATTCAAAGCAGGAGTTTAGCTTTTCTGCAGCATCATTTATTTTTGTGCAAGCATTTAATAGTTAGCAATGCCCCTGAGGAGCCCTTCTGCAATGATTGCACTTCTACACAGACCTCTCCACGATTTCAGCGAGACCAGCCAGAGAATTAACCACTAGATGCTGACACCATGCTGACTGTGTTGGCGGAAGGTTTATGAAGTAAAGGTTCTGTGGAAAGTAGGCACCTGACTGCGAAGAAACTCGTAAGTGAAGATTACTTTTTTTCTCATCAATTGAGACAATTGGCTGCTACTGTGTGATCTGCACAAATTGTTTTATCTGCATTAATACAATGTTCAAAAAACAATTCGGAGAGACTACTGTAGCTGCAGGGTTCCAATTATTTACGCATACGAGGTTCATTATAACTTCTTCGACTGAGCTTTTAATTAATACCCCCATTTCCACCATCGTACTCAGCAAATTAAAGAATAAAGCAGAAAACATTGGCTCAAACAAGCAAGGCAAATAATTGGCCTTTTGTGTGCTAAACGCTATGGCACAAGAGGTTTCAACATCCAGTTGCCTATATGCAGGCAGAATTCAACTAGGGTAACTTAGTAAATGCCTGGAGCTCACCTTAATTAATTAGTGCTCCAGTTGTTATAAATAACAAAGACCTACACTGACATAATATATAATACCCCTCTAGAGTCCTACAGCTTTGATGTTAAACGGGTATCAGGTGAGATGTCAGATGATAATGTGCAAATATCTGACATTACAACCTGTAATGGGATATAGGTCCTGTTTGTCCACTCTTCATACAGTGTCAGTATTGAGTGGTATATGCAATACAGGGGTTAATTTATGCCGGATCACAGACCTGTACCTTTTGTCTGGTGAGAAATATACAGTTTTCAATGATGAACTGTATATAAAAAAATCTCTCTCTCTCTCATATATATATATATATATATATATATATATATATATATATATATATATATATATATATATATATAGAAACATGTACAGTAAAAAAAAACACTTTCCTGTTCTATGAATTGAATGACAGGAGTGTGCTGTAATGATAGATTTTAGGATGCAACGTCTACGAGTAAGAAAATGACCTTTTTTTTCTTATACCCCAAACACCAAAACGACAAATATCAAGCACTCTTAACAACAACAGTGACATTGCTCCTGTTCTTCAGATTACTCGCCCGCCTTGTTCAAATCTGAAGACTATGTTAAAAACATGGTGAGGCAAAGGTTGGCATACAGCTACCAACACCCACCAAGTATTTTTCAGTTGGATGTCCCCAGTTTTTTTGGCTGTATTTGACTCTCTTCCTATAAAAATTAACTAACAAACATTTTTTTTACAGTAGCATCTTTGAATTGGTGTCCTCTGGGGAACAACTTTTTATTCTACACTATATTTAGTATTTGTTTTTAAGTTATGCATTCTGCTTAGTGTTTTCAAAAAGATAAATGTATTAAAACTTGTTATTCTATGAAATGAGGGACCTTACAATACTTCTTAAGTTTTGATGTTTTGGAAAATCACAAGCCATGATTTTTTTATTTTTTTTATTTTTTTTACACATTTTTTTCTTCTTTTTTTTTTCACTCCAATAAGTACATTATGTTTTTCAAAACGTACATATAAAACACATCTATAGATTTGGGGATTTCAACGAGATAAAGGTACAACAACATTTTATTCTGTTACCTGAAGAACCCTACAGCATTCCCTGAAAGTTTTGTTGAAACATTTTTAAATATGGGAACAATACAAGACATCATTTCACGTGAGTGATGTTATGAATTTAGAGCCTTTTGTTTTTTGGTCACATGAAAAGAAATCCCTCTCCTGTCCAATGATATGTGTTTCCAACCTGTATGACAAAGTATGGTGGCCCAGTAAGTCAATTCAATGATAATGGCCCTTAAAGGGTTCTCCAAGCAGATGAGGACATGAAACATATATGGGAGCTATTGTAAATCAAGATCAATACATTAGGTCTAGAAACAATTTACCCCTCTTCCTTCATTTTAAAATCTGGTACCTTTTGTTTACAAATTAACCCCTGATCTAGTAGTAAAATAAATGTATCCAATTCTGTAATAAATGTTTCTACTAAAAGTCTGTGTTGAAGGTTTTGTGTCAAGCCTAGTGTTTTTGTATTTGTTTGCCTGTTTTTCCACTTCTTTTGATTGGGCTGGGGAAACTGTGGCTTGTCTGAGCTCCCAATATGTAAAAAAAAAAAAAAAAAGAAAAAAAATAGTAATATAGTACTTTACTGGTAAAAATATTAGTTAGATCCCATAATTTCAAAGGAATGTAATTTAGTTTTAACTGCAGATGTTATGCATACCCACTGCTCTCCATTGTGAAAACAGATACAGTACCCTATAGCTAGACTGCACTGCAATATAACATCATTGCATCTGAGAATTAATTCAGCCTTTGTCACTTGCAAGTTTGTTTTATTTTAAAGCCCCTCGGAGCAATGGTACAAGTTGAAGAAGTACCGGTACTGTAATTCATTGTGTTGGCTGTCCTCTTGCTAACTTGACATGGCACACAAATAATGGAAAACATATTTGTGGTATTTGATTTTTTTTTTTTTTTTAGCATGAATGCACTTTCAAAATTTTACGTCAAATATAAGCTTTTAAATATTTATATGTTAGGGCGATTTAATGAAGCAGTGCACCATCACTACAGTGGCATTCCAACTACAATTAAATGCAGACCATTTACAGTTAGGAGACAGATCAACTGCCATCCCACAATAACTATCCTTTTTAGTGTTTGTACCAATGCACAGCACTTTTAACTACGAACTAGAGATGTGTGATCAGAATTTAGTCTCCAAGTTAATTCGAAAAGGGCTGTTAGCCCTTAATTACTTGTGCAAGTTAGTCAGACAAAATAGCACAGTGTAAAGGAAACGTCTTTCAGCTGAGCTTGAAAGGTTGTTCAGGGAGACAAACACAGAGCTTAAGAGCATCTACCATTTACAATGTTTGGATGTCAACGCTGCCATGGACCGGTATAATTGAATGAAACATGATGAGGAACAAGTGGTGGTTGGCTCACTGGCAATTTCAGTCACGGTTGTTTTCTATATTTTCAAGCAAATAAGGCTGACAGACATCTAGACAACAATATTATTTTTTATTGAGATTTTAATGATTTGAGTGTTTCGAGTACTAGATTGATGTTGGCACTTTTGTTCCTGTGGGCTTTATAGACCAGTTTCCCCTCAAATATCCTAAATTGTATACAACATGTTGAAAGAAAGAATTGTATTCATATGGATGAGAAATTAATTAAAAGGCATTTTAAAAAGTTTAAATTACAGTACTTAAATTGAAAATGTAAGTAAAATTGATAATAAGCATTACCTAGAAGCAAATCCATATATTTTATAATCGTTTTGTTATTTCTTTTGTGTTATGGGCATGTGTTTCTGATAATGTGGAATTGTAGGAAGTGTAGTGCCAGGCTGTAGAGAGCATTGACACACTGCAAAATTACCTGGGAGCAGAGTGCAAATCAGAAAAAGTTTGTGTACAGTTCAAAAGCATTTTTATATTTCCAGTGAATTTTAAACTAAATGTCATGAGTCACTGTGTTTTTACTGTTCACCTTAAAAAAGGAACTCCCAGTCAGCGTGGTCTCATTAGCACTTCCTTAATGTCTGAAATGGGAGTTTACTATACAACAATATTTTGCTTTCTTGTCTGGAAATAATTCTTGCAAGCTGAAACAGTGACTCTAAAAAAATTCCTACAGCGACTTAAAAATAAACAGGAAATTCTCTTTAAAAAAAAAAAAAAAAGTTTTTAGAAGCAAATTCAATAACAGACGTAATATTTGTGTCTGTCTATAACTTGTGATTTCAAGCAATTTTACACATTTTCCTCCCGGGAATTGTACAGCACTGGAAAGAAGCTTTTCTTATTATGTCTTCAGATTGTTGTGTCCCAGTTCTACTGTATTCTGTATTATCTGGGTAGCTGTATAATGCTACCATCTATCACCACTGCCGATTTACACAACCAGCCCTTTGAAGGGGTGGGGTTGATGTAATGTGTTTTGGTGTGACAGTTTATGCAATGGGTCTGCCCTCTGTACATAAATTATTGTACTGCTTAGAGTTTGTGATGTGTTTGAAAAAATGACCTAGCTGTGACATAAAATTGATAGATATAAGTTTATATTAATGACTGGGTGGCGTGACTCTATTTATATTAATGTAAGTATGCATTTTTATATGCATGAATATATGTATTTCTACGAAGTACAGTGTGTTGCAGTGAAATTAATTATGCATGCTTCAGTGCTCTTATTTGTGGCCAACTAGTCATGCCTTACAGGTCTGGGAATACAGATTGTGTTTTACACAAGTTTGTACAGTGTACTGTTCTGTTAAAGCCAGGATATAAAACTATTGAATAGATAATCACCCTGTACAAATACAGGCACTGATTAGCATTAAAGAGCACATTATTGTAAACACAAGCAGGCTGTCTATTGGGATTTAGGTGCCAGAAGTGCTAATAATGGTTTCCTTTCTGTGAGTTATAATGAGATTGTTCTCAGCCCGATAAGCTTTTGCAAAGAGACAGGATTATTGGGAGTGATTATAGGATTTTTTGAGTCACTGCCTTTATTGCTCTGGTGTTAAATATGTTAATCCCAATTTGTCTTGGAGTAGCCAGCTCTAAAACTACATGTCACATACCTTTAGTGCACACTGTTTTTGAAAAGACAGGCAAAATAGTTTTTCCTGGACACTTTCACCTCTTGCAGTCTTTAACCTCTTGTGGACTGTGTATCGCTCATACTTTCACTTGCAACACACTCAGTAACTGTATATGGGAGCAAGAGGCTATTTAATAATCATTTAGTAATATTTAATATCAAAGTGTAGAGCAAAGGAAAACAGTTTTCAATATTTTGGTCAGAAGATAGAGAATGAAAAAGAGCTAAATAAACTATTCAATTAAAGACGCTTCATTTTGCTTCACTTATACATGTGATCAACATAATTTGTTACAAAAGAACATGGAATGAATTCAGATAATTAAATCCACAGAAATAAAACAGGGCTGGGTTCAAAATAGATTCAAAATGAATTACTTTAGAACTCGGAGGAAGTGCACAAGATATTCAGGTGTTATTCCTGTGGTATTCAGTCAGAATAGTTGCAGCCATTAATAATTGTTACTTAAGTAATTGACAACAAGGTGTAAATAATATGCTTTGTGGAAAGAAATGCTCACACATCAGTTTTTTTGTCATTTTTCTCTTAAATACCTCCCACTCTACTGTATATTGTGTAAGGGGGTCAACTTGGTAAACCTCTGATGCAGTAGGTATTTTAAAATGTATATATTGTAAAATGTATCAATCCTTGTCAGTGTGTATCATTGGTAATCAAGTCTGTTGCTTCAAACTGAGTGCTGGGAGACCTGCAAATGTAGCCCTCAGTGCTTCATCCATTATCATTCCTCGCATTATTTATAGAACCGGGAAGCAGCTATTTAAATAACACGGCTACATACAATAGCTGTTCTGTCTGGGGGATATTACAGTCTTTCAAACTGAGCTGCTTTGCAATAATTCCTTAGATAACAAGCAGAGGTATTCTGAATCGTGTATTTTGTGTGTCATTAAAGAAATATTGTATCTGTTGATTAATTACTAATTAGCCTGGTGATTAATGACCAGGTGTAGCAGACATAAAACATGAGGAGGTTAAATTGTGTGTGTGTGGGGGCTATAGGTTTGTTTTCTGCATTCATTGTGGAAAGCAAACCATTTTGTATGGAGGAATGATGTCCCAGTAAAGCAGAAGTAATACAGAATGCATTGTTGTCTTCAATCTTGGACACCTCTCAAACAGAGACAATTGTGCAGTATTGTGCTGAGGTGCTATACATTAAGCTAATACATGTATATTGACCCTTTTGATGTATGATAAGACCAGTATATTATGTAATATGAATGTCTGTCTGTGTGTGAAAGTAAATCCACTATAATACAAGAATAATACTGCCCTTTTGGCACAGGGACTATTTCTTTTCTATGCGGTACATTTAGTGCCTTTCATTTTGAAAAACACTTCTAATCATCTCACATGTAACACCAAATGGCTTTTTTATTTATTTCTTTTTTTTACAATTTTATTAATGGAAAATGTGGGTTGATTTATTTCCAAAGCAGTTATAAAAATGTCCTTCTGAGCCGTGACCACAGTACATTTTGGCCAATGACGGCTGTTTAGAGCCGACAGAAAGGTGTCGGCAAGCATTTCAAAACAAAACAGAAACATACGAGTAAAAACATTTTATTTTGATTCATGTGTGTATGAATAAATGGAAAAAAGGGAGTATGCTGTTAGCAAAACCCTCGTTGATATATGGGTATGTTAAATGGTTTGATAACTATTTCATTTATGCTGGCTGCTGCAGTCAACAGTGCTGTGATCCATCATAACTAAACATGACTGCTTAGTGGATGAACCCCTAAGACCCCTAACGTGCACACGTGGTCGATACCCTATGTTATTCCCACTATGATAATAATAAAATTAAAAACTGCAGGTTTGGGAACACTGCACTTTTCCTTAACTAACTATGATTAATGCTTATCTCTTCGGATTTCCTGATAGAACAGGAGACAGGATTCAATTTCAAAATGTATGACGGTGTAGCCCAACATCCAGAGTAATTATTATTAAGCACAGGTCTTTCTGCCTACCTCAGCGATATTGTTTAGTCATTTCAGGGCCAAAGATGAATAGTGGTCGGAAACTGTGAAGGCGGCCTATTTTTGGCACCCACTGAGCTCTAGTCCCTTCACTGGTGCTGCTGGAAATACGAACAGCAAGAATACATTTGTTGAATGAGAATGTGCTGTCAGCTTTATTTCTGTCACGTTCAAGTTTGATTACTCAGGGTCTTTTTTAATCAAATTATTTATTTAATGTCTTTCTTTCTGGGTAAAAGTTATAACACCAAAGACTCCCTGGAATCCTAGGAACAAATGAAGGGATTGAAATAAGACTCCCATTGAATAGGAGGTTGACCCATTCTTAGTTTTACTATGAGCTTAATAAGACATACCCAAGCTTGTTACCTATACACAGTGGCTAATCAAGCTCGTAGTAGAACCTGGAACGGGTGAAACTGCTGTATAATAGGAGTCTTATGTCCATTATGCCACATTAACAGCCATACTGTATTAATCCTGCTGGCTTTTTGGCCCAAGACTGTATTTTACTACTGTCTGTATTTCATGTTCTGAGAGCTACATTTCCGTGATCATTCTTAGAAGGACAGTTTGGAATATGCAGTGCCCTCTGAGAGTCGGGGGTTTCAAACTAAAAATGTCAGCTCTGAATTGAAATCTACCTGCATGTCTGTAGGTAATGAATATAGAAATAGCTACACAGTAAATATACTGTGTATAGTGTTTGATTGCCAGTGATCCATCAATGTATTCTGAGTGGCTCATAGGATGTAAGGTTGCTTGAAATATGTTTATATATGTTCGTTCATTAGGTGCAACCTGGCCATGCTAGTTTCCTACCCAGCATGTAATTAATGACACATTTCAGTTTTAACCTGTGGCAATTGTTAAGCTGTTACTTAAATCAATTAAATCCCTGTGCTGTTAACAAATCAAAGATCTACTTTTCTTTCAATTAAACATGTTTCTACTACTCCAGTGTCTGCCATAGAAACTTGTGAATCATGTCTGAGGTGAATGGACGTGATGATAATACACCAGTTGATGTCACCGTTTAGCAGTATATACTGTGCAGGGTGACTTCTGGTTAAATTGGCACAGCCATATTCCATGATCAGATGTCGTCTTGAAGAGCAATGTGCATTCTGTCACACTAGTTCATAATCGTAACCTGATACAGTTTTTCATTGTCAGGCAGATGGGAGCTGGATTTCATTGACAGCTGGAAAATTTAATCCGCGGAGCACTTGCCAAAAGTCCATATTTTTACAGGCACATGTCACTGTTGCTATTTGGAAACAGTTGGGCTGTTGTCACTGTTAATGATGTACATTTACTCAGGATACACCGCCCACTATAAAATATTTAAACAAGCTGCTCCTCCTCTCACCCCTGCCTGCTGGTTCATCTAGAACACGTATCCAGGAGTTAAAGCAACGATTCCAAACTTAGTCCATTGGAATTCTTAATCGTATTGGATAATGGAATCTTTTATTGCCATTAGTAGAAGGCACTGGGGGCCACAGACAGCAGGCATTTGCTGCATTGTATCTGGGTGCATGTGTGCTGCAGTTGCTGTTGCTGGAAATATGCCTTGACTGATTGAGGACTCTTAGCAGCTGTGAATTTCAATGGACTTGTCACAAACAGAAAGTAGAAAGTTATGTGTTCTTGGCATTTAGTGCTACAGAGATGCTTTGACTGTCAAAAACATGAGAAATTATCTGGCTGGAAATGATCAGCTGCTATTAACATTCTCTTACCTCTTAACTGTTTATGCAAATACAGTGCGCTGATTTCATTTTTTTGGATTATCCGTCACATTTATCACCAAGATACAAAAATGTGTTTGCTTGGTGGTGTATAGTCACCACAATGCTCCATATTTCTTTTTTTCTGTCCACTGTATACAGCACACATGCGTGTCACTTTGTGAGCTGAACAGTCACATAGCCTTTTAAGAGGCTATGCATGCATGGCGAAGTAGGCAAAACACAAAGGAAAAACAGGAAAGACATTTTTGTCCATGTGATGGTGTTGGCCTGCGTCAATACCAACGATATCAGGTGATCTCAGTTGGACCTGTTAAGTACTTCAACGGGACACCTCCATTAAATTACGTCGAAACCATGGTTCTATCAGCAATGTGGTCATTTAAGATACTGTGGCAGTTTCACTGATTTTCAGTGAGATTCTCGGACAAGTGGCAGCAAATACAACATAAAGTAATTACGGTGGACAGAACGCAGATGTAAAAAATTACATCTTCCTGTCATTTAAATAGGGTTCTGTAAGGGCAGTCATTTTGCTTTTAAATCTATTAAGATGGAGATTAATCTAATATCAAGGGTCAGTTCAGACAGGATTCACTATTGTAATTCTAAATGCCGAAATTATGAAATGACAAACACTATAAATTACAGTAGCAGTAAGTTTTTTCCAATATTGTATGGTGTATGAAGCTATTGCGAACTATAGTGCCTACTGTGCGGTATTATTGGGTGATACATGATGCAATATTATGTCAGCCATTGACTGGCGGCCTAGGTTTAAAGAATCTTTGACGCTTGAAGCTTGACGCAGTTTAGTATTTTCTACGGTTCACAGGAAACACAGAGGCACCTGCCGCGGGAGGCCACTTGGCACCATGAGACTGAAGAATTTTCGGCGTGATGCGAAAATGATGTGCCATCGTCAGCAAGTCATGAAATAAGGAACAGATGTGCTGGCTGTGTGTGGCTGCAGTGAGACATCACATTTCCTTCTTTTCTTTTTCATAAACAGTCATTTCTGACTTTTGGAGTTTTTTTAAATTTTCTTTTTAATTTCAATTACCAAAATGAGACGCAAAACACATTTATAAAACTGAGAGGTATAACCCTGAAATAATTTGCTTAATTGTTTAATTAGAGGAAACTCACATTTTTAATTGTGTTTCTTTAAATTTAGCTCAGCATTAAAAGTACATTATAATGGATGTGGATTTGGAATATACAGTCTTCTCTTGCTATCTTACAATTAAAAAATTAACAAATTCAGTTAATTCTCGGTTAGGCTGTGTCGACAGTAAATTACAGTATTAAGGCCCTTCACTAATTCACTGTTTTCAATATATCATGTTTTTTGCTGTATAAGATAGTGAAATAATGAGTGTATTTAGGAATTACATAAATTGTAACAGTTAAAATGTTGTTTGCATACTTTTTTAACAATTCATTTGGTAGACAATATATTATAATACAAAAGTACAATAAATGTGGCTTTTATTCTACAGAGAAGAACCACGTTTATTGCATCTATTTAAAGGGTGCCAGATGCTACTACAGTAAAATTTCTGTATTGCATTTTTTTTTCTCACTACTTTTCATATTTCTCCGAACGCTTCATGAAGTCAGGAAGATTTATACGTGCATTATATTATTTTTTCAGCCTTGTGGTTTGTTTGTCCCAGATTGATACTAAAACAAGAATCAATTGAAACACAATGAGCCAAAGCTCAGCCAGTCACAGAGATGGGTAGTCAGGTTAGCAATTTAAGCAACACGACTCTCATGTAAATGACAGTCATTTTACATTACTGGTAGTTTTCTTTTTTTTTTTTTTAATATAGTTGACGGTTTCTCTTGGGTATCCTTGCGTTAATGAGAACAGAATGAAACTGTGCAGAGGGGTGAAGGGTCATTTTATTGACAGACGTCTGTGAATAAAACTAGTATTTCTCTATAGATATCTACTGTATTAATCTGCTTCCCTGCCTGTCATTCAGACGTGGCATGTATTTCTTTTGGGTGCTTTTTTAAATTAAAATGGTTCACTGCTTTCCTGCTGTGTTTTACTCATTTATTTACAATGACAACAATTGGTTAAACACTTCCCCACAATAGCATTGGTCAGAAGAGCTGGCTTAAAATACCCTGATTCACTGCATGAATTAGCTGTGCTGTAGTTGTCAAGTGGCATTAATACTGGAAATCCACTATGAATTCAGGGAGAACAGAAACCAATAAAACTGCCATTGAAACCACAACAAATATATTGTACATTAGGCACTATTCTTTTATATTATTTCAACATTTGACATACTTCCAGTTTCAAGTTGTTGTTATTATTCCTGCTTGGTCCTGCTGCTGTGCTCCTTCTATGCCATCTTGGAGACCTGATCTCAATTTCAAAAGCCTTTGATTTGGATGCTCAAGCATACACACAGTAATGCAGAAAATTAAATCTCTTATATGTTTAGTCCTGTGAGGATTTGAAGCACACCGATTAAAAGATGTTTTTAAATGAAGCGATTGGTGGAACCTAGGGGTCTATTCATAAAGGGTTAATGCCTGTTGAAATGAGAAAACAGGAGTACATGATCGGATTTCGTCCATAGCTGCCTATTTAACGGAAGTTGCTATTCGTCATTAAGCACCAACGATTTTCATCTATGAAGGCACGTTTTAAACGAGAGAAAGGTTAACGATTACCTCATTAGCATAAAGTTTTAATTGGTCCTGAGCATCAACCTGCTATTCATAAGAGTGAATGACAGCAAAATGCTGTCGACAACTTGGAATTATTGAACGCTGGGTGTGGTGGAGTCTAAACTTACGACAGCATCAAAATGACATTGTCAAAAAAGACATGATCTGACCATATTTAACAAATAACCCCCCCACCAATAAAACTAAATAAATAGATAAAACAATAAAAAAGACAGAAATTGTTACAGCCTTTTTTTATTAAACTGTGTTTATATAAAAGTTGATGCCCCTGTGATTAACAATGCCTAATATTATTATTTATTTTTTTAGAAGTAATGCTGTATCTGTGTTAAGCTGAAATAATAATTGAAATAATTGGTTTACAAGTGTTTTTCATTTAATTGCGCATGTCCTGAAAAGCAAAGGAACATTAACAATTATTAAGGTAATTTAAATAACCTAAACATGATCACATCCTACAGTATATAAATCACGTATCATACAGGCAAGCTGTTGATAACACGATGGGTGCTGCTGTCAGTAGATTCCATTTGTTTATGTTCCCAACAGCTAACGGCAGAACTGAGCGAATGTTTATAATAATAACAATAATAATATCTTTATATAGCACCTTTCATAGTGGACCACCATCACAAAGCACTTTACAGAGGTAGGCATTGTATGCAGAGTCACACAAGGAGGTTAAGTGACTTGCTCAGGGTCACACAGTGAGTCAGTGGCAGTGGCAGGGGTGGGATTTGAACCAGTTACCTTCTGGTTACAAGCCCTGGACTTTTAACCATTGGACCACACTGCCTCCGTTTATAGAGCTGATGATGTCATCAAAAGGAGACGGATTTCGGCCGTGAACGAATATATACCCATTCATAAATTGCTTAGCGACAGTCGCCAGTCTGCACAGATCATTTTATGAATATCAATATGGACGACTTTCGTTAGTTTTAAACAAAATTCTAGGACAGTCGGCAGCTACTTTTATGAATAGAGCCTCTAGACAGCTTGCCCAAATTTCTGCGATAATATATCAGGGGGATTAAGGCCAAGCACTGCAATTACACATTATTCGAGGACTCTCTCAGGCAAAGGCCCTTAAAGATTGGCCTCGGACAACCTTTTTAAAATTGTATTCAACATTTATTTTACCAGTCATAGTAAAAGTAAGGTAACAACAAAGCCTAGAAACACATGTTAAACGATTAATATAAGATATAAGTGTGGCATGAGGCTCAAAATAGGGCACCAGGGCAATTAATCACTCAATTAATATTTAATTGAGACTCGCAAAATGAAATATTCATCAATTCATGGTTGCATCTCTACCACTAACAGAAGGATTACATTTGACTTATGCTGCCATCCTTTTCAAAAGTACCAAAAACTGTATTAACTGTGTTATAAAATACAAATATCTTTATCACAGTTGTTGTTGTTTATTTTGATTTGTACTTTTTTAAAGCTGCGATAAGCATAACGAGAGTTAGTCACTTAAATGTATCTTTAAAGTCTGTGTTCCTTCATTTTTATTTATTTTTTTAAAGCTCTGGGGGACTCACTCTGGTAGTTGTGTGTACTGCATCAGGCATGTTCTGGCCAACCACTATTCAGTTTGGCAGTGGCAACTCGTTATATTCTTGGGATCCATCCAGATTGACCTGACTCTCCGTAATTGTCCTCCCCCTGCCAAAACAGGGTTGTCTAAAAGTGAAAACGATGCCACTGTAGAAGTAAATTAGCTTGCAAATGTCACACATGACTCCCAGAATGGCAATTAACAGTGCTTTAGAACATCTGGCTTTCACCATCCAGTCTAAATTAGACTGAAGCAAACTTCTATGGAATCAGACAATACTTGTCACTCTATTTATTTTTGCAGTTGGCTATATAGCCTTTGACAGTCAATGGAATTGAACAGATCCAATGGGCAAGTAGTAATCCTTTAGTTATCACTGTACCTTAACAAACCTTACTGGTTCAGTGCAGTGAACTCCCTTAAAAATGGCATGGCCCTTTACGTTCTCTTGATATAATTCTTACTTACACAAACTCAATACTAACAAAGTATTATAGTGAGGAAGTAATATCCATAAGCTCTGTATGTTGTATGTATGGAGATTCATAATATCTCCATCTCATCAGAGCACAAGAGGTAGCCGATCTGGGGATGCCAAGTCACACAGAACATTTATTATTTATTATTTATTATTTATTATTATTTATTTCTTAGCAGACGCCCTTATCCAGGGCGACTTACTGTCGTAAACAGAAATACATTTCAAGAATCACAGTACAAGTATTAATACAATTAAGAGCAAGATAAAATACAATGACTTTGGTTTTAGCAAGTACAAGTATATGACAAAATACGATTCAATAACGGAGCAGATAACAGTGTCAGTGATAGTTACATCAGGATATAATTAAATACAAAATACTCCAGATTAAATTACACTTGACAGATTACAGTACTCTAAAGTACAGGATTAAATGCAGTACAATAGGGAGCAGATAAGAGCAAGTAAAGCGCATTTAAGGAAGAGTGATAAGTGTCCAGAGGGAAAAGAGGATGTCTGCAGGTGCTGTCTGAAGAGGTGAGTCTTGAGGAGGCACCGGAAGATGGTCAGGGACTGGGCAGTCCTGACATCTGTAGGAAGGTCATTCCACCACTGTGGGGCGAGGGTGTAGAAGGAGCGGGCTCTGGAGGCAGGGGAGTGTAGAGGAGGTAGAGCCAGTCTTCTAGTGCAGGAGGAGCGGAGAGGTCGCGTGGGGGTGTTGTCTGCTATCTCCTCCTGGATGCACTCGCATCACCTCAAACTCAACCTCTCTAAATCTGACCTCCTTTTCTTTCCCTCCTCCTCCTCCCCCCCCTCCTCTGATCTCTGTGTCTCTGTTCCTCTGGAATCTACCACATTCTCTCCCTCTTCCTCCGCTAAGAACCTCGGAGTCACCCTGGACCCCTGCCTCTCTTATTCCCAGCACATCTCCACTCTGGCACGCACTTACCAATTCTTCCTGAGCAACATCCGAAGAATCCGACCCTTCCTCACCAACTACGCCACCCAGCTCCTGGTCCAGGCCTTGGTACTATCCCGCCTAGACTACTGCAACTCCCTCCTGGCTGGCCTCTCTCGCCCGCCACCCGTCCGCCTCCAGCTCATCCAGAACTCCGCTGCCTGCCTGGTGTTCTCTGCCTCACTCCCACGCAACTCCACTACTCCGCCACTCCACTGGCTCCCCGATCACCGCCGCATCCAGTTCAAGACTCTTGTACTAGCCCACAGATGCCTTGACCAGACTGCACCCAGCTACCTCCAGACCCTCATCTCTCCCTATACCCCCACTCGACCTCTCCGCCTCCGCCTGCACTAGAAGACTGGCTCTACCTCCTCTACGCTCCCCTGCCTCCAGAGCCCGCTCCTTTTCCACCCTCGCCCCGCAGTGGTGGAATGACCTGCCTACAGATGTCAGGACTGCCCAGTCCCTGACCACATTCCGGCACCTCCTCAAGACTCACCTCTTCAGAAAGCACCTGTAGAACTCCTCTGTTCTTCCCCTGGGACACTTATCACCCTACCTTAAATGCGCTTTGCTTTACTTGCTCTTTTCTGCCCCCTATTTTACTGTATTTAATCCTGTACTTCAGAGTACTGTAATCTGCCAAGTGTTTAATCTGTAGTATTTTGTATTTAATCATATCCTGATGTAACTATCACTGACACTGTTATCTGCTGAATTATTGAATCGTATTTTGTCACACTTGTACTTGCTTGAACCAAAGTCATTGTATTTATCTTGCTCTTAATTGTATTATTACTTGTACTGTGATACTTGAAATGTATTTGCTTACGATTGTAAGTCGCCCTGGATAAGGGCGTCTGCTAAGAAATAAATAATAATAATAATAATAGTGTAGGGAGAGATGAGGGTCTGGGGGTAGCTGGGTGCAGTCTGGTCAAGGCATCTGTAGGCGAGTACAAGAGTCTTGAACTGGATGCAAGCGGTGATCAGGAGCCAGTGGAGTGAGTGGAGCAGTGGAGTTGCGTGGGAGAACTTGAGAGACTTGCTTGTGTGTTTCGGATCATTGTCTTGCTGCATGACCCAGCTGTGCTTCAGCTTCAGCTCACGGACGGATGGCCTGACATTCTCCTGTAGAATTCTCTGATACAGAGCAGAATTCATGGTTCCTTCAATGATGGCAAGGCGTCCAGGTCCTGATGCAGCAAAGCATCCCCAAACCATGACACTACCACCACCATGCTTGACCGTTGGTCTGAGGTTCTTACTGTGGAATGCAGTGTTTAGTTTTTGCCAGACATAACGGGGCCCATGTTGGCAAAAGGTTCCACTTTTGACTCATCTGTCCATAGAACATTGTTCCAGAACTCTTGAGGATCATCCAGGTGCTTTTTGGCAAACTTGAGACAAGCATTCATGTTCTTAGTGAGCAATGGTTTCTGCCTTGCTACTCTGCCATGAATCCCATTTTTGCCCAGTGTCTTTCTGATGGTGGAGTCATGAACACTGACCTTAGCCGAGGCGAGAGAGGCCTGCAAAGTACTCAAACAGCTGACCCTAATTATCCCTTTAATTGGGTTGAGTTAACTGGGGCAATAACTTTTTCACACCTGAAAACTGCATGTTTGATTACCTTGCACACCAAACAAATGAAAGAAGCACCAAACTTTTGTGTCATTTTTCTCTGACTCCTCTATATACGATTACAACCCACAAAAAATCTGACCAAATACAATATGAAAAATGTGCAAAATGCAGAAAATCAGACAGGGGCAAATACTTTTCATGGCACTGTATATATATATATATATATATATATATATATATATATATATATATATATATATATATATATATATATATATATATATATACAGTATATATATGTATATATATATGTGAACAGAATACTCCATGAACGTTGATGGAGTGCTGTGCTTATTTCAGCTGTAGACAATGTGGAATAACCACAGTACTGTATGAATGTTCATGGTGTATCTTCATGTATGTATTTAGACACAGTTGTCTATACTGTATGTCTTCATTACTTGTCATCCAATTGTGCCCAAACTTTCAGATTTGTTTTATGACTGCTATTTATGACCTTGTGCTTTTCCAAGAAGCGGCATGTCTGTGTGGTTCACCAAATAAAAGCAGTGCCTATTACAGTAACACCAACATCTTATTCGTACATCTTTTCACCATCACCACCACAGATACCTCACCGGACATACTGTTAGGGGCCTGCACAGTACAGCTGTGGCCAAAAGTTTAGCATCACCCTGTAGAATTAATGAATTTTGCGTCTTAAAGTCAAATGAAACCTGCTTAATAATGTTAAGTTAACACATTGAATTACATACCGCTTTGTAGTTTTCCATATATTTAACCAAAAACTGACAAAAATTGCAAAATTACATTTAAAAATCTAACATGAAATACTGTACTACTATTATGCCTTCTGGTAGATTTTTGCAAAATAATTTTGTAGTTTCTTTGATTACATTATGTTACATAAAATATCTCAGTTATGTCTGTATAGTTGTTTTATTTATTTATTTATTTATTTATTTTTTAATTATGTTTCAATCCAAAAATTCTTGGTAATGCAAAGCATTTGGCCATAGCTGTAGGAAGTGTATTAACATCAGCCATAGACAACTGTTTATTTTATTATTTAGCTTTAATTCACAGCAGCCCCCATAAAACATAAATTTAATAAACCCGCTTGAGTTTAATAATGGATCCTTTGGGAGATTTGAGCAGAGAGGTGGCCGTAAAAAGAAAAAGGTCCTGTGGAGACAGACTGAGGCTGGTAATTTGATAATGAGATTGTTACAAGATGATAACCAGATGTTTGGAGCAAAACAGATCTGTTATGTAGTAAACAGGGAATGAGCACATTCTGTAAAACTGCAGGTGCTTAAGCTTAAAAGAAGAATTGTCAAATTAACAGTGAGTTGTTTATACATGCAAGGCAAAAAACAGTGAAGGTTGCGGCAGAATTAGTTGCATAGATTCTGGATTCGCACAATTTTTGAAAGTAGTTATATATTTGAAAACAGTGCTGGGAATTTGGTGTATTTGATACAGTAATTGTGAGTAGCATAAAATATTAAAATCACTTTTAACTTTCTTGGTCTGCAAATGGCATAAACGTTTCAATGTCTTTCCATTAAATGATTAAGTCATCAGTTTGCTCTGTTCTTCTGTTTTTATGGTGTAATGAAACACCCTGGTGACAGCTGAGATCAATGATACTCCATTCTTTTAAACCCTTTAGTCTATACATTGAAAGAATTGGCTCAAATAGGAACGTGTGCTGTTCTAAACTTACTGTAAGTGCTATATTGTGCCTGCATCATATGACAATCCTCACCAATAAAAAAGAATAAACCTTTTTTCTGCTGCCAGTTTATAGAACTGTTGTTTTAGTGTAAGGAAAATCACTTGAAAGCTATGTCATCTTTGAAAACACTTGGACGAAGTGTCAAACCACTACTTAAACTGTCATATAGCTTGCAGTTACACGATCATTGTGCTTTCTGAATATGTAGTCTGATGCCTTCTGTTTGACTATAACAGGGAAGTTCGGTATTCTTAAAAGGAACATTGTTTTTTCAAAATAGATTTTTCCTTGGTTTTGGTGGGAGGGTTAGAACAATAAACAATGATTGTGATAATATCGAAAATGACTATCCAAAATCATATTAGTGGCATTAATTAATTGTGTTTTTTTTTTAGTCATCTAAAGCTAAAAAGAATCGGAGCAACCACTATGAAGATGTTTGTTCCTCTCTCTTCTTATTCTGGGAGAGAACAGTGGTATTGTATGGCTTTATTAAAAAAAAAAAAAACGAAAAAAGCAGACAGAAAACAAAGAAGGAATGTGTGAGAGAAAGAGCTGCTAATTTTTAGCCGATAATCAATAATTGAAAATGGAATTATCGTCCATCCCCAGTTGGTGGGCAGTCTTCACTCTATGCCAACTGTAGTTTTGGCCTATCTTCTCCACTGGCATGCTAGTATGCGTGTATTGATTGAGGTTAACTGCTCGTCACACCCCTACAAATCTACCCTCCAGCGGACACATTTATGATGATGCTGGCTCCTCAGCCCCTAGGGAAGCTCAAATGTACAGCTGTTTTGAGTAGTTGTCCTGGAATTTGCTGATTGATAGAGTAACAGAGCCAGTTATTGTGGAAGGGGTACTTGAGCAAGTGGTGTTGTGGCTGATCAAATCATTCATGGTGACGACTAACGAAAGGGCTGGTGGAACCCCCGGATAAGATTTCAGTTAGGATACAAATCAAAACACGGTCATCACTTAATGGCATATGATCTGTTGCGTTTTGAATTTCTAAGTGTGACGGCCTATTTTGGTACACAAAGATGATAAGGTTACATGAAAAAGGATCAATTTATTTTTCTGGTCAAGAAATATTTATTTTCTGTATATTTTAACTCATCGTATTGTTCATACCCACGTTTATGCATTGCTTAAAGAGTAAGTAGCGGGGTTCAGAAAAATATAGCATTACACGTCCCCACATGTTGCTGCAACTGTTTAAATAATGTTAAATCATTGTTAACATCCTGACAAGTTTTTTAGACTGGACAGTCCAGTTTTTAAACTTACTGTCCGGTTTTCTTGTACACTGAAAACCGGTCACGCATAGCCTGTTAACACTCAGTCTGTGCCAGAGGTGCAAATTTGTGGCTGACTGCTGTGCCTTTAATTATGAATTGCTGTTGCTAAAACAACAAAAGAGCTGGAAAAATTGTCACCACGATGAGCAGCACAATTTCAGCTTTTGATAGGTACATAATTTAATATATGCTGCCAATCAATTATTTTTGCTGTAAAGATAGATGTTGCTAGCAGCCAAACCAAGAAGGAGGCGGTGCCTGCGTTGTGTAGCAAGCCCGTTGGTTCTGTAAAGGCCGCTACCCACCAGACACAATGCGGCAAGCAGAACTGTGCAGTGATGCGTCAAAATGAATAGAACCTATACTTTTGATAAGTATCTTTCACGCGGCAGGAGTGGCACCAGGTCGACACTGGAGCGACGTGAAATAAATAGGATTGAATCCTATTTTTTGCGATTTGACACACGCCAACTAGGGCATTGAGCAATCAGAGAACAGCTTCAATGCACGTAGTCCAGCAGGATGTGGCAATATCCAAAATGACGGAGGAAACAATAATACTTGTTTTGAAAAAATACCTAGAGCTTTATGACAAAGCGCATCATAATTATAAAGATACAGATTGAAAGATAATATATGGGAGTCCATTTCGAAGGAACTGGATAAGCCTGGTGTGTATGATTTATTGCCATATGTTGAAATACTGTCAGAGAAGACACTCATAATTTCCACATCATGTTGACGAATACGTACCAGTCTTGTCGCAGTCAGTCATAGTTTTGTCAATAGTCAATAGAATTTTTAATAGATCTGGAAGTTTTCAAACCTGTCGCATCACCTATCTGTCACTTAGTAAATTGCATTTCGTCTGGTGTGTGGAGACCTTGATAGTTTGTCAACTTTAATATATTTATAAATTATATTTATAAAGATATATTTGAATAAAACATTTCTCATGGCATACGTGTCTATCACTGTTAGTGAGGTAGCTTGTTGTATGAATAGAACTAGTTATCACACTATTCATAAAAGTACTTGCCAACTGCCGTAATAAAAAAAAATTGGTTTAAAACTAATTAAAGTCATCCATATTGCTATTCATAAAATGATCTGAGAATACGGGTGACTGTCGCAAAGCACTTTATGAATGGGTATACAGTTGTTCAAGAACGAAAATCTGCCTCTTTGATGACATCATCAGCATTATTGTTGTTCCCTGGTTGGCATCGATAGCTGTTACAAAAAGAAAAACGGAATCCACCGACAGTAGCCTACTACCGAAACTACCGAGTCTGCAGCTGCCAGTCATGGGCAGTTTGCAAAACCTGATTCAGATGCCCCTATCACGTCTGCCAAAAATTAAGGACACGTCATAATTTAGAAAAAAAGTATTTTTTAAATAAATACTTTGTATTTTCGTTTTGTTTGGTAATGCTGGTAAACACATTTCCATATGCACACATAGGAGGCTGTGTGGTTCAGTGGTTAAAGAAAAGGGGCTTGTAACCAGGAGGTCCCCGGTTCAAATCCCACCTCAGCCACTAACTCATTGTGTGACCCTGAGCAAGTCACTTAACCTCCTTGTGCTCCGTCTTTCGGGTGAGACGTAGTTGTAAGTGACTCTGCAGCTGATGCATAGTTCACACACCTTAGTCTCTGTAAGTCGCCTTGGATAAAGGCGTCTGCTAAATAAACAAATAATAATAATAATATTTCCATTCTTAACTGCAGGAGGATGTTTGAATAATACTGTAATTCTAATAATAATTTTGAAAACTTTAAATGTTAATCTTACAAATTCTCGAAATGGATCGTTTTGTGGTGCGCGAAAAAAAAAAAGAACACTGATCGAGCCTCGCACTTAGGGTCGATCAGTGTTTTTTGCAATACCAAGCAAGCCCAAATTTCCCACCGACTGCATCAGCAGCACTGGTATACTGTATATTGTAACGCTCCATGAAAATAGGTTCACACAGGCAGTATTCATCCAAACTGTGAACACAGGTAAAAGAAATAAAAAGAAAAGGACCGCTGTCAGCCGCGGATCACGGCAAAGTATCCGGCAATAATAAAATAACAGCCTATTCTCAGTCTCTCACTTGCTGTCTGATTATGCCAGAAAATATGTTCTTGTGTGAGTATATATTGATCTTGAACATTGTCCTTCATATAAAGCTACAGATTTTTTTTTTTTTTTTTCAAAATAGGCAGTGTTAATCACAGGTATGTCAAACTGTATAACACAGCAAGTGTAGTAATACAAAATGTCTTTAAAAAAATAGCTGTCGAGGCTGTCGTTAGTTTAGACTTGACTGTAGAAAGCGTTCAATAACTCCTAGTTATCGACAACATTTTGCTGTCGTTCACTCTTATGAATAGCAGGTTGAATTGACCCCTAAATTACTTAGTCAAAATATTTAGATGCTCCGTGAAATGTCATGTATTATTATTATTATTATTATTTTTTTACTACAATAAAGTCTAGTTAGTTTTAATTGTGTAGAAAATATTTTGCTGGCAAAATGGAAAAAAAGCTTTGTAAACTTCAAACTGTGTGTCTGTGTACACTTATCAGTGCTGTTGGAAATGTACAGGTTTGATGCTGACACAGACACCGTCAGGGACTTCTAGTTAGTGATACGTGTGGGATTACTTTTACAAGCATACTACCAACTAACATATAAAAAATGCTACCAACTAACAGTTAAAAAATAAATACAAATTGGCTGTGCTGAAAAATTAACTGCTTCAAAAAGTTCCACACTCAAAAATTACAGTGATGTTAGATAGTTGAGCCGGGAAACTAAGCAAAAATATAAAACGATAGGTCAGTAAATGAGGGAGAATTCTGTACTGGGAAATGTCTGAAGTGGTGTGTGTGAGGTTTTGAATTAAACAAATAGAATATTGTGGTAGATAAATGTGTTTTGTTTTGTTTTTTTGGTTTTTTTTTAGTACTTTCAATGTCATTTTTATATAGTTATATTTGAAAAAAAAAAGTTTGGCTATGTTGATTTGTTTATTTTCTGTAATATTAGGGTGTTGTGTGACACAACTCCAGTGGCTGGTGGGAGGAGATGAGTGGGATCAAGGTGAAATATAGTATTTATGTGTGTATTTCCTGACAATTAAAGTTAAAATGAACAGTTTGCTAAATCAAATTGCATATTTAAAGTTTCATGTTTCTGGTTCACTTTGCTTGGTTGAATGACTCATGACAACAATCTACTTCAAAGCTGTAGTTCTAGCATCAGTTCCCTCAGTCAGTTGCTGGGGGACATAAAGGAAACAAAATGAAGAAAACAAATAAAACATTTCTGGAGAAAAAACGACCATAAAATGGTTCTGAAATGCACCAGATTGCACATTTTTTCAAATGTCATGGGGAAACCCCACCAGACCCTGCACCCCACCCGGGAAAAAAAGTGGGTGGGTGGGTGGGGAGGGAGTGTCCGGTTTTGAAAAAATGCGAAGTTGGCAGCCCTACTCTAACCCACTGCACTAGAGCGACCATTTTGAAAAGACCTTTGAAACACACTTTAAAGTTGTCAGGATGTTAACAATGAAAAGCAAAATTAAAGGTACCTTATTTAAACAGTTGCAGCAACACGCGGCAACGTAGAACGATATATGTTTTTGGAACCCAGCTACTCTCTTGAAAGGGGGTTTGTTTTGTATGGTTTTTATTCATAATTGTAGAATCTCTGTCTTTCTTTATTCACCCTTGCTAGAGACAGTTAGAGGAAATGAGTAAAAACATTTTGGAAGAAATTCTGTTTAAAACCACTTCAGAGACTGCCATGGTTTCCTGGTGAAAGAGAGTTCAGAGAGAGTGAGGGAGAGGGTAGAAATTTCCGTAACGAAAAACAAAGTATTACATTGAATACCAGTCTTGCCAAAGTTAATATTTGTGCCTGTGGATGCATCGATACTATGACTTTCTTGCTTTTAAAAAAACAAACTGTTTTGTATTTTTTATTTTATTTTAGATGGGACTTTGGTTTTTGGTTACTAAGACCAGAGGCAGCTGAGTGGCAGAGCTGTTTAGCAGATGATGTGTTAGTTCCTGTGTGAGACAGGTCAGTACTGGTAAAATACAACAGGGACAGCAATACATTTTATAAAATATAGCAACTTTTCACCCTGGATCAGAACAGCTAACAGAGAGAACAAGATAGTCTGATAAAATCATGCTTCTTATATTTGGCCTGGCTAGCACGTAGCCTGTAGAGAACAAAATTACAATATAACATTCCCGGTCGGTTTGAAATGAGTACTTTGCTACTTCACAGTAAGAATTGCATATTACAATATTAATAGCCTTCTTTTCTCTGGGTTATTGGTTTTATATATATATATATATATATATATATATATATATATATATATATATATATATATATATATATATATATATATACGTAGCCGCACTCACGGACGCTCGTTTGCCCCTTTAAAAGCAGACCCAGGACACAAGAAATGGAGTTTAAGCGCTGAAGCGCTACTTTTAATACACAAAATAAAACACAAACAAAATAAACACCTAGCTCCGCTTGGGCGCTAACTACACAGGTAAGTCCCTGACTAATCTCGCAGGGACGGCTAAGCCGTTTACCTGTCATACAAAAATACACAAAACCACACAGGGTTGACACAGCACTTACTTTCTGAACGACTGCTCGGAGACAGAGCACACTATCTGCCTCCTTCTACTCAGCAGCCCCGTACACACAGGCTGCACGTTTTAATACCCTACACCTGGCATTAATTTACAATAGTTACCAGGTGCGGGTGATAATTAAACAATAAACAATTAACAAAACAATAGAACAATTAAACAAAATGTGCATACGCACATGTTTTCTGCAGGGAGGATATTAACCCCTCCCTGCTGTGTTATATATATATATATATATATATATATATATATATATATATATATATATATATATATATATATATATATATATATATATATATTTATATAAGCCTTCACTTAGCAGAGAACAGTCATTGTCTGTGTTTGGTAATGCATTTGAGGGTAGCCTGGCATTACTCCAGCAACAGTAAAAAATATTAGTGGTAACAGGAACTAAGCACAAGTATTAGTATATCCTAATTGAGCCATTAGCTGCAAAGATAAACAAAAAAATATATATATCGGCATAGCTGAAGTAGTAAATGGAGCTTCTTTTATGTTCGCATTAGAAAGAAAACTCTGCATCATCACTTACTAAAAGTGGCAATTACTAAGGTTTTGGACCAATTATACAGTACTGTGCAAAAGTTTTAGGCAGGTGTGAAAAAATGCTGTAAAGTAAGAATGCTTTCAAAAATAGACATGTTAATAGTTTATATTTATCAATTAACAAAATGCAAAGTGAGTGAACAGAAGAAAAATCTACATCAAATCAATATTTGGTGTGACCACCCTTTGCCTTCAAAACAGCATCAATTCTTCTAGGTACACTTGCACACAGTTTTTGAAGGAACTCGCAGGTAGGTTGGCCCAAACATCTTGGAGAACTAACCACAGTTCTTCTGTGGATTTAGGCAGCCTCAGTTGCTTCTCTCTCTTCATGTAATCCCAGACAGACTCGATGATGTTGAGATCAGGGCTCTGTGGGGGCCATACCATCACTTCCAGGACTTCTTGTTCTTCTTTACGCTGAAGATTGTTCTTAATGACTTTCGCTGTATGTTTGGGGTCGTTGTCATGCTGCAGAATAAATTTGGGGCCAATCAGATGCCTCCCTGATGGTATTGCATGATGGATAAGTATCTGCCTGTACTTCTCAGCATTGAGGAGACCATTAATTCTGACCAAATCTCCAACTCCATTTGCAGAAATGCAGCCCCAAACTTGCAAGGAACCTCCACCATGCTTCAATGTTGCCTGCAGACACTCATTCGTGTACCACTCTCCAGCCCTTCGGTGAGCAAACTGCCTTCTGCTACAGCCAAATATTTCAAATTTTGACTCATCAGTCCAGAGCACCTGCTGCCATTTTTCTGCACCCCAGTTCCTGTGTTTTCGTGCATAGTTGAGTCGCTTGGCCTTGTTTCCACGTCAGAGGTATGGCTTTTTGGCCGCAAGTCTTCCATGAAGGCCACTTCTGACCAGACTTCTCCGGACAGTAGATGGGTGTAGCAGGGTCCCACTGTTTTCTGCCAATTCTGAGCTGATGGCACTGCTGGACATCTTCCGATTGCAGGGAAGTAAGCATGATGTGTCTTTCATCTGCTGCAGTAAGTTTCCTTGGCCGACCACTCGCGCTCACGGTCCTCAACGCTGCCCGTTTCTTTGTGCTTCTTCAAAAGAGCTTGGACAGCACATCTGGAAACCCCTGTCTGCCTTGAAATTTCTGCCTGGGAGAGACCTTGCTGATGCAGTATAACTACCTTATGTCTTGTTGCTGTGCTCAGTCTTGCCATGGTGTATGACTTTTGACAGTAAACTGTCTTCAGCAACCTCACCTTGTTAGCTGAGTTTGGCTGTTCCTCACCCAGTTTTATTCCTCCTACACAGCTGTTTCTGTTTCAGTTAATGATTGTGTTTCAACCTACATATTGAATTGGTAATCATTAGCACCTGTTCGGTATAATTATTTAATCATACACCTGACTATATGCCTACAAAATCCCTGACTTTGTGCAAGTGTACCTAGAAGAATTGATGCTGTTTTAAAGGCAAAGGGTGGTCACACCAAATATGGATTTGATTTAGATTTTTCTTCTGTTCACTCACTTTGCATTTAGTTAATTGATAAATATAATCTATTAACATGTCTATTTTTGAAAGCATTCTTACTTTACAGCATTTTTTCACACCTGCCTAAAACTTTTGCACAGTACTGTAGGTCATTCTAAACACCATCAGTTATGCATGTCGTTGAGAGTATTATTGCCACTTACTCAGATAGCTCCTAAAGATGTGTTACAACTTTGTAGCCAAAAAAAACCAAAACAGGTCATGTACAGGAACAAGGTGGATGATATTTGATACCTCTTACGGCACAAACAAAAAGGTATGAAACATATATCGCTACTGTATAATAACAGAAATTCAAAGCATGACATTTGTGTTTGGCACAATAGTGTGAGGTCTCAGCATTCAGAAGTTAGTTAAGATATGATTCGTAACCATACCAAGTTGCCCTTTAACTGTATTTTGAATGGACAAACACAACTGAGAAAGAAACCACATCTTAAGAGACCTTTAATTATATTTAGACATTTGTTCCTTGGGGAGAATGGCAGGTCGTTAAGACTGGAATGCTGCATGAACTGCATAATGTAACAACAGGTGTGTGTCCTTCATCACGAAAAGCTTATGCTACCTAATTACGAGTTGATTGAAAATTGCTAATAGGTAATATTGGCAGTGGATTTAGAATTTGATAAATTCTAAATTGACAAAGAATTTGAGCCCAACAGCGAATGGCATTGCATTCAAGGTCAGATGTACTTATTTAATGTGTTGGCTTTACTGTATGTAAAATAACTGTTATAATCTTACTAACACTGGTAAGTACATTTGAGCTGCCACAACAATCTGAAGTTTGTAGACAACAAACAACGCCACAAAACACAATGAAACAGAGGCAGGTGTAAAACTTGGCTTCTTCAGGAGCAGACACAAGTGCTTTCGCTGTGGCTTTGTACAGTACTTACAGTAGGCCTTGTGAGTAATCTGATTTTACTTCTTGAGATCTGAATTTTAAATCCTTCCTGTGGTATTAGCTGCAGTGAAGCACATTTTACTTTGCTATAGGAAAAAAAAGCAAAACCAGTTCCTACAATCAAGTCAGAGAAAGCTGTCTGACATTTTCGCCAAGTGTCTTGTTCTTGTGTGCTTTAGGCCTGCTTGCTGCTTTAATCAGATTTCTTAGCAGCTTTATACTCAGAAAATGAGGCAAATCAACATTTCTGAACCGAACTGGCATGCTCTTTTAGCCATTACAATGTTCCCATTGTGACAACTATTTAAAGGTTTTATAACTGATGAAATAATTCCAAAAATCATTCCTTTCATTCGCTGTGCCGATCTTATTTGTGCCATTTTGAAAGAAGCACATGCGATGGCAAATGTATTTCTGTATTAAAAAAAAATTCTAGTACCATACAGTGCTAAAGAAAGCTCAGTCATTTTTCTGTCAACAACAGCTGTTGTTTTCCTTGGCCGACCTGGTCGTTGCCGATTGCTGAAGACACCAGTGGTTTCTTTCTTTTTCAGGACATTCCAAACTGTTGATTTGGCTATGCCCAACTTTTGTGCTGTGGTTCTAATTGAGTTCCTCTTTTCTTTTAGCATCCAAATCGCTTGCTTTTCTTTCATAGACAGCTCCCTAGTCTTCATGTTGGATTATGCCTACTGACACCAAACGCAGACTCTAAAGGCAAAAGCAAAAGATAGAACTGAGACTACACGTTCACAGTGCTTTTATGTGTGAACAATCAATGCAACAGGAAACACCTGATCATTTAGAAACACATGTGAGACAAATTATTATTATTTATTTATTAGCAGACGCCCTTATCCAGGACGACTTACAATTGTTACAAGATACCACATTATTTTCACATACAATTACATTATTTTTTACACATTATTTTTACATACAATTACCCATTTATACAGTTGGGTTTTTACTGGAGCAATCTAGGTTAAGTACCTTGCTCAAGGGTACAACAGCAGTGTCCCACCAGGGATTGAACCCACAACCCTCCGGTCAAGAGTCCAGAGCCCTAACCCCTACTCCACTTACTTATGTTCACATAAAATGGGGGGATGGAACTCTGAAAGTGCTGTTATTCTTAGTTGGTAAAACATATATGTGTTGAAACAGCCAGAAATAAAAGGTGACATTCTGTACTTTTGCCTCATATTCATCTTTTAATCGTATTTTCATATTGCTTGAGTGTACAGCAAAAATAGCAATTTTGACTTCACTGTCCCAATACTTATGGAGGGCACTTTATACAAGCCTGTTGTTGTCTCTACTGGACATGGCAGCCATCAATTCCTTCATGTCGTACAAGGAATGCACCGGGGAAAATATCAGTAGGAGAGATTTCATCTTAAAGCTAGCCACAGAACTTCAGCAGAAACATGTTGATCAGAAAACTACGAAGCAGGCTGCTGCAGCTCAACCTGGATTCAGTGCTGCACCGAGTGAAAACATATGTTACTTTCTTTATATATAAAGTTTGAGAAAAAGGAAAACTGCTGTGTACCAAAATGATCAATAAGAAAAAAGAAAAAAAAGGATATTTCAGGTACTTAAAAAGGTAGAATAATTTGTAATCAATTATTCTACCTTTAAGTACCTGAAATATCCTTTTCTTTTATATATATATATATATATATATATATATATATATATATATATATATATATATATATATATATATAAATACAGTACTGTGCAAAAGTTTTAGGCAGGTGTGAAAAATGCTGTAAAGTAAGAATGCTTTCAAAATAGACATGTTAATAGTTTATATTTATCAATTAACAAAATGCAAAGTGAGTGAACAGAAGAAAAATCTACATCAAATCAATATTTGGTGTAACCACCCTTGCCTTCAAAACAGCATCAATTCTTCTAGGTACACTTGCACACAGTTTTGAAGGAACTCGGCAGGTAGGTTGGCCCAAACATCTTGGAGAACTAACCACAGTTCTTCTGTGGATTTAGGCAGCCTCAGTTGCTTCTCTCTCTTCATGTAATCCCAGACAGACGCGATGATGTTGAGATCAGGGCTCTGTGGGGCCATACCATCACTTCCAGGACTCCTTGTTCTTCTTTACCCTGAAGATAGTTCTTAATGACTTTCGCTGTATGTTTGGGGTCGTTGTCATGCTGCAGAATAAATTTGGGGCCAATCAGATGCCTCCCTGATGGTATTGCATGATGGATAAGTATCTGCCTGTACTTCTCAGCATTGAGGAGACCATTAATTCTGACCAAATCCCCAACTCCATTTGCAGAAATGCAGCCCCAAACTTGCAAGGAACCTCCACCATGCTTCACTGTTGCCTGCAGACACTCATTCGTGTACCGCTCTCCAGCCCTTCGGCGAACAAACTGCCTTCTGCTACAGCCAGATATTTCAAATTTTGACTCATCAGTCCAGTTCACCTGCTGCCATTTTTCTGCACCCCAGTTCCTGTGTTTTCGTGCATAGTTGAGTCGCTTGGCCTTGTTTCCACGTCGGAGGTTTGGCTTTTTGGCCGCAAGTCTTCCATGAAGGCCACTTCTGACCAGACTTCTCCGGACAGTAGATGGGTGTAGCAAGGTCCCACTGTTTTCTGCCAATTCTGAGCTGATGGCACTGCTGGACATCTTCCGATTGCGAAGGGAAGTAAGCATGATGTGTCTTTCATCTGCTGCAGTAAGTTTCCTTGGCCGACCACTGCGTCTACGGTGCTTCTTCAAAAGAGCTTGGACAGCACATCTGGAAACCCCTGTCTGCCTTGAAATTTCTGCCTGGGAGAGACCTTGCTGATGCAGTATAACTACCTTGTGTCTTGTTGCTGTGCTCAGTCTTGCCATGGTGTATGGCTTTTGACAGTAAACTGTCTTCAGCAACCTCACCTTGTTAGCTGAGTTTGGCTGTTCCTCACCCAGTTTTATTCCTCCTACACAGCTGTTTCTGTTTCAGTTAATGATTGTGTTTCATCCTACATATTGAATTGATGATCATTAGCACCTGTTTGGTATAATTGTTTAATCATACACCTGACTATATGCCTACAAAATCCCTGACTTTGTGCAAGTGTACCTAGAAGAATTGATGCTGTTTTGAAGGCAAAGGGTGGTCACACCAAATATGGATTTGATTTAGATTTTTTTGAAAGCATTCTTACTTTACAGCATTTTTTCACACCTGCCTAAAACTTTTGCACAGTACTGTATATATATATATATATATATATATATATATATATATATATATATATATATATATATATATATATATATATATATATATCCGTTTACACACTAGTTTCTTTTGAAATGTTTATTTTGTTTTAGTTTTTCAGTTTTTTGAAGTAGTGCTTTATATGTGGTAAGTTAGAAAATAAACCCTTCTATGTTTAATTGTTCATTTAAATAGTGTTTCGGCTGCGGAGATATTTAATATGTTGTGCTTGAATAAAACTTTTGAGTTGCATCTGATAGTTTGTCTTTCATTTTAATATTGATGTTGTTTCATTTTAATATTGACGTTGTTTAAAATGTAACCATCATAATGACTGCCGGTGGAGGTTGTAGGTATGAGTATAACCGCGGTGGTTCTAGTGTTAAATGACCTTGGAAGTGCCAGGCACCTTGAAAGTAAAGCATGCAAACAGAGCTTTTTTTAACCTAATATTGCACCAAATAAAACGCCTGCTACTGTATACAATGTTTGCTACTTTAAAAACTGCACATGCGCTCAATTCATTTGCAATAGCTTTTGTGCTGTTACAGGAACTATATATACATTGCCTAATACTAATTAATCTGAGAAACTCATATGCAGTATTTTAATGATACACATGATGTTAATACCACCACCATATTGGAAATTTCTTTCCACTGTGTCACGGGGTCCCTTTTAGCCGAGCGGTAATCCAGGAGTGTGTTCAGTAGGCAAATCGCTCCAGAGCGTTACGTGGTGCTTTCTACTGAACGACCTGCCCGCCGTGAGCGCTACATAACAGTAGCGAGTCAAGCTCAGAGCTGCTTCGCTGGAGGTTCATAATGGCCGACCTCCATTATCAGTGCTGTGACTGCAAAGTGATTTTTTCAAATACTGATTTGTATGACCAGCACATGTGTGTGAAGTCATATTTTTTTGTCATTTTGGCTTTTTAAAACTGATTATGATATTTTTTTAGAGTGACGATTGTATTAGAAAAGGAAACATGGACTATTTATAGCTTGACAAATCTGACTCACGCCTCAAGATGCTAAACCAGAACTTTATTACATAAATACAGTAGTAGTAATTGCATTTAAAACACCCCACGGCTTTCAGGTACAATGTGGTTTATTAGGCAGCTAATAAGATGTTAGCACCATCCAAAGAGGCTGTGTGGCGCAGTGGTTAAAGAAAAGGGCTGTAACCAGGAAGTCCCCGGTTGAAATCCCGCCTCAGCCACTGACTCATTGTGTGACCCTGAGCAAGTCACTTAACCTCCTTGTGCTCCGTCTTTTGGTTGAGAGTGTAAGTGACTCTGCAGCTGATGCATAGTTCACACACGCTAGTCTTTGTAAGTCGCCGTGGATAAAGGCGTCTGCTAAATTAATAACACTTCTACTAAAGAACTAAAGAAGATTCCAAAATTGTTAGCCAGATGATCATTTGTTCAATTAATAATTTTGATGGCAAGGCAATGTGTCTGATTTGCAGTGCAGCGGTTGCAGTTATGAAAGATTATAACATACAACGTCACTAAGACACGCTGCACAAAGCAACATATTTTGAGTTTATTGGAAATTAAAGAAGCTATAGAGTCTCAACGAAAGGAAAGGACTTTTTTGAACTTCAAGAAGCCATGGAAAGTGCAGAATTACCATGGAAGAAACGAACAGGGATTACAACAGAGGGTGCACCATATGACTGGGCAAAAGAGTGGACTGGCTAGCAGTGTTGGAAAAAATTAAAGAAAGAAATGCAGAAGGACCAATTTTCTTACACTGGATTCTGCATCAACTGGCATTATGTGGAAAAGTTGCAGAATTAGACCACGTAATGAGCATTGATATCAAGTGTGTGAGAAAACCAAGTTGTCAAGTGTCCGAACAGAAGTCATAAAAAGGTACATTTCAAAGTAGTACTGTTTACTATTTCGCATTGTCACAGCTTGTCAGTATCGTTTTTTTCCAGTGCTGTTAAAAACGTTATATTTTGGAATATAAGTTAAATATTGAAACTTGAGCATTATATACTGTGACTTTTTTTTTTGTATGGTTTGAGATTTCCATTGAAATAAAATACTCTTCTATTTCCTCCATTACATTACATTTGTGATATTGAGTTTTTTTTCAGTGTTCTAGGAAAGCTATTTATATCTGCCTATTCCAGTACTATAAAATACATTAAGCAATGTGTTGATTAATTGATTGAAACTGTGCCTGCATACTTATTGATGACTAGGAATTGTGCAGTGGGGTAATGTGTTTTGTGTAAAGTAGTGTATTTGAGTATATTGACCTACATACCCTTTATATAGACATTTTACATACATTATATATATATATATTTTTAATTATTTTTACGGTGCAGCCCACCAAGTGAACAGTCCTAACTTAAATGGCCCTTGCTGCCAGATATTTCCTTTCAAACAAATTTTCATGACCAAGTGTGAACAAGTAGATTGCAATGTACAGGTGTAAATGGTCCAGTGCTCAGGAATAACACACACAATGCAGTGAAAGTTCAGTGAAACAGCTCCTTTATTTGGCTGGGTTGCAGGCTTGCAACTCTTAAATAATAAATACCTGGCTCTACACAATGATGTGTATCGCACAGGTAATGCCAAGGGTACAGTCTCGAAATAACAAACAAACAACACGAATAATACACGAAACTCAAACACGGTCACAAGTCCATTAGTGCTTATTAGCGTACGTGGTGAAGTACAGTGAATGGTGAACAGTGGTGAAGTACAGTGAATGGTGAACAGTGGTGAAGTACAGTGAATGGTGAACAGTGGTGAAGTACAGTGAATGGTGAACAGTGGTGAAGTACAGTGAATGGTGAACAGTGGTGACGTGTTGTCCGGGTGTAGAGCGGGCCTCGTAGCTACAGCTCCCGGTGATTAGCCGCCTAACAATAACAAACAAGTAACAATTATTAGACAGACAGAATACCGCACGTAAACTCACAGTTCACTTTTACTCCTTCCTGGTCCTTTCGTAAAACCATAACAAAGGAACAGATCACTTCGTCACATCCCCTGAAATACCCTTAGTCACGCCCCCTTCGGTAGTGAGTGCAATCGCATATCCTCCAATGCATGACTGACATATCGCCTACCGTATTAAGGCGATGACATCTGGTATTGTGACTCCACCCCCTTCCTGGATGGCCAAGGTTTTCGATTTTGTACTCATTCATAAAACAACTAAAAAGAAATACAACGAGCCTATAGTGTTCACGATCTAAGGTGGGACTGCTGCATGATCTGAAAATAAAAAGTAAAAAAGACTATATGGAAGTGATTATTTTTGTCAAAAAAATGTTAAAGGATGGATAAAGGTGTCTGCTAAGCAATTAATAATATTTATAATAATAATAATTATTAATAATAACAACAACAATAATTATTACTAAGACAAAATATCATAATTAATAATAATAATAACAATAAAGCAAGCTGCATTTGAATTTATTGGGGGCCATAATATTCATTCTGCTGAATGGTTCAATTTGGACACTCGATTCAAGAAAAATGTGGAGTGCTGCTTTTGAGCATACACATTCTAACCCCTTTCATGAAAGCACAAGTTACTAGCTAAAAACAACTACTGTGTTTTGATTTACCAGTGTTCTCTCCAACTCGTTCATAACGCATGTCATAGCTACTAGCTCCTTGTGTAAGAATGTGAACAAAATGAATTATTATTTACTTATTGTGTTCATATTTAGTCTGGGTGTTTCGGAGGAATAACCAGCAACGGTCATTGAAGTGTCCATATAAATTAGCAATTTATATACGCTGAAGATCCAAAAGGAATTATAATGTGTATTGCATGTTGCGTTTGAAAGTATTGCAATTTTAAGCATAGAATCAGATCTCATACCACATATGATCATAGAATATATTTGTGTAATGTGATATACGATAGGTGATTTTTACTAAGCTGTAAATTAAAATATATACGGTATATATATTTGAAGGATATTCACAAAACCATATACAGATCGCTTTACTTCATTTAGAATAATGTGGTCCTATGGAGCATTCTGATTTATATATACTGTGGTAATTTGCTTTATTCATTAACATTAAAACTGTATTTTTTTATGTACTGTATAAATAAACAGCTACGGACCAAATTCTCACTACTTAAACATCTGAGAGGGACTGGGAGGGTGAAATAGGTTATTATTATTATTATTTGATGTTAGTATTGGGGAACTAATTGTTGTACACCCATTTCCTACCTGAACATCACATCAATTCTGGAACACTTATCTGCCGCTTCAGCCAGCTCTTCTTCCTTCTTTATTTTAATTTGCTGCTGGTTTGGCATTGCTCACGGTAGGAAAAACCATGCAACTGCAGTGACACTGCCAGACAATAACTCTGTGGCTGAAATCCCTGGAACTTTAGTGCGGTCAAATTCAGATCAGTCTTACAACTAATAGCGCCCTCCTTCTGTTAACCCCAGATTAACCAATGATACGTCCTTCTCGTGGCTTAGCTGGGAGGTATAGTAAAAAGAATGGCAACAATAGTACATCATAATAATGAGTCATTTTCTTGCATGACGAGATTAGACGAGACAGAATTGAATTGTGACAGAACGGGTCAGCTGACATTGAGCAAGTTTGTGAATAGGTTGTAGATCAGATGTGCTGGTGACGGACACTGGCGGCAATGACGGCCGGCACGGAGGCAACTTTGCCGTAAGTTTTTTTTAATTTGGAGAGACATTGTGACAAAACAGGTTGGGCAGTACGGCAATTGCCGTTGGTTATTCGCGCCCTGCTGTTATACAGCCCTCACAGATCAGGAGGAGATTGTTGACTAGATTCATTCACTCTCTGTCACACCAAGTAATTCAGCAAGATGTATTTATTTTGCGTTAGTGAATCAGTGAATCAAAGTAACAAATCTGTTGAATCGATTCATTAACGGAAGAATCAAGCGAATCGAGTCAGTAAAAATAATCTGCACATCACTAGTTTTCAGGCCAGAAAAAGAGGTTTAAATAGCGCGCCTATCAGTGGTTAAAGCCTGGTTTCCATATGCACTAATAAATGATCGCTTTAATGCACACACTAAAATTAACATCCTTTAGTAAATACCACGTGAATATAACTCCTCTCAATATTCTGAGCTGAATGTTCATTTAAATACATCAGCATGCATTGCATTAAAAATCACATATTCATTCTGATTACTATAGTGTGAAGCACTAAATTTAGTGCGTGCCATAATTTGCCAAGTATCGCACGCGATAATTAATAAAATTGTAATAGTAAATACGGAAATCATGAAAGTACACACTAATTGCAATTATGTAAAGTAGTGTATTTGAGTATATTGACCTACATACCCTTTATATAGACATTTTACATACATTATATATATATATTTTTAATTATTTTTACGGTGCAGCCCACCAAGTGAACAGTCCTAACTTAAATGGCCCTTGCTGCCAGATATTTCCTTTCAAACAAATTTTCATGACCAAGTGTGAACAAGTAGATTGCAATGTACAGGTGTAAATGGTCCAGTGCTCAGGAATAACACACACAATGCAGTGAAAGTTCAGTGAAACAGCTCCTTTATTTGGCTGGGTTGCAGGCTTGCAACTCTTAAATAATAAATACCTGGCTCTACACAATGATGTGTATCGCACAGGTAATGCCAAGGGGTACAGTCTCGAAATAACAAACAAACAACACGAATAATACACGAAACTCAAACACGGTCACAAGTCCATTAGTGCTTATTAGCGTACGTGGTGAAGTACAGTGAATGGTGAACAGTGGTGAAGTACAGTGAATGGTGAACAGTGGTGAAGTACAGTGAATGGTGAACA